>OY856411.1:1098895510-1099495510 GCA_963693085.1 Alisma plantago-aquatica
CCATATGTCTCACTAAGAACCTTTGGTCGATCGAAAGTTTCTCTAGATTTATGCACTGTACTATTGAATTTATGATATTTCAATATATTAAAAACAGGAAGGATGTAACCATCGATTATAATGTCTAATTTTGTTGTCTTATGTTCTATGCTACTTATTGCTTCTACAAAAAACACGGTACACTGCATTTTAGTTAAACTTGTGAAAAACTCCCGTATTTTCCCTCTCCTGTACGTTCTGATATGAGTTGATATGCGATTTTGTTTAGATTTCTTAACATTACTATAGTGATTTGACATGATGAGCAATAATAAAAAACTGTTCCACTCTACACCCGTTGTAGAAGGTAAAACGGATAGATAGTTTGAACTTTAAACCATCCCAGAAGTATGAGTTTTGAAGTAGTTTTCTTTAAAAATCTCTAGGGTCGACAAATATTCTTTCGATTGGGCACATCATGGAGCAAGAAATAGCATCTTCACCGGTTACATTGCCTTCTACTTTCTTCCACAGCCAGAGATCATCAACTTGGTACTTTGTTGCCTCGTGAGGAATATATTCTCTAATTGGATCACAAGTAACCAGTTCTGTCACGATAGCTTTGCAATCTTTTTCATTGCCTGCCAAGTTGTGTGAAAACCACCATAAAGCTTCAACTAGTTCACCCATGTTTCTTCCTTTTCCATGAATGCCATAGATAAAGAAAAACCCGAAGGGTTTATGAAGCAGATCACATGATTTAGGGAGACTAAGGCAAGGAAAAACCTTAGTCCGCATTCTGCCCAGAACAGACAAGAAGCACCGTAATGGAGGGGGTGCTACAACTTGCAGCTTGTAAACTTCGCAGGTCTTCCATATGCTGATGATTGCCCAGGAAGATGGAGCACTCATGATGAACTCACTATCTAGCTCTGTTTTATACAAGGCATCCCACTGTTCATCTGCAAAGTGGGAGACCCATGTTCCAAGATTAAATCTTTGACGGAACATTAAATCGATGTCAACAGGAATGAGGTTCGCATCACATGATTCTCTGTAAAGTAAGGTGGCTTGGTTGTTACTAAGCTTAACTATCTTAATATTATGAGTCTGTTCCTTTTTTGAATGAGGATGCAGTAGCTGAGCAGATATGACCAAAGAGCTTAATCTTTCATAATTGCATCTTTGAGTGAAAAGATTTATGGATGCCATATTTTTCTCATCAGTAGCTACAGACAGATATTCTGCTCCATTTTCTTTCAGCCATCCTTCAATACACCTGACAAGACTCAAACCGATCCCATTTCGCCTACAATAGAAAAAAGAAACCAATGAACATGGCAATAGTTTCTTGAAGCTCCATCAATGAGGCAGTTTGAAAACAGAAGACCGACATCATAAAAAAAAATTTCAGATACTTGGGAGTCAAAATATGATCCTTATTTCGTGCATGCTCGTCTAGAAAATGACTGATTTGTCTTGCCCGTTTTATGGATAAAATCTTCCATATAAAAAATGGTCGAACATTTTGCTTCTGTATTCTGTGGTAAATCTTCAATTGATCATTTTCCCTTTCTAGTTACATGTTTTTCCAAGTGGTATCCCATTTTTAGTAGGATTCCGTAAAAGTTATTATCATATTAATGCCGACAAAAGCAATTTACGTTCTATATGTACTTCAGTAAATTTTTATTTTTATTGACGTGCTTGTAATATGCAGTGTCGGCGTTCGGTCTGATGAATTGCATGGAATTAGACCCTGACCGGCCAAGGAGTCATTTATAATCTGACTGCCCCTCTTGTCTGTGTAACTACATATATCTAGAAAGTAGTGAGTGACCTATATACCTTAATGAAAGCATGCTTTAAAGTCCTTTTCGGGTAAGCAAATGAATTATGTGTTCTGTGGTCAAAGGTTGAATGGATTCTCTTTGAATTACATACAGAACATCCGAAGCATGATCCACAGTCGTATTACTTGTAACCAACCGGAACAATAGAGATAGACGGAAAAACCTGTGTTTCGGAGAGACTCTAAGGCCAAGAATGCAACCCATATTTACATGTGTTGCTACTTTTCCTGTCCCAACACGCTTCATACAACCACGCACTACCCCGACTATCTCCCTGCTGTCATCCAGTTCAGCCACCTGCATGCCAACATTTCAGACAAATCATCTAATGGGATCAATGGAAGTCTAAAATAGCAGTATATGCACATTGCTTCCTGCTTTAGAAGTCATGATATGATAAATATGAATGAAAATACGACGATTCATAAATGTTATTTAGAATGCCTTACAACTGGAAGAACAGAAGGTTCATGTATTTATGATGCGGATAAGTCAAGAGAATGCTTCCTACCAGTATTAGATGAAGAGTGTAATGCCTTATTCTGCACAAGGGATCGCCCATCATGTTAGTAAGGATGCAGAAACCACCTACAGAGCCAACCTCACAGCTTCTTTCTAGCTTCTCCACCATTGCCAAATCCCTTTGTCCATCATATTCTCTTATGAGGAACCTCTGGTTTTTGAAAGAGAGGTTAAGGGATGTCATTTCTTTAGCTCTCACTACGTAAGGAAATAGTGATGACACGAGCCTTTAGAGAAGGGCCATGGAAGCTAAAGGGCTTCTTCCAAAACATTGGTGCCACTATATTTCTTATATAAGCTGGAACTTATTATTGCATCTTTGACTTTCTCTGTCTCCCATTTTTAAGGGCCATGATACCATAGGTACCACCTCACAAGTTGCTGCGGCAACGACCATGCGATTGGCGTGACAAATATTTTCTTCTAATAAGTTGTATTCCAACATTACTAGGCTTAAACTCAGAATCTACATCTATATTTCAAGTATATAGTCGACCACCTAAACGGCTTCATTCCCTTATTTCTGATGTAATAAGGCATTCTACTCTGCCTGCTGCTTTTTGGAGAAAAATAAACGTGCTCTACTGTGCATGATACTATATACCGTTATGACTTGCATTTTAACTTCTTGAATTTCTAGAATGTATTGGAACTAAGAATATGATTAATAGAGAAAAAAATTATAGCTTCCGCTGTGTTCTACACCTTTTAGCCTAGCAAAAAGAAAAAATATATCTTCTTTGCAATCTGAGCAGAACTTTTGGCCCATAGATAAAAACGTTTTCAATGCATGTAGCCGACCAGTAAACCTTGTCTCAAGCTCTATATTTCTACTGTACTCAAGGATATAAATTCATGGTTCAGGCTAGTCGTTATTTGAAGGGCCAAGGCCAAGCATGAAATTAAGGTAACCGTTCATTACTATTACAACATGATCTATATTTGTATTCTTCTTTTAACAGAGTGTATCATAAACTATTTCACCTGTCTTTGAATATTGAGTGATACTTCTTTCAACTTGGAAGACTATAATATCGTTGAATAATAAGATAACCAGTATTGATCGATTGTGATTCGAAAAAGAGGTAAGCCTATGAAGAATTATGTGAATACTTTTCTATCATAAAGATTGTGTACTTAATTTGCTTATTTTTTTTTTTAGAAAAAGTATTTGGTATTGTTGAGACGTGATTGTTCCTGTTCATAAAGGGGACATGGGGCAAAGTAACACACACCATGCTGAATTCTGACTGACAAGCAAACAGATGTGACCAGTTCTAGTCTATACACTCAGAGTGGGACCTACATGGGCTCTTACTAGCAGTTATACTCTCCACTATTATGGTAAAAGCCTGTTCTTTATAAATCCTGTTCAGATTCTGGGACATGCTTTTCTTCTTTCACTTCATATCATTTCTATTCCGTCCCATCTGCTATGGCATGCATGCTGTACTCGTTCGAATTACTTTCACAACTCGGCCACTAATGATAAAGCTAATCATGATGTTTCAAAAAAATCAGAATCATATATGTCCAAAAGTGTTTCATTTACTAAGAATTACTCACGTTTAGTAAAAGTAACAAAATTTCGTCGTCCTTTTTTTAGACTCATCTTGGTTTTAGATATACAAGCTCGGTTTTCTAGGTCGCGGTGGCTTATAACAAGTCGTGTCGTACGGGTACTGGGTGCTCCATTGCCTGCTAGATGTTTAGACGTTTTATGCTGGCTGGCTTGTTCTGTCGCTGCTTATGGTGGTCAGGAAAAAGTTAGTGCGGCATACTATGGTGTAGTCTTTTCTTCGACCCTTTTTCCTTGGACTGTAGCTACTTAAACGAGCTGCAAAAGAGAACAATTTGCCTTGATAACTTGTGAAATCCCCAATATGGCAAAATATCTGAAGGCACCAAACATGTAGGGATAGTATGCTTTCACAAGTCATGTAACAGTTCCAGAAGTAGTGCTTGCTGATACTTGATAGAATCTTATGAAAGTTTGTTGCTCCAACTTCTAGAAATCAAGTCATATCACTTCAAAATCCTGTTGTCTTTTACGTCTCTACCAATCATATGTGAGAATTCCATCTCCATCAAAGTTTTCCCTGCTCAATCATTCTTTCTTTTGAAACTGTTAATTGTTGCAGGCTTAGGGCTGTCTGTTTTTTCCTTCTCCAAATAGATATTTTGGAAACCTCAAAAGCTGGTTACTTCTATCTGTACTAACAATTTCCTCATAGTTCTATTTTTCTGGATATATTTATCATGTGTATTGTCAGATGCGGTTTAGTTCATGGATAGCTTCGTGAAGCCATAGCTGGGAGGCATGCCTCAGATGTTTGAAAGTGTACTCTAAATACTTGGCAGCAATGTATGGAGTTCAACAAAGTTTTTTCTGATTCCTTTTCTAACTTTTTCTGCAGCATTTTCTGATGGAAAAGTACAATTGCTAGTGGAGCTAGGTTTTACCAAGGAAATGCCACATTGATGAAGAGCCATGATGTGCTGCCTAAGGCACGAAAAATATATCTTAGATTTTGTGAACCACTGCATTTTTCTCCTGCGTTAGAGATGCCAAGTGGGTAATAACCTGTGTAAGCAAAAGGCAAGAATGGATACAAGTGAAAACCGCCACAGATATAATAAAGCAATTCAAGGCTTGTCAGTCCGTCAACAACCTTCACTTGTTTGCATCATGTTCAGTGAGAACACGGGAAGCTTTATATATGGTACATAACATTTCGAAAATGGTAGTAATGTTATATCTACTTTATATCCAAAGCTCTGATTGCTTTTGGAAACTTAACAGTGGAGGTTCTCCAAAGAGGATGTCCTGTTAAATTATTCTACCCTAATTTTTTTGCAAGTGTTGGATGGTGGACCACCAGATTCATTGAAAACCTCTGCAGATCATGTTCTTTCGTTATAAACAATGAGTAATGTTATGATTCCTAGGGCCCATATCACATTGCACCCCTGCAAACATGTCCTGCGACACCTGTATGATAGGCTTTGACAGTAACGAAATGAAATGTTTTCTGTCAAATGCAGATGCTACTGACGACTAATGCCCCACTTAAAGCAATTCTTCCATGATGCATATACAGGATATTAACCGAGTACTCTGTTGACGTTCAGTACCTTTCCGTTACATATAACCCTGAGGAAGCCACTGGTTTTCAAGTAGGACTGCCTTCTTGTCGTTTTCTCCTGCTGAATGGTGGTTGTTGCTGTTTCCTGGTTTCGGGAACAGCAATGAGAGATGTTTTCGTGTCCTATAAAGGAAGAGACATTGTTGTCTTTCATGATTGTTTTTATACAACTGTCGGTGTTACACCTCACAAGGAAGATAAGGACACGATGAACAGATGTAGGGAAGAGAAAGAGTAGGACAGACAAAGAGCTTAGGAAGAGAAAAATGTGAGAGAAATCAAACAAAGCAAATAGAGAAGATATGTTGAGTTTGATAGGGTGGAACATTTTTCAATGCTATATCATGGAGCTTAGAATATTTAGTGTTGAATCAATGTGCTCTAGAGGAGGGGGAGGGGGTGAATAGAGCTAAAAATACTTGCACAAAATTCGTAAGACTTTCAAATTACTACAAGATATGGGATTTACAAATGTTGAATTTGTAATACAACTAAGCATACATAGCAAGGGTGGGAGAGATTGAACAATTACAATGAACAATGTATGTAGAGTGGTTCCAATCTACAAACTAGAAGAAAGTCAATCAACTACATAGAGAGGTCAAACTCTAAGACTTTACAAGCCATGTATACTTATATTCCATTATAAGACATACAAGATGACCTTCCTTTTTCTGGGATAAGGATACCCAACCTCCTTTTTAAGGATCAAAAGGAGTCAATAAATCCTACACAAAGTAGGGTAATTCAAGCCGCTTCTTTAGGTCCTTCAATTGATGGGGTATCCCAAAATGAGCTATTTTTGGACTGTACAATCTGATCCTATAAATATGTGATCACTTCCAATGTCTCATTTAGATTGTTTTTGAGTTGTAGAACACTACCTCAGATAGAAGAGAATGTTCTTGGGGG
Source organism: Alisma plantago-aquatica (assembly GCA_963693085.1). Classification (NCBI taxonomy): domain Eukaryota; kingdom Viridiplantae; phylum Streptophyta; class Magnoliopsida; order Alismatales; family Alismataceae; genus Alisma; species Alisma plantago-aquatica. The sequence goes on from OY856411.1 coordinate 1,098,901,923, forward strand.
AGGAGCTCGTGCATGTTGATGCATGTTGGTGATCTATCTTGCTTTTTAAGGATCAAAGCCTACAATCATCATCTAAACATTATTTATCATGAATCTATGTAAGTTCTCACCTCTCTTATTTTTATTATTTCCTCTCTTCTCTACCTACTTGGTTGTGGTTCTTGAAAATCCTTGGTGGTAACCTTTCTCGTAACCTAAAACCTCTCATATTCACATTCTTTGCCCTAGTTGGAGCTGGAGCTAACAAAGGTGTTTTTTTTGAAAATGTTGGACGTTATTAGGAACTAGCAATTCATTCTTGCTTGTTAGAGATCATTTCATTTTTGCAAGGAGACTGGTTTGGCCTCTGTTTGATATTATATGTGACGTAGTTCCTACATGAAACCACAGACTCTCACCAATTACATGTTAACATACATAAAAATGGCATTTTCCACGTGGGGGGTCGATAACTTGAGGTACATTACAATTATCAACATATTTCAAATTACTTGATGTTCTAAAATGGATACAGTAAACCTTGTTCTTGCCATATTGCTCAAATTTTGAATTTTACATGTATCTTGTCCTAAATGGCTAACTTAGGCATTTTTACTACTTCGGCAATATTGAAATCACACAATGGAAGTTGTTGATGAAATATAGCATAGGTATTATGTACCATTATAAGAATATACTCTTGTAGAATAACGTGCCATTTGAAGCCCCTTTGATATGGGAACTTGTATGGTTGAAATGGTGGAAGTTATGGCTCTATATTTCCATGCTAAGTTTGAATCATGTTTTTATTTCTTCTATTGGTTTACTTGTGCATATTTTAGTACCCCATTATGAAATATACCCTTCTTGATCTATGAAATATAATTCACTAGATTAACTAATGATTGAAACCATAAATTAATGTAGTTCCCTATGGCCATATAACTATCCAAGTGTTTGAAAGCCAGGATAGAAAAACAAGCATCCTTGCAAAAATCTCAGGACTGTGAGAAGGACTTAGAGTTATATATTGTTAAATATACATAGATAATCAAGATCCAATGGCAACTGGTCCCATTAGTGCCCTAAAATCACATTTATATTATTATGGCCAAGGTTGTATGCCATGTTATGTATCACAATCTTGACATCACGATGCAAACAATGTAATATGACGATTACATGACAATACTTCATGTATGGTACGATACGTGCAATGTAATATGACGATTACATGACTATACTTCATGTATGGTACGATACGTGCCACAAACCTAGTATACATGATGTGCCTAACGTTGTTATGTAGGTCATAGGCTGATGATCCTCTACTTTTTATACCCACACCAACTGAGGGGTAGCATGATCTTATCGAGGCTAAAGAATCCGAAGACCCTCTAAGATGGGTTAGTGATGTCGTAGTCACTAGCAAGTAGTTTGGGTGGTACATTCCAACTAGCCATACCTTAGTAATAAAATAATGTTATAAAATTCATGTATCGTTACCTATATAATATCATACCATGCACTTTCATATTGTGTTACTATTATTGCTCAAATGTGCCTTATAATGTTAGATGCCTTTAATTTATATTACCTTTACTACTCAACCATGTTTCTAAAAGTTTCTACTTAATACACAACTACTTAATTCAACATATATTGATTTTGCATACTTATAATTCTATGCAGATGCACACGATGGACAATATACCAGAGTCTTTACCACAAACACACTTACACATTCTAAGTCTTCCATTGGTTTAGGGAATACCTTTGAGAGTTTGGAGAGAGTTGGAGTTATTATGTGAGTCAATTGGTCTGATAGATGTGGATCTATGGATGATGACGTTGGAGAAGGCATTCAATATCCTAAATATACCAAAGGAGAAGATCAAACATGCGACCTATTTTGTGAAAGGTAGTGTTCGCTATGATGGGTCATGGAGGCGTAGAAGAGGCAAGGAGAGGTGATCATCTAGTTCAAGCCCTTCAATGAGTTTGAGGGTAGGTACTTTCCCCAGCCATACCTATAAGAGAAGATAAGACAGTTCAATAACTTGAACTAGAGGATGATGAGACTGAGTATGAAGTAAAATTTATGAACTTTCTACAATTTTGTCCTCATATTGCACTCAAAGATAATAAGAGAATCTAAGTGGTCAAAGAGGGTTTAACATGAGTTGTAGTAGTTGGCTTCCACAATAAAAGCTTTTGAGAAGTTTTCAATCTTCATGGAGCCAGTAATTAGGATTGAGGGGATGCCGTTGTTCATCATGAGTTTGAGTCTAGGAATAGATCAGGTCAACCAAACAAAAGGAAGTTGGGAGGTTTTAGGAGGTCGAGGTATTTGACATCACAACAACAACAATATCAAAATGGGCATGCAATGACAGAACCCGAGTATCTAGAGTAGTCAAAATGGTCACAAAGAGAGGGTAGAGATAGAGGCTTTCCACCCTCCAAAGCCATCAGTTTAGGGCTAGTATCAACAATTGAGTCATCTGGGATACACTTTCAAAGATAGTGCCAGGTGTTAAAAACAACAACGATGGACCATGGTAATTTAAGAATATATAGTGTTATCAAAGTGGTCAATACACCCATGTTAGGATGTATTTCCTGCAACTGCTATAGGAGGTGACATGTTAGAGACAATCTTCTCAATTTGTGTAGCATGGAGGATCTAAGAGAGGGTAGGTTTTATAGGTAGGGTGTTGAACCAACACCTCAGATCTAGGGGATTCACTGCCAATGGCAATAGGAAGAGTCTTTTCCATGAATCAATATGAAGAAGTAATCTCCCAAAGGGTCATCATAGGTTAGATGGAACTTTTTCATTATGACTTAACCACTTCATCTATCGTATCTGTTTTAGTTGACACATGTGGAAACCACTTGTTTATTACCATAGTAGTGATATCTTTACATTGTTTTCACGAGTTTTAGCTAGAGACTCCATTAGTGGGTCCAATATCTTTGATGGAGGTTTGCCCATCACATGTCCTTCATTTCTCAATGCACAATATTAAAGTAGATATGTTACCACTTGATATGTATGGGTTCGATGTGATCATAGGGATGGGTATTGTAGTGAAGTATTGAGTGGCTTGGATTATGGGTCCAGAGTTGTAGAGTTTTGAAATGGTGACACCTCTTGGTATTTCTAAGTATGTATGAAGATTGTCCTTACATGTCTTGGTTTGTAGTCATAGAAGAGAAGATGTTGAGGCGAGGTTATGCAACGTTTTTGGCCCATGTAGTAGTGGAGAGTATTGAAATAGAATAAGTTCATGTGGTGTGGAATTTATGTATTTCCAGAGGAGTTTACAAGCCTTCCACTTCCTAGAGAGATTGATTTTGATATCAACCTAGTACTCAAGCTATAGTGTTTAAGACACGACTTAAGTAGTTGTTTGACAAGGGTTTCATACAAACAACCATATCTCCTTTGGGCGATCTTGTGTGTTTTTAAATTAGAAGGATGGATCTATAAGGTTGTGCATAGATTGCATCCAAATGAATAGAGTGATAGTGAATACAAGTACCCTTTGCTTAGCATAGAAGATATATATGTTTGATCAGTTGAAGGGACCAACAATGTTTTATAAGATAAACCTGTGATCAAGATAATATGAACTGTGGACTAGGTATGGTCATTAAGAGTTTATGGTTACACCATCTAGGCTGACTCATCACTGAGTGTTTTCATGGATCTAATGAACTGATTGTTCATGAAGTATCAAAATTAGTTTGTGGTGGTTTTTACATATAATATCTTGATTTACTCTTGGGATATAGATCATGTTGAGAAAAACTTTACATGGTTTTACAATTATTGAGGAAAAATAAATTTTATGTGAAGTTCACTAAGTGTGAGTTTTGTTAACTAAAGTAGCTTTACTTGGTCATGTCATATCTGGGGAAGGGACACGTTTATACCCCAAGAAGATGGAGTTACACACAATAGGGAGAAACCAAAGACATTGATGTAAGTGTGGATTTTCCTTGATTTTGCTGGTTATTATAGACATTTCATCATGAACTTTAGTTCTATATCCTTGCAATTGAACAAGATAACCAATAAAGGTTTACCTTTTCTTTGGAATGAGGAGTGTTAGTGTTGTTTTTCTCATTGAAGTAGAAGTTGAAACAATATAGGGGGGGGTGAATAGAGTTTTTAAATAATTTTAACAATTTATTGAACTCAAACAACCACAATTGAAATTAGAAGAAGGAGACAGGTGTTTAGAGTGGTTCCAACTTTAGCAAATACTAAAGTTGTCAGTCCACTACCCGGTTGCTTACCCAACCGGGATTTTGAAAGTATTTATTTTATTACCTTCCCAAGGATTTATACAAAATACAATACTTTCCTTTACACCCTTTGAGCAGCCTTCACTTGAAGTAGGTGCACCAACTTTGAGGTAGCCTTCTTGAAGTAACTCCAAGCTCCCCCTTGAAGTAGCCTTCCTCTCTAGAAGTAACCTCCCGTTGCACCAGCCTTCTGAAGTAGCTCAAAGTCACCTTCTTCGCCAAGAAGAACTCCACCCTCTCCAATCAGCAGCCTCCAACCTAGGAGTAGCAAGGAGAGTACAAACGGTAATAGAGAACAAGAAAGGAAAAAGGAAATTACAACTTATCCTTTGTAGCCCAAGGCTTGATTTGCCTAGATCAAGCGTATAGATCTCCTAACCAAGTGTATGGACTTGTGATTGCAGTGGGTAGGAGATACTAGCCTATAGGACACGAATTATGAGCTAAGGAAGGAAGTAGCCAATTGTCACAAAGCTCAAATTGCTCACAAACAGATTGCTCAAAGTATGCTCAAGGATTTCTCAAGTGTAGCAAGTGTGTTTTAGTGTCCTATGGCTTGTCCTATTTATAGGAATGGCCTAAGTATGCTTAAGGACGTTCTAGACAACTTCTAGGGGTTTCTAAGTGCTTAACTAGTCGTTAGATACACGTTTGTTGCTTTAACAACGGTTATTTAATTAATTCTGCAGTTGTTGTCAGAGACCATCTCGGTCGAGGAATGGTCGACCGAGACACCTACTCGGTCGAACTTTTGTCGACCGACAGGCTCTCTTGAACAAGTGATTTGCAACGTCTATCTCCAACTGCCAACTACCTTGTCAGTTGTGTCTAACGGCTACTTTGGATCTTTCTCGGTCGAGAAGATTGTCGACCGAGAGTGTCTCGGTCGAGGAGTTTGTCGACCGAGATTGATCCTGTTTCAATGTTTCAATTTAGGCACTAATTATATGTATGAGTGTGAAAATGTGATCCTATTTGAAGGGAATGACTTATCTAAATGTGGTGTTTAGCTAGGGAGAATCTAACACTTGATTTACATGCAATCTAAGTACTTGTACATTATATATTTGTACAAGTTTTTACAAAGAGATTACATTGCATGAAAACATAAACATGTAAGCATATGGATTTCCCTAGTTGCTTTGTCATCCACCTTAATCCTGCACACTCAAGTAGCTCGTTAGATCAATAAGAATGAAATGTTTGTCATAATCAAAACAAAGGGATTTATAGATGTCCATTTAGCCAACAATCTCCCCCTTTTTGAAGATGACAAACATTTCCAAAAATATAAATAAAGGAAATATAAACCATACGAGTTTCATACCTGAAGATTACCTTTTGTAGCCATTCTTGTTTTGCAAGTAAGTGCTTGGCCTTTTTCATTATGAAACTCAGTTATTATATTTTATTTTGATATTCTTTTCTCCCCCTTTGTCATTTCAAAAAGATATCCATGTTAAATATTTGATATTACTTCTCCCCCTTAATTTTATACGATGCTCCCCTTTAGATAGATATACCAAGGTATAAGTGCTTTGCAATAGATATAACTTTAACTTTTAGGTATTTGCAAAGATTTTCATCCTTTTTGATTTATTTATATTTATTACTCCCCTTATTTTGTATGCTCTAGTATTTCTAAGGGAGTAATATTATTGTTTTATTTTTGACAATATTGGGACAATTTTGTGATCATAAATTAATTTTGCTTTTAATTACAATAAAATGATATTCAAATAGTTGTTGTGTCAAACTTATTTTAGGTCGAATTCGACTACGACCATAGCGCCCCTTGGTCATATTTCATTTTAACCGAGAGGCAAATTTGCAGATTGTCAAATTGAATATATCGAGTATAATATCTGCATAAAATTTGATTAAGTAACAATTTGAAGCATAATACTTAATATGAAAAACATTTGTCCTTTTCTTGACATATAGACTTTGCTGTAGTAAAATGAATATCAAATTTCACGTCGTTTAGTATTCTCATAAGATTCTTTACTGAAGGCACACTAAATATCTTAGGTTTTTACTAATTGAGAGATTTTATCTTTGCAAGCATAACATATTACCAATAAAACATTTGCTTGCTTATCAAGGATCCATGTAGACGATTATTTATCAAGCTAATCACAGTACCAAATGGTGAAAGCATATGATGTAATAACAGAATAATAACAATAAATAATCACATGATTTCTATATGGATAGACCAGAGAATAAAGAAATCATGTGAATAATGATAGAAATTTTCTTTTCATTAAACTAAGCATAATTTCAGTTTAAACTTAAATCATTTAGGGAATAAACTAATATTTTAAATTTGTAGGGATGATTTCCAAAATATATATCCAATCATTAATTATGAATAGATAGCAATTTTATCAAAGAATTCAGCAATTTTGCAATAGATTGGAAATCAGTGACATGCTCGGTCGATAATTGCTCGACCGACGGTATCTCGGTCGACAGTCTCTCGACCGACAATATTCCTGAAACTGTTAATTTGCTTCCAAATAAAACATAACTATGCACGTTAAATATTTAGATACTTAATTTTATTTGTTATCCCATTATGTTGAGTTGAGATAGACGTAGAATTATGCAACTAAGGTTCTTGGTCGTATCTCAACTTAATTGCATTTATTTAGTTTGGAGGTCTTGGAACCCAAACTAACTTGACATCTTTTCTCTTGTAAGGACATGAAAAGGAATAATGACCAAGGCGTAAACAATAATGACAGCATATTGAGTCAACCTCATATCTTTTTCTATGGTTGTGTTCAGTGTTGTTCTTGGGTGATGATGTTCCTTTAGGTACATATATAGATTGATGTGTTTGTGACTTTCTCCAACTAGGTTGTTGATAGGATTTCCCTTTAGGCTTGTAACCTAGTCCTCTTCTCCCGATTTGATGATAGGGATTATCTAAGATTTTATCCAGAATGCCATTACTATTCAAATTACTAACTTTTTGTTGTAACTTGGCAATCTCTTCTATTCTCTTCTTGATATCTAGTTTCGCTTGATCTAGATTAGAAGACAATGAATTTCTTTCTTTGACAATAGAATCATAATCTAGATGGTTGCATAAGATGGGTTGTTTTTGAAGATCATTCACTTGACTTTGCAAATTATTCTTCTCTAAAGAAAGTAGATTACAATTTTCCTCTATAGATTTTATCTCAATATCATGATCTTCAATGATCTTTTTAAGATCTTCGTTTTCAGATGTAATAGCAAGAAGCTTAGCATGTAATTCATCATTTGCTTTATTAGATTTCTTTAATTTCTTCTTGCATTCAACATACTTAATATGTGTTTCTTCAAGGCTAGCAACTAGTTCTTCTTTAGATAAATCAAAAAGACTTACCTCTTCTTCTTCCTCTCTAGTTGTAGCAATGAGACAATCTTTGTTCTCATCTTCCTTCTTTCATCTCCATGGGCATCTAGTTGTTGTGTGGCTTGTTCCTAAGCACCAATTGCAACATGTTGTAGTTTTGTCCAAGCAGCACCTTTTGTTGTGATTGTAATCACTATTACCCTCCATTCTTCAAGACCTGGTTAGGGTTCCTTGAAGCCCGCTCTGATACCTAGAGGGGGGGTGAATAGAGTTTTTAAATAATTTTAACAATTTATTGAACTCAAACAACCACAATTAAAATTAGAAGAAGGAGATAGGTGTTTAGAGTGGTTCCAACTTTAGCAAATACTAAAGTTGTCAGTCCACTACCCGGTTGCTTACCCAACCGGGATTTTGAAAGTATTTATTTTATTACCTTCCCAAGGATTTATACAAAATACAATACTTTCCTTTACACCCTTTGAGCAGCCTTCACTTGAAGTAGGTGCACCAACTTTGAGGTAGCCTTCTTGAAGTAACTCCAAGCTCCCCCTTGAAGTAGCCTTCCTCTCTAGAAGTAACCTCCCGTTGCACCAGCCTTCTGAAGTAGCTCAAAGTCACCTTCTTCGCCAAGAAGAACTCCACCCTCTCCAATCAGCAGCCTCCAACCTAGGAGTAGCAAGGAGAGTACAAACGGTAATAGAGAACAAGAAAGGAAAAAGGAAATTACAACTTATCCTTTGTAGCCCAAGGCTTGATTTGCCTAGATCAAGCGTATAGATCTCCTAACCAAGTGTATGGACTTGTGATTGCAGTGGGTAGGAGATACTAGCCTATAGGACACGAATTATGAGCTAAGGAAGGAAGTAGCCAATTGTCACAAAGCTCAAATTGCTCACAAACAGATTGCTCAAAGTATGCTCAAGGATTTCTCAAGTGTAGCAAGTGTGTTTTAGTGTCCTATGGCTTGTCCTATTTATAGGAATGGCCTAAGTATGCTTAAGGACGTTCTAGACAACTTCTAGGGGTTTCTAAGTGCTTAACTAGCCGTTAGATACAAGTTTGTTGCTTTAACAACGGCTATTTAATTAATTCTGCAGTTGCTGTCAGAGACCATCTCGGTCGAGGAATGGTCGACCGAGACACCTACTCGGTCAAACTTTTGTCGACCGACAGGCTCTCTGGAACAAGTGATTTGCAACGTCTATCTCCAACTGCCAACTACCTTGTCAGTTGTGTCTAACGGCTACTTTGGATCTTTCTCGGTCGAGAAGATTGTCGACCGAGAGTGTCTCGGTCGAGGAGTTTGTCGACCGAGATTGATCCTGTTTCAATGTTTCAATTTAGGCACTAATTATATGTATGAGTGTGCAAATGTGATCCTATTTTAAGGGAATGACTTATCTAAATGTGGTGTTTAGCTAGGGAGAATCTAACGCTTGATTTACATGCAATCTAAGTACTTGTACATTATATATTTGTACAAGTTTTTACAAAGCGATTACATTGCATGAAAACATAAACATGTAAGCATATGGATTTCCCTAGTTGCTTTGTCATCCACCTTAATCCTGCACACTCAAGTAGCTCGTTAGATCAATAAGAATGAAATGTTTGTCATAATCAAAACAAAGGGATTTATAGATGTCCATTTAGCCAACAGTTTTTACATATAATATCTTGATTTACTCTTGGGATATAGATCATAATCAAAACAAAGGGATTTATAGATGTCCATTTAGCCAACAGTTTTTACATATAATATCTTGATTTACTCTTGGGATATAGATCATGTTGAGAAAAACTTTACATGGTTTTACAATTATTGAGGAAAAATAAATTTTATGTGAAGTTCACTAAGTGTGAGTTTTGTTAACTAAAGTAGCTTTACTTGGTCATGTCATATCTGGGGAAGGGACACATTTATACCCCAAGAAGATGGAGTTACACACAATAGGGAGAAACCAAAGACATTGATGTAAGTGTGGATTTTCCTTGATTTTGCTGGTTATTATAGACATTTCATCATGAACTTTAGTTCTATATCCTTGCAATTGAACAAGATAACCAATAAAGGTTTACCTTTTCTTTGGAATGAGGAGTGTTAGTGTTGTTTTTCTCATTGAAGTAGAAGTTGACATCAACACATGTGTTAGTTTTTCCTAAGATAGGGAAGGTAAAGACCATTATTCGTGAAACTTCTAGGTGATGTCTTTGCTGTGTCTTCATGTAGGATTATTCTAGAAAATAACTCAAGAAGCATGAGGAGAAATATATACAACAAACGATGTGGAGTTAGAAACAATTTTTCTTTCCCATAAAGTGACAGGGCATTATCTTTATGGGATAAGTAGCAGACTTTCACAAATCACATAAACCTTAAGTATATTTTTATGCAAAGGGAGTTGAACATTAGCCAGAGGAGATAGTTGGAGATAATCAAGGTCCACGACTATACCATAGACTACCATCCTAGGAAATATAATTTTTGGAAGATTCTTTAAGAATGAAGTTATCTTCATCTTTGTCAGTAGCCAATGTACACTTTTACTCCATGGCTTGTAGAAAGAGATATATTGTAGTGTATTTACATCATAAGAATGTTCAAAGGTTTCTTTGTTGGAACATTTACAGGAGCAGTTATAGATCTGTTGGATCCTAGATGGGTGATTAGATGCTCTAGAGGGGTGGTGAATAGAGCTGAAAGCACTTAAACAAAACTCATTACACCTTCAAAATATATGACAAGATAAGGTTGCTAAATAGGCAATTTGAGTGCAACTAAATCATACATAGCAAGGATGAGAGAGATTGAACATGCACCAATAGACAAGCTATTTAGAGTGGTTCCACACTTAAAACTAGAAGTGTGTCAGTCCACTTGCCTAGAGAGGTCAACCTCTAGGACTTCCAAACTATTGCACTCTTATATTCATTCATAAGACATACAATGCATGACCAAACAAAAGACTTACCTATCCAAGACAAAGAGTCTTCAACCTTACCAAGGACTTACCCACTTTGCAAGAGTCTTCGGCCTTCTCCAAGGACTTACCCACTCTTACACAAGTCTTCGGCCTTGCAGGAATTACCCACTCTTCTTGGATCTTCAGCTTTTGACTTCACCTTCACTCAGAGAAGCTTTCACCAAGGTCTTACCCACTTGAGCTTGAGTCTTCTACCTTCTCCAAGGGCTTACCCACTCTAGCTCCAAGTCTTTAGCCTTGATCTTCACCAAGGGACGCCTTACCTTGTTCTTCTTCACCTCTCTTGGACAAGAGAGAGAACCTTCATCTTCATGATTGCAAATGAGAGAAGTAGAGGTGGTGGAAGTGAGAGCCTCACAAGATATACATGTAGGACTAGCTCTCTTACAGATTTCCTACTCACTCTAATGGATGTAGCAAGTGATTAAGCTTAGAGAGAGAGAGGAGGATGTAGGAAGCACTCAACTATAGAATAGGAACCTCATAAAGAGTTTGCAATGAATGCTCAACCTTGGAATGAAGCCCAAGGGGTCCTATTTATAGCTGGGGATGCCTCTTAGCCTTTGGGAACACTTGTGAATGAAAACTAGCCGTTTTGTGGCTTGCAACAGATCTATTTTCACTTGTTGCAACTCCACAACGGCTAGAAACACTTTTCTGCACTTTTCCGTACAGTGCAATCGGTCGAGTTTCAATGGGGGTAACTCGACCGATCAGGTAAAGACAAAACCGATAATTAAATGATCGGTCGAGCTTGTCCTGGGGAAAACTTGACCGACCATTTAACTGGAAATGGTCTTTACCCGATCGGTTGAGTTCTGTGCAAGCACAACTCGACCGATGCAATCTTTAGAAAATCCACTAAGGATTGATCGGTCGAGTTTCAGGGTGGGAAACTGGACCGACCAAGTGCCTGTAATTGATTTTCAAAGTTGCATCTAAAGTACTCTAATTTTCGATCTAAGTGCTCCTAATATTTTTCTAAGCTTAATTACAAGTCATACAATCATTACAAGTGATTTACAACATGATTCTAATGGATATACATCATATTACAAAAACGTGCACTTGTATGACTTTTGACTTGTCTTTTCTCCAATTTGAGATGCACAAGTTAGGGCATTTGGAGTGTGTCTATGCCTAATCTGAAATCAATCAAGTAGAGACATTAGACACCAATATGTGGAATGGTTAGTCATCATCAAAACATGGGTTTAGTCAATTTAGACGTGAGTCAACATTGACCTAATTGACCTTGAGTCAACATTCTCCCCCTTTTTGAAGATGACAAACCATTCCATAAATGTATTGAAAGCATTTAAGTAAATTCATACCTTTGGAGAAACCTAGGGGTTTCAATAGAATGGAGTTCATATGCTCCCCCTTAATTGATATGCATGGAGTTTTCATACTCCCCCTCAATTGATGCTATTTCTCCTGCATGGTTAGCTTTCATAACATTTATAGAATACTATGTCTTCTACTCATATATGTTCTACACATATATGTCTTCTCCCTTTACCTTCTCCCTTTTCATGAACATGCTTCTCCTCTTCATGTAAGACATGCCTTCTTCCTCTTTTGAAAGAAGACATACCTTTCTCCCCCTTTGTCATTTCAAAAAGTGGGTTTATGAAGAAAATAAGAAACATCACTTGTTAAAGAGAAAGGAGATAACACAAATATATAAGGAGAGTAGAAGAGCACAGATAGGGTCTTGTCCAAGCATAGAAAGAAAAGCAAGTTAAAGCATATACTTGAACAACCCAAAAATGCAAGATGAAGTGCTGCAGAAAACAATAAATCGCAATTTTGACCCTCAAGATGATGGAATTTGATCAAAAACCATCGGAGCTCATGGCAAAGCAATGAGTCTTGCTCAGAAGGCCGTTTCTACATGAAAAGCACTAGTCTTGCACCAAAAACTGAAACTGGAGCAAAATCTGCATAAAATCCAAAAATACTCCAATTTCTACATATAATGTAGCTCTATGTGCCCTGCATCACAATGTTATGCAAGCAACTCAAGATAGTAGATATTCAAATTAAGGAACAATCTTGAGCATGTATAAGCATAGCATATAGATGAGCAAAGATGCCAAATATAAACAGGGTTAGAACTATATGTATATGAACTACTAGTAGATGATATCACAAGTTAGGACTACTAGTAGGATCTAGATCATAGCAAGAGATACACAAGATAGAGCAAGGTATGAGTAGATGTAGAGGTATATCCAAACAAAAAGATATGCAATTTTAGAAGCATGAAAGGATATAACTCACAAGATATGCATCCTTACCATAAGATGATTACCCCTAAGAACCTCAAGGTTGTATCAAACACAAGATATACACCTATATAGATGTAGCAAGTTAGAGTACAATGGAAGCAATTTTTAGACACAACCAAGAGATCCAAAGAGATCATCATCAAAACCTGCAAAACAACTCAAAGCAAGTAATTACAACATTTAGATATACCAATTTAGAGCAATTAGAGAGATGGAGTTTTAAGCAAGATTGACAATTTAGAACATGGCAATATGCATATGTAAAGGTACCAAATGAGAGTGCCAAAGAATAAAGCTATTGGTTGAGAAAATCTAGTTGAGAGGGAAATTCTCATTCAATAAGCCAATTGTGTATTCTGTACACAGTGTTATCGGTTGAGTTCTGTGCATTGACAACTCGACTGATGACAACTGCTGGCAACACTCTTGATGCCTATTGGTCGAGTTTCAATAGGTCAAACTCGACCGACAGATCAGCTGTCAAGAAGCACATATATTTCATAAAAACATATTTAAAGGCATGCTAAAAATACAAACCATATCCAAACATATCCAATCAAGTTAATAATGCACTATAGAAGCATTAGAAATAGTTTTTGAGCAAGAGTGTGAAGAGAATAACAAAATGCCACTTTTGACTCAAAAACCATATGTATAGTGCACACTATCTTGACAAAAATAAGTTAGAGATGGTTACAAGCAATAAAACCATTACCTTTGTGCTTACCATTGCTTTTCCACTTGTTGTCACCCTCTACACATCTCACCTTTCTTCTTTCATGTGGATTGACAAGTCAATTTGCAATTCAATACCTCAAGTCAATCCATTTGCAAGTACCTACAAGAAGAAAGATGAAATGGTCCCCAATCATGTTTTTGGGTTTGGAGGGGTTAGCTTAGCAACCCAAATCCTATTGCTCTTGGGTGCTTTCCTAAAAGGACAATAATTAGAATAATGACCAAATTCATTGCAGTAGTTGCATGTACCCATAGTCTTGGAACTAGAGGATTCTCCATGGAAAAATGGAGGTCCTTTATCTTTGTTGTTCCCTTGACTACTAATACCCTAAACCATGTCTACCAATTTGTTTAGTAGTATGGTGTAGGATATCATTAAGATTCTTTTTACCAACTAAGAATCTTTGCAAAGAAGATCTCAAACTATCATTATCATGCTTAAGAGAAGAAATAGTAGAAGACAAATTATTGATATTATCTCTAGCATGCAAAAGATCATTTTCTAAGCAAAGAGATTTAGTTGAATAAGAATCTCTATCAATATGAAGAGCAGCAACATCATTCTCTCTATTTGTAGAACCAGAACAAGATTCATGCCCATTGATTTTAGCAAGTAAGGAGGCATTTTCTATTTCTAATTCATGCAAAACAAAATCTTTGTCCTTGTTTTCAGATTTAAGAACATCAATGTCATGCATGAGAGAATCAACAATTAAAGTATGCTCTTCATTTGAACTAGGCATGAGAGGTTGAGCTTCTAGAAATTTAATCTTATCAAGTAAACTAGCATTTTCAAGTTTAAGAGAGTCTACTTGGCTAAGACAATCATTTTTATCAATAAGCAAGCAAGAATTAGCATATTCAAGATCATCTAGTTCTATATGCAAATTATCAACAATTTTAGCAAGCTTTTTCTTTTTCTTTTTAGAAGACTTATAAGAGGCACAAATATCATGAATAATAGCAATTAAAGATTCTTTATCTAAAGATTCTAGATTTACCTCACTTGAGTCTTCACTTGTTGACGCTATAAGGGCAAAATGGCATTCTCCTTCATCACTAGAGCTTGATCTTGATCCTTCACATGAATCTTCACTTGAGCTTGAGTTGGAGGAGCCACTTGAGCTTGATTTCCATTTCTTCATGTGAAGATGGGTCTTTTTGCCTTGTGGGCAATCTTCCTTGTAGTGACCCTTCTTTCCACATGTGAAGCACCGGATGGAGGAGGACTTGCCTTTATAGAGTTTACCCTTGGAGTACATGGCATCTTCTTCAACTTGAGAGGATGGAGAAGCTTGACCAACAATAGCCTTGATTTGAGCTTTGATTTCAGCCTTCTTCATTCTCTTGAGTTCTTTCTCCTCTTGTCTTTCTAATTCCTCCCTCTTGTCAAGTGTAGCTTCATGTGCTTGTAGATTTCCAATGAGCTCTTCAATAGGAATATCCCTAAGAGACCTTGCTTCTTCAATAGAAGTCACCTTGGATTCCCACCTCTTGGGGAGAGTTCTAAGTATCTTTGAGTTGATCTCTCCACTAGACATAGGATGTTCTAGAATAGAAAGACCATTCAAAATGGTGTTGAGCCTTGAGTACATGTTGGCTATGCTCTCCTCCTTTCCCATCTTGAAGTTCTCAAGCAACCCTTTGAGCATGTAGACTTTGCTTTCCTTCACTTGATCTGTCCCTTCATAAGTGATGCAAAGCTTTCTCCATACCTCATAGGCCGTCTCACAAGAGGAAATCCGATTGAACTCGGTGGGGGTCATGGAGGCATAAATGATGTGCATGGCTCTAGCATTCAAGGTTGCTTTCATCAAGGTGGCTTCATACCATTCTTCAATATTTGTCTTTGGTAGAATGTATGGGCTGTTCACCATTTGCCACATCTCGAGACTTGATCCTTAGATGTAGAATTGAAGTCTTCTTCTCCAATAGAGGAAGTTGCTCCCATCAAAGATTGGAAGGCTGGTCGAGAGTCTCCCTCCTAGGTAGTCACCCATCTTCTCCTACTTGTTGAAGTATGCTTGGAGAAGACCCGCTTTGATACCACTTGTTGGATCCTAGATGGGTGATTAGATGCTCTAGAGGGGGGGTGAATAGAGCTGAAAGCACTTAAACAAAACTCATTACACCTTCAAAATATATGACAAGATAAGGTTGCTAAATAGGCAATTTGAGTGCAACTAAATCATACATAGCAAGGATGAGAGAAATTGAACATGCACCAATATACAAGCTATTTAGAGTGGTTCCACACTTCAAACTAGAAGTGTGTCAGTCCACTTGCCTAGAGAGGTCAACCTCTAGGACTTCCAAACTATTGCACTCTTATATTCATTCATAAGACATACAATGCATGACCAAACAAAAGACTTACCTATCCAAGACAAAGAGTCTTCAACCTTACCAAGGACTTACCCACTTTGCAAGAGTCTTCGGCCTTCTCCAAGGACTTACCCACTCTTGCACAAGTCTTCGGCCTTGCAGGAATTACCCACTCTTCTTGGATCTTCAGCTTTTGACTTCACCTTCACTCAGAGAAGCTTTCACCAAGGTCTTACCCACTTGAGCTTGAGTCTTCTACCTTCTCCAAGGGCTTACCCACTCTAGCTCCAAGTCTTTAGCCTTGATCTTCACCAAGGGACGCCTTCCCTTGTTCTTCTTCACCTCTCTTGGACAAGAGAGAGAACCTTCATTTTCATGATTGCAAATGAGAGAAGTGGAGGTGGTGGAAGTGAGAGCCTCACAAGATATACATGTAGGACTAGCTCTCTTACAGATTTCCTACTCACTCTAATGGATGTAGCAAGTGATTAAGCTTAGAGAGAGAGAGGAGGATGTAGGAAGCACTCAACTATAGAATAGGAACCTCATAAAGAGTTTGCAATGAATGCTCAACCTTGGAATGAAGCCCAAGGGGTCCTATTTATAGCTGGGGATGCCTCTTATCCTTTGGGAACACTTGTGAACGAAAACTAGCCGTTTTGTGGCTTGAAACAGATCTATTTTCACTTGTTGCAACTCCACAACGGCTAGAAACACTTTTCTGCACTTTTCCGTACAGTGCAATCAGTCGAGTTTCAATGGGGGTAACTCGACCGATCAGGTAAAGACAAAATCGATAATTAAATGATCGGTCGAGTTTGTCCTGGGGAAAACTTGACCGACCATTTAACTGGAAATGGTCTTTACCCGATCGGTCGAGTTCTGTGCAAGCACAACTCGACCGATGCAATCTTCAGAAAATCCACTAAGGATTGATCGGTCGAGTTTCAGGGTGGGAAACTGGACCGACCAAGTGCCTGTAATTGATTTTCGAAGTTGCATCTAAAGTGCTCTAATTTTCGATCTAAGTGCTCCTAATATTTTTCTAAGCTTAATTACAAGTCATACAATCATTACAAGTGATTTACAACATGATTCTAATGGATATACATCATATTACAAAAACGTGCACTTGTATGCCTTTTGACTTGTCTTTTCTCCAATTTGAGATGCGCAAGTTAGGGCATTTGGAGTGTGTCTATGCCTAATCTGAAATCAATCAAGTAGAGACATTAGACACCAATATGTGGAATGGTTAGTCATCATCAAAACATGGGTTTAGTCAATTTAGACGTGAGTCAACATTGACCTAATTGACCTTCAGTCAACAAGATCAAGTCAATCTTAGCACTACATATTAAAGATCCATAAAGGATAGATATAGTGATACAAAAATATAGTCTGAGTTTGGTAGTAAGTATTAAGTCTTCCACAAGTTACAAGATGGATTACTCTGTTTCCATGGTAGGCTTGTTGTTCCTGAGGTTTGTGGCTTGGAATATATGGCATTGCATGAGGCACATTCCTTGATGTACAAAAGCATCCTGGAAATACCAAGATGTTCATTAAGGTCAAAGATTTGTATTATTGTCCATGTATGGATAATGATGTGATGATGTATGTGGCAAAGTAACAAATTGTTAGCTTGTAAAGGTAGAGCATCAAAAGTAGGCAAGTTCTATTGTAACTATTTCCTATACCTGAAGGGAAAATGGAATCATATCACAATGGACATCATGATTGTTATTTCCAAGAAAACCAAGAGATATGATTCTATTTAGGTAGTTTTCATCAGTATGATCAGTCAACTCACTTTATGCTTGTCAAAACTACCTACTCATTGCAAAAGTTGGCACTAGTCTATATGTATGAGATTGTTCATCTACTTGGTATTATATAAACTATAGTTTTAGAAAGAGGAAATCAATATACAAGTAGGTATTGGTATTGTCTACATAAAGTTTTAGGTGCATAGTTTAGGTTTAGTACAGTTCCACTTATAGACAAATGTATTTTGAGAGGACTATTAGAATTTTATTGATCTTATGAGATCTTACATGATGTGGTTCTTTGGTATCTATGTTATTCATATTATCTCAATATTTTTTTTTGTTGAATGGAACACAAAAGGGGATCTAGTCATTACTCCATGTGTGTAAGAATATATATCAACATGCCAAGTATACCATACATTTTCCAATCCATTATTCAATGATTTGAAGTATGTTTTTAGAATAATCAGAATGTAGTATATGAATAGAAACATCTCATTATTACAAAGTATATCAATCCAAGAAGATTCATCACCCACATGGGTGAATACATAATGAAAACTAAACAACTAATCTAACAATGACTAACTATAGAGGACAACATGTACACCGACTTTATCTCCAAAGTTAAGCTAAACCTATATGGCTTCTTGGTCAATCTCAAGCACTAAAATTTCCATTCACCTAAAGGGGTTGAGAAAACCCCCAAAAGGAAGAAAAGTGGAAATTATCAACAAACAATAATAGGCATTTTAAATAATGATTTGGCAATATTGTGGATAAATGATATAGAATAAAATTACAAGGCTCCCAATAGAAGAGTGAGGATGATAATATCCTAATGGATTAAAAAAAACTTAATAATAAGGGGATTAATAATTAATAAAGAAATTGTTGACTTTATGGATATGCCACACTCTAATTTCATTGATGCAAATATTTTTTTATTTATGTTAATAATGTGTGAATTAAGTGTTTTGGGTGATCAAGGAGCTCAAACAAGATCTAAAATCAAATAATGTCCAATCCTATGTGTGTTTGGTTTCTTGTACATCAAGTTTTACCTACATTATGTCTTTTATAGGTGCAAATTGTAAAACTTAATAGAAATGATGTAAGAACAAGTGACAATTGGATGAAAACAATCCTAAACCTAGTGTTATACTTACATACACCCTTTAGGATATGTAGATATGTTTTCCATGTTGATTTGATCCATTTCCCAAGTTTTATGACAAATTGGGACAAAGTCTTTTTTGATCAAACTTCTTTTCGACCAAAATACATCTTGATCAAACTTTAGATCGATTGGGACATTACCCTTACACCACAGGAGGTCTCAACAATATTTTTAATCAAACTTATTTTCAAATGAGATGCATATCGGTCAAAATCTTTTCGACCAAGGATGGTTCTGTAGACTTTTCAATTAGTGCACAATTAGCCATTTTAATTCAACCCAACTATCCTATAACATCTAGTTTCCCTCTAAACTTTGCCTACACACCCCTAACCACTATCTTATCTATTACTAAGTGTTTCCTATATATGATAGTGCCTCATGAACACTTAAATCACACTTGATCAAGCCAACTATATGTTATCCTTTCTATCTTAGTATTACACATTCCTATCTTTAGTTGACTCAAAGCTAGTCTAAACTTCTCTAAAATAATCTCTAATAGACTGTGGTTTTTCACTCTCTAGATCATGATGCCTAACATGTCATTGAAGTCTTGGTGAGTATTCACCCAAAAAACCACTTTTACTCTTGAATTCTGAGAGAGCGGTGGATGTAAAATTCCAAATGTTAGGTTAGTAGAGACTAGTTGTAATGGTATAGATAATACCATATTTATTTCTGTTTGCATTAGGATATACTCTATAAGTTTCATTGAACATTGAGTATAATTATAACAAAGTGAATTTTGAAGTAATTACTCTTTTGACCTCATTATACTCACTCATGGTCCCAAATCATTTTTCTTGGCTTCCTAATCAATGTTGAGACTCAAATTTGTAATATGGCGATCAATGTGAACTTTATACACATTATAACACCTTAAATTTGATTAATTCATCTAATTGTTCTAAGAAGCAAATTGGTCAATCAAACTTCATCTTTTTTTTTCTCAAACTTTTTTTTAATATTCTCCACATTTTTTGAACCTATGGTCCAAATTTCACGTCATTTGGACATTCCTACAACTGTCTACGAATTTTGAAGATAATGTATTGAAAATTCATTTATTTGCCTCTTATTTGGGCCTTTTCCAAGTCAGCAATCCGTGGGATGTGTAGGGGGCGAGTTAGGGCCCTTAGATCTGCCTCTCATGGATCCAGGCCTGATCCTATAGCCTAGAGGTTGTCTCCTACCTCCCATTGATTACGGGGAGGAGACAACACGTCCTTAATGACAGATCTCCCATCTGTGACCATGATTCAAGATTCTAAGCAAGTAGAAATGATCCTCTCACAAATTCAAACTCACCCATCCCTATTTTGACCGAGTTTATCGCATTGTTGTGCCACCAAAGTGAGTTCCTTGCTCCCCCATCTCCTTCCGACAGCCATGGTTGCTACCCCAACTTCTTCTAGCCTAACCCTAGCCCCCAAGCCTATAAAAGGTGCTCCCAACATTCACAGCCATCATACCTTGCTTGAGACCCCACTCTTGCTCACCCCCTCAACCTCAAGAGCCTCAATTTTTCTCACCCCTCTTCTACTATCAGTGTAGAGCCGTCGTCCACCCCTCTTTGGGTGTTCACCTTCCACGCCGCCTCACCCCAATTCACGACCCCCTTTCCACTCGGTAGCCCCTAACAGACTTGAACGGCAGCTTAGCTGCCTCCACCTACTACTCCTTCTACCTTTTTCCCTAATGCCAATAATGCTACTCTACTGTGTTTGCTGGATCTTGTGGGAGCCTGCGCGAGAGAATTAAAGGGCAAGGAAGAAAGGAAGCCCATACCAACCGAACCAGTGAAGAACCAACCATCCAAACAAACCAATGTTGAACCAGCAAATCAAGAAAAGACCCGACCATTTGAACCGGCCCATCAAAGGCCTGAACTGGACCTCTGAGCAGGTGAGTCACCTAGCTCATGTGGATTGATCTAGGCCATTCCTTATGCATCCAATGACCCTGGTTTTTTCATATTAAGGTAAATATTCTCCTATCTACTCAAAAATTCAATTAAATGCCCAAATTTTGCTTTAATCGTAGAGATTGCATCATAGCTCCAAAAATTATGAACAAGTAGTCCATTTTGATTAAAAAAACTCAAGGAATGCATTAAAAATACTTGCATAGTCTAATTCCTTATTAATTTCATTGGTATCCCTAGTTTTGATCTCTTTCTCATAATGTTTTAGTTAATGACTCTAATTTGAGTTTAATCTTTGGGAAACCATAATTTTGATTCCAATGATCATTTTGAGAAACTAGATTGAGCTTGACTAAATAAGAGTCAAACCTAATCTTTTAAACTTACCAACTGTAGAATATGAATCATGCCCATTGAAATAAGGATTTCTCTTGATATGATGATGATTAATCTTAATCTTAAAAATCCCTAATCATATGCCCGACCCATGACTCTAATTTGTGATTAGACTTTGGAAACCTTACTATTTGACTCTGATGTTCATATTGAGACTCTAAAATCATAACTTGACTAGTGAAGTTCTAGATCTATATTTGTTGACTTGATCTTAAATATGATGATGACATAATAATAATATGATTTTACTAAATCTTATAGCATACTTAATCCTTTAACCTAATATCTTGATCTCTGATTTACTCTTTATACTAATCAGAACTTGATCTAATCTTGAACACCAATGATGTTAGAACTTGATAATGATCTAAAGACTTGTTTTTGACTTGAATATTGACCATGATAATTAGGGTTAACACATGAACCTAGAATACCAAGATATGTCATTCACACTTGAAACATAATGTCACTTGAATAATATTGAACATCTTGATATCATTGATCATAAGTGAATGACCTAACCCTAAGGTAAAATAGGAATGAGTAACCCTAATCTTGAATCATAAAACATGATATTCTAAACATCATGATCTTGACCCTTGATCTAATCTTGATGATTCAGGATCTGACTCGAAGGGTTGACCTATTGATTCAGATTATACTTGAGATCTTGGTGAAAGGTATGCTATTATATCTCCTCCCTAGTTGTATTGAAGATACTTTTTGTGTATCTCTTGATTATATACTTGGATAGATAATTGTTTGAGCTAATGTTCCCTAGTGATTAGTCTTTTGTTTTTCCTATATTATATTTTGAGAAAATCATGAGAACATAAATGATATTGTCCATTATGACTGCCCGTTTATTGATGATGATGATGATGATGATGATGATGTTGTTGATAATGTTGATATTGAGTGCAAGTTACCCCCCTCATTCAGAGGTGGGACTTGTACATTGGCCTCCTACCTCATATGGAGAGAAGGAGCTTGGTGACCTCCCCCATCGCGTTGGGGCGATAGAGTCACACAAAAATATATAAGCATGCTTCTCAGTTACAACATAATGGGAACTCGTAATAAAAATTGAATTGTTTGAAAGACACAACCTGTCGAATAACTTTTGGTTTTGGAAAATCGATTGTTATACTTTTCTTAAATATAAGTCCTGCCAAGTATACTCTTTTCTATAAACCTTTTTACTTGATTTTGATAGCGTATCGTGCAATTGCATGATTGTGTCTTGATTTTCTTGATTTTAGGAAAAACAAATGGAACACTAACTAGATCGCTTCTGCACTCATATACTCTGATGACAATTTTCGATATGCAATTTCTCCTATATTGGGTTAGTTTGTTCTTTAAATTTCCTATTTTTTGAGTTATTATTTATTATTGTATATCCCAGTGTGTTAGATCCTATTGGGCCACTCAGGGATGGGTGCTTCAATCCTTTTTCTACTATCTTGGCAGTGGGATTGGGATTGGGTAAAAATTGTTCCTTGATAGTTGGTATCAGATCATACACACTCTCATATGCTTTAAGTAAAAATTTATCAAGTCTCTTAAACCTAAGAAACCCTAAAGTCCATAATGGTGAAAATTGAGGTGTCTAGACTCGGGGTCCTTGCATAATTTCTCCTATCCGTCTTCACAGTGGTTGAGATCCCCCACTCTACCTGGCCTTAATTAATCTAGAACTAGACCTAAAGGTTCTCTTGTGAAACCCTAGAGAGTCTTCTAGCATCTCATCTCTTCTTTAAGGACTATCCTAAGCCACCCATGTAAATGAAGATTTGGTAGTCTTCTCATCTCATCATGTGGTATTTCTCATGATCTTTTACCACATGATTTCTCGATTATGGGTAGCTTAGGCATGGGAAAAATGAATGTTATTTTTAAAAATTGATTATAAATTGATACCATGATCTGATCAATGAAAATTTTGAAATCAAATATTCAACATGACCCCTAATATCATGCAAAATTGATTTCACCAAAACTGGACTACATGTTTGCTATGTTTGAGGTAAATATTAATGATTTTGATTTGGTGAAATAAGAAGGACTTATATCTTATACCATATTGTTGATAAAATCCCTAGTTGATTAAGCCCATGTTGCCCTATTATTGACTAAACATCAAAACATAGTTAAGCAACTCTTACCCTATTTTTTGATACACATCATGATTATGTCATCAAATTATTAATTTTAATGACTCTCAAAATCATGAAGAAGGACTATGATACAAAATGACACTCTCTCAATTTTTGATTAGTATGATAATGAACAAAGTTATGAAATAATTTTGAATCCATGAAAATCTATAATCTGATATACTCTCAAACTCGACCTATGGACTCACAAATGGATGTACTTTGCAGATGGCCCCACAAACTCATAGCCAAAAAGTAAGATCCTTTAGAACCAATAAGGATCAGGAAGTAAAGACTGATAAAAGGAAGACTGAAGAGGAAATTCACAAAATCGAGGATGATATAGACAAAGGAAAAAGACATAGGCTTGATGATGATAATAGGGATGATGCTTGGGAGTGCAAAATAATTACTAATGGATGCTATGACCAAATGGGTGAGATACGCAACATCAATAATTCCTAGAGGAGTCCAAGTCACCATGACTGCCTTTACCCCTACATCCAAGCTTTTAGTCATGGAGATAGAGAAAAAGATAGAAGTTGGAATTCCAAAAGCGAACATGTGCAATTGGAACCATTGAAGTCACCACTAGATCTAGATTTTGATATGGTGATTATGTAACTCTTTGTAACTTTTTTGAAATAAACCTTGTACTCACTATATTTTGAGAAATGGAAATATGATACCATTTTGGCTTGTTATTTTATGATTCAGAACCTATCTTTGGATTTGAAAATTCATTTCTGATTTGAATTTTGACTCCCCTTCCTCAAAATTTGAAATTGTGACTCGATCATGTTGACCTACAAATGGACCATCCATTGTTGTAATCTTTGACTCAAAATCTTGAGATCTTGACAATTTTGTATATTTTTAGGATGGTGATATTGAAAATATGTATAGGGCTTACTTTCTAAAATGACCTAGGTATGGATCATTCACCCACCTCAAATATTCTTGATAAAGAAATTGATATTGAAATCTTGAAAATGTTGCTAAATTGTTGATATGGGTGAATGATCACACCGGTGGTCTGGATAGGAATTGAAACCATATACTTGTATAATTGGAACCCAAAATACGAATATTTGAATCTTGACTCATGAATAACAAACTTGTTAGTGCATTACCCTTTTTGGTCTATGACACTTAATCTCGACTCTCGATCTCGATTTTCTCTTAGTATGGAGGCATGACTTAAGAGTGAACTCAATTGGTGAACTTTGATCTTTGACCCCTATATTGATCAATGCAATTTAGGAGAGAATATTAATAAAGTGATAATGTTGAGGATATAATTTTGATTTTATAATTGAGGACACTCCAGTATTTGAGAATATGACTTAGGTTGAATGATCCCAATTTTTGAGGTTGTTTTGAATTTTGGGGACAAAATTCCTTTTTAAGGAGGGAAGGATGTGACAAAGTGAATTTTGAAGTAATTACTATTTTGACCTCATTATACTCACTCATGGACCCAAATCAGTTTTCTTGGCTTCCTAATCAATGTTGAGACTCAAATTCGAAATATGGTGATCAATGTGAACTTTATACACATTATAACACCTTAAATTTGATTAATTCATCAAATTGTCCAAAGAAGAAAATTGGTCAATCAAAATTCATATTTTGGTTCTCAAACTTTTTCTACATATTCTTCACATTTGTATGAACCTATGATCCAAATTTCATGTCATTTGGACCTTCCTACAGTTGTCTATGAATTTTTGAAGATAATGTATTGAAAATTCATTTATTTGCCTCTTATTTAGGCCTTTTCCAAGTCAGCGATCCGTGTGATGTGTAGGGGGTGAGTTACGACCCTTGGATCTGCCTCTCATGGATCCATGCCTAATCCTATGACCTAGTAGTCATCTCCTACCTCCCATTGATTGTGGGGAGGAGACAACATGATCTTAATGATGGATCTCCCGCCAACGACTGTGATTCAAGATTCTAAGCGAGTAGAAATGATCCTCTCACAAATTCAAACTCACCCATCCCTATTTTAACTAGGTTTCGGGCATTGTTGTGCCACCAAAGTGAGTTCCTCACTCCCCCATATCCTTCCGATAGCCATGGATGCTACCCCAACTTCTTCTAGCCTAACCCTACCCCAAGCCTATAAAAGGTGCTCCCAACACTCACAGCCACCATACCTTGATCAAGACCCCACTCTTGCTCACCTCCTCAGACTCAAGAGCCTCAATTTTGCTTGCCCCTCTTCTAATGTCAGTGCAGCACCACCGGCCAGCCTCTGTGGGTATTCACCTTCCACGCCATCTCACCCCAAATCACGACCCCCTTTCCACTTGCAAGCCCCGATGGACTTGAACGACAGCTTCACTGCCTCCACCTACTCATCTTCCTTCCTTCTTCCCTAACGCCAGCAAGTCTGCTCTGCTACATTTCCTGGCTCTCATGGGAGCCTGTGTGAGAGAGGGAAAGGGCATGGGAGAAGGAAGCCCAGACCAGTCGAACCAGTGAAGAACCAGCCGATCTGAGAAACCAACACTGAACTAGCAAATCAAGAAAAGACCTGACCAATTGAACTGGCCAATCAAAGGCCTGAATCAGTCCTCTAAGTAGGTGAGCCGCCTAGCTCACGTGGCTCGATCTAGGCCATTCCTTGTACATCCAACGACCCTAGTTTTTTCATATTAAGGTAAATATTCTCCTCTCTGCTCGAAAATTCAATTAAATGCCCAGATCTTGCTTTAATCATAGAAATTGCATCATAGCTCCGAAAATTATGAACAAGTAGTCCATTTTGATAAAAAAACTCAAGGAATGCATTAAAAATATTTGCATAGTCTATTTCCTTATGAATCTCACTAGTATCCCTATTTTTGGTCTCTTGCTCATAATGTTTTAGTTAATGACTATAATTTGAGTTTAATATTTGGGAAACCATAATTCTGATTTCAATGATCATTTTGAGAAACTAGATCAAACTTGACTAAATAAGAGTCAGACCTAATATTTTAAACACATCTACTCTAGAATATGAATCATGCCCATTGAAATAAGGATTTCTCTTGATATGATGATGATTAATCTTAATCTTGCAAATTCCTAATCATATGCCTGACCCATGACTCTAATTTGTGATTAGACTTTGGAAACCCTAATATCTGACTCTGATGTTCATATTGAGACTCTAAAATCATAACTTGACTTGTGAAGTTCTAGATCTATATTTGTTGACTTGATCTTGAATATGATGATGACATCATAATAATATGATTGTCCTAAATCTTATAGCATACTTAATCCTTTGACCTAATATCTTGATCTTCAGTTTATTCTTTATACTAATTAAAACTTGATCTATTCTTGAACACCAATGATGTTAGAACTTGATAATGATCTAATGACTTGATTTTGACTTGCATATTGACCATGATAATTAGGGTTGACACATAAACCTAGAATACCTAGATGGGTCATTCACACTTGAAACATAATTGACACTTGAATAATATTGAACATCTTCGTATCATTGATCATAAGTGAATGACCTAACCCCAAGGTAAAATAGGAATGAGTAACCCTAATCTTGAATCATGAAACATGATATTCTAAACATCATGATCTTGACCCTTGATCTAATCTTGATGATTTAGGATCTGACTCAAAGGGTTGACCTATTGATTCAGATTATTCTCAAAATCCTCAGTGAAAGGTATGCTATTATGTCTCCTCCTTGGTTGTATTGAAGATACTTTTCATGTATCTCTTAATTATATACTTGACTATATAATTGTTTGAGCTATTGTTCCCTACTGATTAGTCTTCTATTTTTCCTATATTATATTTTTAGAAAAACATGAGAACATAAATGATATTGCCCATTATGATTGCCCATATATTGATGATGATGATGATGTTGATAATGTTGATATTGAGTGCAAGCAACCCCCCTCATTCGGAGGTGGGACTTGTACATTGGCCTCCTACCTCATATGGAAAGAAGGAGCCTGGTGACCTCCCCCATCACATTGGGGAGATAGAGTCACACAAAAATATATAAGCATGCTTCTCGATTACAGCATAATGGGAACTCATAATAAAAATTGAATTGTTTGAAATACACAACTTGTCGAATAACTTTTGGTTTTGAAAATCGATTGTTGTACTTTTCTTAAATATAATTCCTGCCAAGTATACTCTTTGCTATAAACCGTTTTACTTGATTTTGATAGCGTACCGTGCAATTGCATGATTGTGTCTTGATTTTCTTGATTTTAGGCAAAACAAATGGAACATTGACTCGATCGTTTCTGTACTCATATACTCTGATGACAAAGTTTGATCTACAATATCTCCTACATTGGGTTAGTTTATTCTTTAAATTTCCTTTTTTTAGTTATTATTTATATTATATATCCCACTGTGTTAGATCCTATTGGGCCACTCAAGGACGGGCACTTCAATCCTTTTTCTACTATCTAGGTAGTGGGATTGGGATTGGGGTAAAAATGGTTCCGTGAAAATAATCGTAATGAGGTTTTTAAAGAAAAAAATCTAGTCTATGCTTTAGCTTAACTTTAGTGTCTTACTACTCCAAATGTAGCCCTGCCCAAACCTTTGTAGAGATGATCATCACTTGTTGATTGTTGATTTTATTGTTTAATCCTTGTGAGAGGAGTTGTAATTCCTTTTTTCCTTCTTGTTCATTGTTTGGTTCATTGATTTGCTACTTCTTATGAGAAATGTGTGGTAAAATTTCTTTGGATCTTATTACAAGAAGGATGTGTCTAAAGATGGTATAGGTAGATTGTGATCTTCTCCAAGGATAAGTGGTCTTTAGACATCCTATAAAGAAGACGATAGTTATCCTTGAGCTGAAAAGGATGTTAGACTTGAGCCACAAAAGACAATAATAATATGTGTATTTTAGAAATAGGTAAAATATATTGCCAAAAGTGAAAGTATATCAAGGCTATACTGTACAAAATGAGGCATCTGTTTTTTCCAAATCCAAACAAAAACACACTATTGGGTTACATACAAAAACCCCAATAAGTTCTAGTGTGATCATTTAACATAAAATGTGTAGTCTACTGTTGATAAAGGTCCCAAGTTGATATGTGAGGGACACCACCAGTTGTGCTTCATATCTAGGTCTTTTACTGTGTATCCTAGAGTTCCTCTCCTACCAAAAAAATTAGCAAACACCTGTGAGGCACATGCCAGTAAACCCCATGAGATTTTTGTTGTTCTTATATTTATTGTTTAGTCAATCAATATTGTCGATGATGTTGAACGGTACCGCATTGACCCATCCATTCCTAAGGCAAGTGATACTCTAGATAATATTTAAGAACCTACTATAAAAAAGAGATGGTTCCTAGATTCCACATCTCTATTGCATAGAACACAAGTCAGACTAACTTCAAGCCCCCAATTGATCATCATGTTTCTAGATGAAAGTCTGTTGAGAATGGCACTGTATGCCAATGTACTCAATTTGGGACATTGAACACTGCCCCAAAATATATCAACCCAAGATACCATAGGATTAGAGACAGTGTTGATTTGCGGTGTCGCAGCTCTGGGATACCATACACTAAGAGCATCAACACTATACATAATTTGGTTATCATTGAAGGACTTGCACATTGCCCTCCAGCTCCTAGAAGGTTTAGCACCTTCGTGAAGAAAGGGTGTTGGGCCATACCTAAGGAGCATCCAATTCTTCCATATGGATGGTTTCTCTGATAAGAATTTATTCAATCTTTTCCTACAACTATTCTTCATGATTATCACCGGATCAACCAGTTGAAGACCACCTTCTTTATACAATCTGGAAATAGTATCTCATGCGACACCATGTTGTTTACCTCCATATGAAGTGTGAGGTTAGCAACCTGATCACCTGCATAGTAGGTTTTAGTATTCTGCACATGTGTGCCCACAAACAGACCAAGCTCTGTATAACCAACCTGACTAGGACCAGTCTACCAGCCATGAATATAAGAAGACCAGACCAATATTCTATTTTGCCTTTAATGTTATCAATACAACAACAAAAATATTTAACCTTGCCCCCTCCTTCCCATGATTAGGACCCCTAAGTATTTGGTGGGGAATTACCCTCTGTTCATGCCTGCGGCGATCTTCAATTGTCCTCTTCTATTGTCACAAGATCTTGAGAGGAAGACTCGATACTTGATTGTACTAACGTACAGTCTAGTCATCATACTAAAGGTAACTAAGACTTTTTTGAACTCTTTTAGTCTTTTGGCATTGCCTACAAAGAAGAGGAGTACATAGTCAGTGAAGATGAGGTGAGTCTTGACCTTGAATCCTTGAACCTTGAAAGCTTTAATTCTCCCTGTCTCCTCAACAACTTTAATTAGATGAGTAAGACCCTCCATAACCATTTTGAAGAGAAGAGGTCAGAGTGGATCCCCCTATTATAACTCATTGGAGGCTCTAAACAAACTTGCAGGTGCACCATTAATGAGGATCGAGAAGGACGTGGTCATAGTGCATTGTATCATTAACTCAATACATCTCTGATCGAACCCCATATCCTTCATAATCTTCCATAAGGTGTCCCAATGAACGTGGTCATAAGCTTTGCTAATATCGATCTTCATACATGCCTTCGCATTAGAACGGTCTACATTGCATTCCTTTAAGAACTCAAAAGCAAGCAAGGAACAATCTATGATACTTCTATCACTGATGAAGGCACATTGTTCCTTTGATATGATCAGAGGGAGGATAGGCTTCAATCTGGCTATGAGAAGGTTGGCTATACTTTTGTAGATCCCTACGCAACAGGAAATGGGCCTGAAGTCAGTGATACAAGAGGCATTCCTTGATTTTGGGATCAATTTGATGAATCTATGGTTGGCTTCCCAAACCATGTTGCTGCCTTTAATGAACCATTTAATAGCTGTGTAAACATCAATCTTGATGATTGTCCACATATTCTAGAAAAAACATGCTATTAGACCCATCACCATGCACCTTAGATGGATGAGTAGAGAAGATAACGTGTCAAATATTCTCATCAGTAGAAAACCTACATAAAGCCCCATTCATTTCTTCATTCACTCTTCTTGGTAGATTGATCACATTAGCGTTAACCACACTAAGATCACTATTGTTAGATTTTTGAAAAAATCCACATCATGACTGACAATCTGTTCTCTACTTTGCAACTGTGTCCATTTTCATTCACCAGTTCATGAATGGTATCTCTCGTCTCCTTCTTTTTGATAGAAGCATGATAGAAATTGTGTTCCTATCGTCGTCGTTAATCCACCTCATATGAGATCTTTGCCACATAAACATTTCATTGGCTTTCTCCAATCCATTAACTCTTCTTTCCATTTTCTTTTCATTCAAAATGGCCCGCTGGTTCAGGGGATTGTTTCATAGTTCAGTAGAAACATCATTGTACTCCTTTCTGGTTGTAAACATGATATTAGGTAGATTGACCTTCGCCTTCACCCAATCTTTGAGATGAGCTTTAGTTCTCTATAGTTTCTTCATAACAATAAATAAAGGGTTAACTAGAACAGGGTCCTCCCAGCTGCTTGGATTACTTATTTGAACTCATCCCAAACACAACAAAGATTTAGAAATATGAACGATCACTTAATGTGGGAAGATTGAATGAAATTGACATTCATATAGGCATGATCATTAAAAATGTGATTGCCCATTTTTGTGACAACATGGGGGACATATATCAATCCAAGCCTCATTAACCAAGAATCTATCCAACATACTAGATATTCAACCTCTTAGATTTTACTTATTGCTCCATGAAGTTTTTCCCCCTATGTTATTCAATTCCATCAGTCCTATTTGTTTTGTCACGTTATTGGACTTCTCCATGATTCTTTCAGGGACCCTGAGGCCACCGTACTTCCCACCAAATCTTCTAGTATTGTTGAAATCACCTTGGAACATCCATGGGACTTCACTCTGCACAGTCTCCACAATGGACTTCCATAAGCTATCTCTATCTCGTTCAAGGTTTTCACCATAAATCCCTGGGACCACACCCGAGAAACCACCTTGGTTGAATCAACTGACATTAATCATATGGCCAGTCACATTAATGAGTTCCACTTGCCACAGATCAAGGTTCCACCCTACTACAATTCTACCACCTTCCACATGACTGAGATTGGATAATAAGTTCCACTTCGGCATAAATAGTGAATTAATACTTTCCCATGTGCATCTTTTAATGCATGTCTCAAAGCAGAAGACAAGTTCAACTTTCATTTAACTTAAAATAGCTCTCATATTCCTCTATGTCTTGATCAAAGCTGCCCTTTGCACATTCCATGTCAATATAAACATCTAACTGATTTGTTTCTGGCCTCCCCCATGTACATGTTTGGCCTTGTTCTTTCCTTTTGCTGCATCAATGCTTCTGGTGTGTTTTGGACTCCTACTTCTATGACCATTAGTGACCTCTAAAGGTACCTCATCTCCCATATTATCGAGAACAACGAACTGGTTCTCCATGGATGTTCTATCGCCTTGCTTGTTGTTGTCTTCTTGAGTAGCATCTTCCACAACCGTTCTCTTACTAGTTTTACTATGTGTCACTTCGATAAACCCGTTGTCATCACCTTCAATGACACCCTTCTCAGGATGATCAGTAATAGGCATATCGATTTCACCATCTTCTAGAACTAGTGTCGTCGTCTCCCTAGGAGGTTCATTGCTTACATTAGCAGCTGATCTCTTCTTCAGAGGAGGTCTGGACTTCTGTGTCATGAACTCCTTATGTGTTCGACCCGAGTTCAAAGCCACAATTGGGGAAAGGAAAGTGGAGGCACTTCTTTTGCCTGGGAAACCAGCCTCACTAGGGCCAAATACTTTGCAAAAGTCATAGCGGCCAGGTAAGGCTTCATATTTCACCTTGACCTCCCACTCATATCTGTTAGGTAATTCGACCATGATGGGGGGCGGAGATACTTTCTTAGTAGCCATGTCAATGTAGAACTATGTGCAGCCAAGCAAGCTGCCATTATGTCTATGATCTATTGCTCTTGGTTCCCCTATGGCATGAGCAATCACAGTGATCGCTCTAGCCAACCACTGCTTGCCGACATTAGGTAGGGAAACCCAAGCATGCATTGTCTTCAACTCCAGTCTTCTGATGTCTGCTTTTGAGGCCCCTCTCCTGATCAGAATGAGCTAATCATCAAAGAACCAAGGTCCTCCATTGAGGGAAACACTGTTGTCTCTCTTTTGCAAAGTAGGAGAGGATGAGTCCATTAGTGAGTGTGAACACCTCCAGGTCTCCTCTTGGCCTCCATGTTTGTATCATCTAACCTTCCAGTAGGAACACATTAACAGTTTGGCTCTCAACTTGAAAAATGGCAGAGAAGCGATGGTAGTCATCCATCTCCTCCATCATTGTCTCTGTGAAGCACATACAAGTCATGTCATCTCCCTCACAGAAGAAATCTTTCTTCAGGTTGGCTGCCATGACACCCCTAATCCTGGGTGGAGGACCTTCCATCATCTTCACCCAGTCTCTGGCCATGATCACATCAGTGCCTAGCTTGCTCCATTTCTCTAATGGAGGAATCGTAGCCCCAGAGCCGAAAGCACGCTATCTCCGCTCACCATCACCGTCGCCCTAGAGATGGAAGGGACCAATTCTAGAGTGAGAAAGTGGAAGGCCTAATGATTTCTTAGTAAGATAATTAATTTTGTATTTTGTATCAATATAGAAAAGGTAATAAAATATAGTTTGGAAATCCTAGATGGAAACAACTAGGTAGTGGACTGATATCATTTAGGATGGAACCACTCTACATTATGTGTCTTTTGTGGTTGCAGACTTTGTCCATTACGTGCTTTACCTCTCTGGTGTAATTTCTTTATAAGAAAGTTGTAATTAACCAACCATGCATTTTAAGTTGCACATAAAATCATATTTTCTCTATTCACCCCATCTTCTAGAGATTTGAATTGGTATTGAGCAAGGGTTCAATGCGATTTAACAAGTCTTGAACATGGGGAAAAATATCTTGGGCCAACTCAACCTTGAAGGTATGAATGTCAACCGACCAACCCTCTTTGACAGCTCCAACTACACATATTGGAAGATGTGCATGCAATTCTTCATTCAAGGTATCTGATTTTATCTTTAGAATATGGCTACCATACATGCCTCCAAGAACATATCTTGAGAAATGATATGCATCCACAGTAAGAAATTTTACATTAATTGCTAAAGCCGTAAGTATTTAATATTATTTTTTATCTCCTAGTGAGTTTAATAAAATCTCCTCTTAAGAATCTGCTTATGATTATTGGAGAAACTTATATATTACTCATGAAGGAAATAATCAAGTAAAATATTCTAATATTAATATGCTTAACCATAAAGCTAGAGCTATTTCTAATGTTAAAAAAAGAAACTAATTTTAAAATGTATTCTAGATCTACTTCTATCATAAATGCAATGAAATTTCATGGAAAGAATATAGATCATGAGCTTGTAACCAATATTTTGCATTCTATACACATCTAAATATGAAAAGAAATTTATTTCCATATAAGAATCTTTGGATCTTTCTACTTTGCATCTTGAACAACTTGAAGGTAACTTAGATACTTATGAAGTCAAGCTCCAATAACGTGAAATGGAGGATTAAAAGAAAATAAAACAAAGAAAAGGGGACAAACCTTAAAGCATGGGTTTCAAAGAAGCCATATTATTCATCAAGTGGATATCTATTAGTGAGGAAGAAATAAACTACAAAGTTAAGAAGTTAAAATTTCTATTCTAAAAAAATTTGTAGATCATTCTCTACTAGAT
The DNA here is from genome assembly GCA_963693085.1 of Alisma plantago-aquatica. Taxonomy (NCBI): domain Eukaryota; kingdom Viridiplantae; phylum Streptophyta; class Magnoliopsida; order Alismatales; family Alismataceae; genus Alisma; species Alisma plantago-aquatica. The sequence continues at coordinate 1,098,936,165 of OY856411.1, forward strand.
GTTGTGATTGTGGGGAAAGGGGACATTGGAAGGATGAATGTCCAAAACTCCAAAAGAAGAATAACAATTCCAACAACAAAAATAAGAAGGCATGTCATGTTTATTGGGATCTCTCATCAAATTTGGGATCAAATGATGAGGATGAAGCTTTCCACCATGTAATTGAATGCCTAATAACCAAACATGATGAAATTGATAAACAAGAGGAAGAAAGTGCACAAAGTGATGATAGTGAGGCATCACTCTTAATTTATCCAAAATATGAACTTATTGAACTTTTTGAATGTACATATGAAAAGGTTAAAAAATATGTGAAAAAGAGAAACACATTTTCTACTATTGTTGATTATTTAAATATGAAACTTAGTGTGATAAATGATCAATATGATAGTGCAAAGTAAAGAATATATGAGTTGGTTTATCAAAATATTTCCTTTCAAACTCAAGTCTCTACTCTTTTAGATAAGTTGAGTAATATGGAGAAACAACCATTTTTTGATCACATTTTGATTATGATCTTATACATGAAGTTAATTTTGAGTTAAACAGTAAAGTTTATATGCTTGGAGATATCATTGCTTGTACTAGAAAATGTTTAAATTCTACTACTGAAGACTCATTAATGCTTTCCAAGGAAAATGAAAATCTCAAGAGATCTTCAGATAAGTTTTTAAATAGTAGAAATATGTTGAAAAATATACTACATTCTCACAATGGTAATGTAGGTACAATTGGAATTTATTATATTCCAAGAAATGGAAATAGGAATAAAAAGGGGTATATATTTGTAAAACCAAATGTTAGTTCCTATTTCTCCATTAACCATGTTACATGATTTGCTTGTGGAAGATTTGGTCACTATACATTCTCTTGACATTTCAAGAGAAAAAATGACAACAACATGGTTTGATTATGAAGAACCTCTCCTTAGAGAAGGTTTTCTATGATCGTAGGTTTCATCAAATATCTATTTGATCATGTCATATTTTTCATAGATTTTGATTGGTTTATTTTTATTGATAATGGACAACTTTTCAGTTGGAATTAAATTTGAAACTATTTTGGTAGACATTTGTATTTTTGTTGGATAAAATTTCCAACAGACTGCCACTTGGTCTAAATTTTGTTCAACGGAGGGATAGTTTGGTCAAAATACAGGTCAACCAAGATATTGATTGTCAAGCTTTTATTTGTCTATCTTTCAATTTGTATTTTTTGTCAGTTTTCTACACGTTTATTTGATCTTTTAGGTCTAACATGATTTATTTTACATGTTACAAATATGGGCTTGGTTTTTCGATGGATAAGTTTATCTTAGTGGTTATTTTCATGGTTTGAACTCATATTTTATGAGTAGGAGATTAAATGAGAGCTCAAATCATGTGATTTATCTTGATATCATTATTACATTATGTTCTTAATGGATTCTCTATATCATTTTAATCTATAAATTCTTTCATGGTGTTGTGCTTAATGACATCTCTTTATCATGAAGGACTTAACATTTCCCTCATTATTATTGAGAACTGAGCCCAAAGTGAAGTGAGTCCTTGGTAATGCCTCTCCATAAAAGTTCCGCACACAAGGCTATTTGAAGAAGATACATCACGCCCAAACCACTTACTTCAGTCGGTCAGCATATGCTAGCCCATGATCTCCAGTGTTTTTAGTAGCACATGTTCCTTGACATAATTATGTCTTTTTGTATTTCATGCCATGCTATGCAAATTTTTACTTTCAATTGATATTATCTTGTTAATTGGGTATGATGCCTCCCCTCCAAACGATTATCTTTTTCAGGGGGAGTAACTCCTTGAGGAAGAGTTTGAGAAGTATGCCCTTCTTTTTCACTTCAACAAATCCGGAGAAAAATCGATTTGATAAATATGCCTATTCATTATAAAATCAAATGTATGCTGCTCTTAACTTGTCTATCTCAAACTTATCTTATGGAAATATTTGTTATCAACATAAAGAGGAGATTATTGTCTTTTTGGATATGCCACACTCTAATTTTTATGATGCAAATATTTCCCATTTATGTTGATGATGTGTGAATTAAGTGTTTAAGGTGATCAAGGAACTAAAAAAAGATCCAATATCAAATAATGTGCAACCATGTGTGTGTTTGAATGCTTGTACATCAAGTTGTACCTAGATGATGTCTTTTAAAGGTGCCAATTGATGATAGGAATTATGTAAGAACAAGTGAGGATCAGCTAAAAACCATTTTAAATATAGTTTTATACTTACATACACCAAAGGAGGTCACAGAAGTGTTTGGTCGAATGTCATTTTAAAATTCAAAGGCATGTGAGAGTTGCATCAAATACAAAATTGTACATAAAAAGGACTACTTTTATGCATATATGGACTGTCTCGATATTATAGGTCTAACTTAAAAGAAATTTCAGCATAATAACAGTTTCATAAAGGCCTTAAGATCATTTTGTATCACTCCTAATCAGTAAGAACAATGTGTGTATCAATTTTCTCATCATATGACGCCAAGGCACTATAACAATAACAGTAGCATTTTTAATAACACTTCACATGTATTTCAATTTCAACAAAAACTTGTTTAAGTGGACATGCAATTAATATCAAGGATAAGATTAAGAAGAACATGAAATTTTGTTTTTGAACAATTTCCAAGAAATCATCTTTTTAGTAAATTAGGGGACCATAAAGAATGATCTGGGAAAATTAGAGCACCAATGCACTAATTTCAAAATTTTTGTCTTTGAATCAGTAAGAGGAAGGTGCATATTATTAAGGGTCATTGCAAATCCAAAACCATTTAACATAATGGAAAAATAGAGCATAAAGATTTGACCTTTAGGCATCTAAACCAACTTTAGAGAAAGTTTAGGGATTTACACACACACATTGGAAAAATAATAATAAAAATGATATATCGGGTGAAGATCATCATGTCCAATCAAGATATCCACAAACAAGATTCTAGATCCTAGATCAACTCTTCAATAACCCCAAAACCCAAGCTACAAATAAGATCTAGCTTCCCTTAGGTCAAAGAGAGGAAAAAGGAACGATCTTCTGCTAGATGGGTTAGGTTCCACCATGGAAGTCCATAAGGGTTAGACAAAGAAGATTATAATGTGAATAGAATAAAGAAAAGAAATTCTAGAATATGTATCTTACATGGTTAGGGTTGGAGGTTTCCAAGCTTGGAAACAACCTTGGAAAACCTTGATCCACACCATACATCCACATTCATCAACATGCAAGCCTCCACCATGGCCATCACCTTCCTTAGAGATCTCCATAAACCTCCATGGATCTCTCCACGTTCATGAATTACTTGGGCAATGTCAAATGAGACTCAAGGTTGATGAGGAAGGGTTTTTACATACCAGAGTGGGTGCAAACGTCAAAACTACCCATAACTAGTGTATAAAATTACCATAAGTAAAATTAGGAATTTCATCGGTTAAAGAAGTCATTCATCCACCCTCTCACATTATTATCTAGTTGGGCATAGTTTGTTGGTATATGTATGCCCGTAGAGCCATCCCAAGCGATTGCATGGAGTCGGATATTAATTAATCAATTAATGCGATTATTTGGTTAATTAATGAATTCTGGAATATTCTAATTAATCCACGAGCGTTTTAATTAACGCAACGTTTATGTTTACCGATGGGTTTAGGAAACCCTATTTCCCTTCGTATCCTGTTTAAAGGAGGATTGACGACCGATATCTATATAGGATAGAAAGAGGCTTTTCCATTTACGCTCACGCACGTAAACCCTAGCCGTCATCGTCCTTAGGAGAGAAAGGAGAGAAACGCACCGCTAGCACGCCGCCGCAGAGATACGACTCCTTCCCATCGGCTTGGGAAGCACAACGTGGAGTTCCGTCCATCCACGTGGACGAAGTAGAGACGCAGACGCCTTGACGCCTGCGTTCGGAGGACGTCGACGACTACCTGTACGCGCCACGAGTGGCGTACATCACTGTCGCAAAGGAGCGCCACCGGATCAACCTGCGACAGCGAACGGGAGAGAAGTTCCGTCCATGTAGGTCAGCAGCGTTGCACCGTCGTGCAGCGGGACATCGCCGGACTTGCTCCGTGATAAGGTATATCCCGCAAACCTGTTTCCGAATACGTTGTTGTCGACAAGATACTGTTTCGGGTTGTGTGGATTTTATTGCTTCCGCCGCACATGTTTTCTCCACAAAACCCAATAGTGGTATCAGAGCAACGTCGATCTACGGCGTATTTGGATTAGTTTCGATATGATCGAATCACTGTATACTGTTTTTTTGTTGCATACGATGCGAATTAAACCTGCAAATGTGAAAATATAAACCTAATTCCACATACGCCACAGGCTTCTGTTTTTGACGTTTTGGATGGGGTCGACTATGGAAAATATTGATTTTCCTAAGTGCACAGATTGTCTGCGTAGGAGTCAATTTTTTTAATGGGGAATGTCCCGCATTACAAGTACTACAATTTTAATATGTATATACGTATATGTAGATATACCTATGATACCATACACGTCGCCTTTAAAATCTGTTTTATGTGGTGAGTGCATGCACGGTTATGGCCTAGTATCCCCTTTTGTGAATGTTGTGAATGAATGTGGATGTCAATCTTGTGGATATGTTTGTTTGTGAATTCTATGGATGTATAATGGTTACATATGGATCCTTTGTATAAAGTATTCGGCTTGCATGCCGAGCCTCATCTCTTATTTCAAAGTGTAATTAATTCTTTCCTTTTATATTTGTACTCATATGATGTAATAGAGATAGGATTAGTTTTAGTTTTTGTAAACTTGATGTAAGGAGGCTACTTAAAGATCCAACTCCAAGGAGTGTCCATGGAGAAGCACCATGAAGATCTAATTCCAAGAAGAAACTTGAAGTTCCAACCTCACGAAGCATCCATGAAGTTGTTCATTGTAATGTTGATCATTACATGCTTATAGGTTGATTCACATGTGTTGCATGAGATGCATAAGACCATAGGTGGACCGTAATCCTTTTTTTCTCCAGAGGATTACAATAGTATGGCCATAACCGATGTATTTGTGTTTATGATTGCATGTCTATCGTTTGTGGTTGTGGATATAGTAGTATATGATATGTACTATAAGTATGTGGTGTTTGGATATGCATATGTATTAATAAAACCCCTCAATTAATAATATTAAGTTTTAGTTGCCTTCCATAAATCAACACACATGAAAAGCTTGATCGACTATGTGTGGGGACGCCTCCGCGTGGTACACTGTCTATCTCGTGGAAGTGTGATGGTGGGTGTGTGGGTCTGCCTCCGCAGGGTGCACACTCATCGTGTTGGCTTATGGGTTGGACTTAACTAGGGAACCTTGATAGGATCAAGTACCTAGAGGCACACAGATGCATCATGGCAAGGAGTTGTGCATGATCATCTATCCAAGAGTTACATATGATGCAATTGGCAAAAGTTGCCTACCTTAGTATTTGGTCTTTGACGCCGGCATTGGCTGGGCATTGATCCAATTATTTTGGGTCTTGGCTCACTAGAAGGTTGTGCGTTGCAATCTTCCGAGTTGATAGTGAGGGATATCAATTTGAATAAAATAGTGGGAGCGTAATTAATTAAAGGCCTAATTAATCTCGTTTATCAAATCTTTACAAGTCAAAATGTTTTGGACTAAATGCAAAATTTTCTTTTGTAGCAATCAAATGGCAACCAACACTCACACTTTCTCGTTGCGATCGGTCCTTGAGAAGGACAAACTTACCGAAACCAACTTTCAAAACTGGTTTAGGACGCTGAGAATTGTTCTCACACATGAGCGTAAGCTCTATGTCCTTGAAACACCAGAGCCAGAGGAGTCCGCCGTAAATGCGCCCAAGGCTGAAAAGGATGCTTACAAGAAGCACCTTGATGATCCCGTGGATGTCAAGTGCCTGATGTTGTGCTCAATGAACTATGAGTTGCAAGAGCAACATGAGAACATGAATGTCATGGAGATGGTAACACATCTCAAGAACATGTATCAACATCAAGCAAGACAGGAGAGATATGATGTCTCAAAGGCTTTGTTTAAAAGCAAGATGAAAGAGGGAGACTCAGTTGGCACCCATATACTCACCTTGATTGGGTACGTGGAAAGCCTATTCAAGCTGGTATTTCCCCTAGGTCAAGAGTTGGCCACTGATGTGATTCTACAATCATTGCCTGAATCATATAATCATTTTGTCATGAACTACAACATGAACAATTTTGACAAGCCGTTGTCAGAATTGTTAGGCATGTTGAGGACAACTGAAGCACAGATGAAGAAAGACAAGCCCAAGTCTGTGATGGTGATCAACAAGGCAAATGGAAAGTCAAAAGGCAAAAGCAAGGCTAAGAAAGGTTCTAAAGCCGGGCAGAAGCCAAAGTCATCCGCGCTCAAAGCTAAAGGTGGGATCTCCAAAGAAGGCAGTTGTCACCATTGTCACCAGCCTGGACATTGGAAAAGAAACTGTCCTCTCTACCCGGAGGAACTGAGGAAGAAGAAGCAGGGGATAGAGATCTCCACTACAGGTATATATGTTATTGAGATAAACTTAAATACTTATTCATCATGGGTACTGGATACCGGATGTGGATCTCACATATGTTCTAATATGCAGGATCTGATAAGAAGTAAGCCTTTACGAAAGGGCCGAGTCGAGCTGCGGGTTGCTAATGGAGCAAGAGTTGCTGCCACCGTAGTTGGAGTTATTAGTTTATCTTTGCCTACGGGCCTTGTAATAGAATTAGAGAATTGCTATTATGTACATGCCATTAATAGAAATATTATTTCTATATCTTGTATGGATAAGAGTGGATTTGAATTTCACATTAAGAATGGAATTATTTCTATATCTAAAGATGAGATCTTTTATGGCAATGCCCCTATGTCTTATGGTATCTACTCGTTAGAACTTGAGACTAGCATATATAACATAAATACTAAAAGGTTAAAACTTGACAACTCAAACAAAACATTCTTATGGCATTGTCGTCTTGGGCACATAAACGAGAAGCACATATCTAGACTCCATAAGGATGGTTATCTAGACTCTTTTGATTTTGAATCATTAGAGACATGTGAGGCATGTTTATTAGGGAAGATGACCAAAACTCCGTTCACTGGACACAGTGAGAGAGCCAGTGATCTGCTAGGGCTCATACATACTGATGTATGTGGACCTTTTAGATCAAATGCTAGAGGAGGCTATCAATACTTCATTACCTTTACTGATGATCTCAGTAGGTATGGCTATGTGTATCTTATGAAATACAAGTCAGAAACTCTTGAAATGTTCAAGACTTTCATGAATGAAGTAGAGAAGCAACTTGGTAAGAGTATTAAAGCACTACGTTCAGATCGAGGTGGCGAATACTTAAGCCAAGAGTTTGAGGACCTTCTGAGAGACCGTGGTATTGTATCACAATGGAATCCACCTGGTACACCACAACATAATGGTGTGTCAGAAAGAAGGAATCGTACATTATTAGACATGGTACGATCAATGATGAGTTCAGCCGAACTTCCAATATCGTTCTGGGGATATGCTCTTGAAACTACAGTGTTTACACTTAACCGTGTACCTTCCAAATCGGTTCAAAAGACACCATATGAGATATGGAATGGGAATCGTCCCAATTTGTCTATGTTAAAGATTTGGGGATGTGAAGCTTATGTTAGGAAACAATTTCCTGAAAAGCTTGGACCCAAATCGGAAAAATGCTATTTTGTTGGATACCCCAAGGAAACTCGGGGATACTACTTCTACACACCAACTGACAACAAAGTGTTTGTTGCTAGGACTGCTGTATTTCTTGAAAAGGAATTTATTTCCAAAGGAATTAGTGGGAGGAATGTAGAGCTCGAAGAAGTTCGAGACCAACAAGAAAGTAGAGAACCTGAGGAAGTACATAACGAACATGAAGACTCACAAGTTGTTGTGGAATTTCAAGTTCCAAATGTAACACAGGAACCTCGTAGGTCTAGTAGGACACGACTTGAGCCTGAGAGATTTGGATTTCTCGTGACTTAAGACAGTGATGAATTGGGCATAGCAGATGAGCCAACTTCCTATCTAGAAGCTACTAAGGGACCAGAATATGAGAAATGGCTCGAAGCCATGAGATCTGAGATGGAATCCATGTACACCAACAAGGTATGGACCTTGGTGGATCCACCCGAAGGGGTAAGACCCATAGGGTGCAAGTGGGTCTTTAAGAAGAAGACTGACATGGATGGAAATGTTCAAACCTATAAAGGTAGATTGGTTGCGAAAGGATTCCATCAAATTCAAGGTGTTGATTATGACGAGACCTTCTCACCAGTTGCCATGGTTAAATCCCTCAGGATCATGATTTCCATTACAGCTTATCATGATTATGAGATTTGGCAGATGGATGTTAAAACAACATTCCTTAATGGGAATTTATTCGAGGATGTGTACATGACACAAACTGAGGGTTTTATTGATCCAAAGGAAGCCAATAAAGTCTGTAAGCTACAAAGGTCAATCTATGGATTGAAGCAAGCATCTGGGAGCTGGAATCTACGTTTTGATGAAGTAGTCAAAAAGTTTGGCTTTAGTCAAAATGAAGATGAACCCTGTGTTTACAAAAGGGTTAGTGGGAGCACAATCGTATTTCTCATATTGTATGTGGATGACATACTATTGATGGGAAATGACATCCCTACTCTTCAGACAGTAAAAGGTTGGCTAGGGAAGACTTTCTCTATGAAGGATTTAGGCGAAGCATCCTATATACTTGGGATCAAGATCTATAGAGATAGATCTAGAAGGCTTCTAGGCCTAAGCCAGAGCACATACATTGACAAGGTGCTAAAGAGGTTTAGCATGGAGGGTTCTAAGAGAGGTAACTTGCCCATGTCCCATGGGGTTACGATCTCTAAATCCCAATGTCCTAGTTCATGTGATGAACGGGCACTCATGAGTAAGATTCCATATGCATCAACAATTGGATCTATCATGTACGCGATGTTATGTACTCGTCCTGATGTGTCGTATGCTTTGAGCATGACGAGCCGGTATCAGTCAGATCTAGGTGAATGTCACTGGACAACTGTAAAGAACATCCTAAAGTACCTGAGAAGGACTAAGGATCAATTCTTGGTATACGGTGGTGAGGAAGAGCTCGTGGTAAAGGGTTGCACCGATGCTAGCTTCCAAACTGACAAAGATGATTACAGATCGCAATCTGGATTTGTGTTTTGCCTGAACAATGGAGCTGTGAGCTGGAAGAGTTCCAAGCAAGAGACGGTTGTAGATTCTACAACAGAGGCTGAATATATTGCCGCATCTAATGCTGCGAAGGAAGCTGCGTGGATCAAGAAGTTCATTTCTGAACTTGGAGTGGTTCCAAGCGCTGGTGATGCAATTGAGTTGTTTTGCGACAACAATGGAGAAATTGCACAGGCTAAAGAACCAAGATCGCACCAACGTTCCAAACATATTCTATGGCGGTTCCATCTCATACGAGAGATCATACAATGAGGAGATGTGAAGATTTGTAGAGTACCTACAGAAAGCAATGTGGCTGACCCGCTCACAAAATCACTTTCACAACAGAAACATGATGGACATGTTCGATCACTTGGATTGAGATTCATGAGTGATTGGGTATAAGTGCAAGTGGGAATCTGTTGGTATGTATGCCTATAGAGACTATCATTCGATGATTGTAATGGGATACTATGTAAACGATTTGTAATACTACATTGATCATATCAACAAAGGCAAGTTTCCAATCTATATGTTTGTGTTTTATATTGTGAGATGACCATAAAACTTATAGATGTCTATAGAATGATATACTCAATGACATATGTCTTTGGGTTGATGACCTGAACAGTGAGATCATATGTATGCTAAGAGTATGTATTCTTGTTTTGTCCCTAATTGGTTGTTATTGTGGAAATATCCATAGACATCAATAGCACATAAGATTAGAATGTCTGTTGGTTGATGGAAGAATCTCATTATCCATGATATGGAGATATCAAACCAAATACATAGATACTTGTTAGAGAACAGTGTATCGGATAGACCCACCTTAAGAGTGACACATGGATACCATGATTGGTAGTTAGAGTCACATCTCATAATGATGGTGGTGATTGTGGTTCTTAGACCTGAAGTCACTACACTTATCACATGTCGTTCGGTGTACTTTGACATCATCCACCGTGGTCCTGAATAAGGATTGCCATAAAGATGGTGCTTGGGTGCACTGTGACACATGGGGATGACTGTGAGTGATGTAGATGGAATTTGTCCTTCCTACGGGAGTTTGATATTCCGACCACTTGATAAGCGAGACTGAGAAATGCATGGCCATGCTGATGTGAGTTAATATGTGATATTGAGCTTACATATATCTCAGACAGTCTGCTCTAGTTCAAGGAACATGGATTGAACATTGAAAAGGATAATAATTCCATGACTCGAGTTCAATTCGGATATCAACGACAAAGGAACTGTACAATCACTGTAACACCAGTCATGAATGATAGGTTAAGTTGTTCTCCAACTTCTCCAATTACTTGGGTAGCAATGAAGTCTTGCTAGATACCAATCATTGCTTGTGAAATCATAATATGATTATGGATATCACTGCCAACGTAATTTGGAGCCTACCGGGTCACACACATAGGATGTATTGGAATAGGAGTATAATTGTAGATTTGATTGGAATTGCTCTGAATCACATTGATTACTAAAAAGTTAATGTAATGGATTAGAATAATATTGGAGTGACTGGCTCAGTGCAAGTGGGAGTCTGTTGGTATATGTATGCCCATAGAGCCATCCCAAGCGATTGCATGGAGTCAGATATTAATTAATCAATTAATGCGATTATTTGGTTAATTAATGAATTCCAGAATATTCTAATTAATCCACGAGCATTTTAATTAACGCAAAGTTTCTGTTTACCGATGGGTTTAGGAAACCCTATTTCCCTCCGTATCCTATTTAAAGGAGGATTGACGGCCGATATCTATATAAGATAGAAAGAGGCTTTTCCGTTTACGCTCACACACGTAAACCCTAGCTGTCATCGTCCTTAGGAGAGAAAGGAGAGAAATGCGCCGCTAGCACGCCACCGCAGAGACACGACTCCTTCCCGTCGGCTTGGGAAGCGTGCCGTGGAGTTCCGTCCATCCGCGTGGACGAAGTAGAGACGCAGACGCCTTGACGCCTGCGTTCGGAGGACGTCGACGACCACCTGTACGCACCACGAGCGGTGTACATCATTGCCGCAAAGGAGTGCTGCCAGATCAACCTGCGACAGTGAACGGGAGAGAAGTTCCGTCCGTGTAGGTCAGCATCGTTGCACCGTCGTGCAGTGGGACATCGCCGGACTTGCTCCGCGATAAGGTATATCCCGCAAACCTGTTTCCCAATACGTTGTTGTCGACGAGATCCTGTTTCGGGTTGCGTGGATTTTATTGCTTCCGCCGCGCATGTTTTCTCCACAAAACCCAACATAGTTATCATTGGTCTAGAATAGATTTGCATTGTTGTAGAACTTCCAATGGCAAGAGAGTCCATTGGTTTGAGTACATAGAAGCTCCATCCGATGTCAAGTTTGCCTTGTCATTTTTTTCCATGTCTAGGGTTTTCATCGGTACTCGATCCTAAAGGTCTTGTAATTTTATAATTTTAGGAGATCCATCGGTTGAGAGGTCCAAGAACTCCATCGGTTGAGAGGTACATGACTCCCATCGGTTGAGAGTTCCATCGGTCCTCATCAACCACAACTAGCTAGGATTAGGGTTAGAAACCCTCAGATTAAAAAAATACAAATCAACTTCAAATCTAATCTAATTAAGTCTTAGTATGAAGGAAAACATGAAGTTAGAAAAAAAACTCAATTTTACAATAAGGTCCCTAATCAGGGTAAAATTTCATATTAGGCCATAATTGTACATGAAACTACAAATTAAGGCAAATAATCTATAATTGGAGTCAAATTAGAGTCATATCTTAATAAATTAATTTCAAGTCTCATATACTTTTCATATACTTTTGTAGTTCCATCTTATTACATTGTTCAATTTATAATTAAGCCCACAATTTGCAAGGAAACATGAAATTAGGGATACCAAAGTGCAAATTGTACAAAATTAGAGATATTTATTAATTAATTGGTATTAGAAATTAATCAATCACATGATTATGAATAAGATTTTTTTTTGGAGAAACTAAGGTTATTCTAGGGTCATGGTCTCCCTGCCATAAACCCCTCAAAAGACTTTTGCCTTCAAAATCCCAAGCTAGGGTAGCAAACAATAACAAGCAACCTATGACCCTATATCAAAGAACTTAGTCACGACTTATGTTACACCATCATCATTAGTGCATGATTGCAATGAAGTTTCTTATGGGTTCTGATGTACATTTTTTATAGTTGATTTTGATTTTTAACTTAATATTCATCAATCATTGACTTAGCTAGATTCCTTAGCATCTGCTTAGGAATGAGTGAGATTATCATTTTCCATTATTCTTAGTTTCTATCTCTTGATAATTATTATGTATATCCTTATCATTATAATTTTCATTTTACCATTAAGGTTTGATTCATAATATTATATGTTTTCTCCCAGAAATTACAATTCCCATTGGATATTTATGTTCATGATTTCTTGCAATAAGATTATTAGTTCTTGTGTTCCTAAAACTTATATGATTAATTGGAACTTCTTGTGTACATATCCAATCTTATCTTCCAAGTAACCGCTTTTATCGTGTTATTGATCCACATAAAACATACTATAACATGGGTACATGTTATATATTCCTACTTTCTTTTTAAACATCACCACCTTATCTTTTTCATAAAGATGAAACATGTTCTTTCCAAACAACCCTTCTCCTAGAACATCCAATTCATACATTTTTCATCCTCTAGACATACCTAAGGATTGGGACAACATCTTGTTAAATTGACAAAAAATCACTTATTCTATTTTCTTCCTGAAAGCAACCTACTGATTTCATGATTATTATAACAAACTACTATAGTTGCCCCTCTTTGTCTCATTCAACATCAATTCTCATCTTGATTATCACCATGCATCCTTGTCAGAAATCTGATCAATTTTTGTGTCCTCATCTTACTTCGGGTTCACTTAAATTACTCATGATTATTAACTTTCTATCATCTACATGGGATCATTGCCTAAGTAACTCCTCTAATCTCATTATTATATCATAATTATTTACTTCCATTGTTTCTTGACACATATTTGTTGGTCTGAGATCACCTCATGCTCCACTCTTCTCTTCCAACATTATAAATCTTTATATTCTCAACTCATACTTGTCATCTAAGTTATACTCTTCTTATATTTATTTTACCCCTCAAATCCTTCTCATAACATATATTCTTCATCGACTTCCTCATACACATCCCTACATTCTACTTTAGGATTTCCTTGGCTACTACACATACTTAAAGCTTCATACATGTTGTCATCTCTATTCACTCTCATCATTCTCTGGAGTCTCAACTTCAAACATTGGATTCCTATCCTTATAGGGTGTCCTTTCAAGTTTTAGGAATGACTCTTTACATTATTACCTTACATGTTGAGCATTATAATTTTATATCTTTTCTTTTAGTCATGAAAATCTTATGTGTTGTTTGGTTCAGGATCTGATATGGATTAGGCACTGTCTTTTTGTGCCACGTAGGCACTAATCCCGACTAACCCATCCCAATTCTAGTCTTTTTTTGTTTAGCAGAAATCAGACTGATGGGGTCTGTTTTGAGTTCCGTAATCCTCTAATCCAGACCAAGTCAGTCCTTCTCTTAGCAGGATTTCAAAACCTAGTCAGGATTTGACTCTATCTTTTTTATTTCATTTTATTTTCCAGACTGAAAAAAAGTTACAAGGCTAGTCCTATTCAATGAGTGCTTGCAATGGGGTAGCTACCAAACACAAACAGGACCGAATCCAAATAAAATAATCCAGATCTATCGACTAGCCCAATCCAGATTTCATAATCTCAATCTTGAACCAAACATGGGCTTAGATTTTGATGATTTAAAACATGGATTTTATCTTGCTAAAGTGAATTGGATTAGTAGTTACCTTAACTTCCCTTGGTATATATTTCACATATCTGGACTTAAAATGGATTTCCTATATCTCATCAACTTTTATCTCATAATTTTCACCATGAGTTATTATCTTATTATACTCTAGGATTGTTTTCCAACCTACTACCTGGCAAGAATACTTAGAAGGAGTGAATATAGAGAGTTTTGCACTAACTCTCTCTTAATACTTGGATACCTGACCGGGGCATCTAAAAACTAAGTTCAGGTAGCACAGAGAATGCTCATGACATGTTCACCACTTAGTTATCAGTTTAATCCTAATTCCTACTGTCACTATCGATTCAACTAAACTATGCTCTAAAACCAAATGTCTAAGGACCTATTCAATGATCATACTCTAAGTGATGATTAGGAAAAATCCAAAGACAAGCCCCAACAAAAATCTAACAACTATAAATGATTATGAGAAAAATTTCCAAATAAGAAAATCCATATAGAGACATGATCATCATAAAACAGTACATGGCATCGCATAATGTCACATACACAAATTTCATGATCAATATCCAACAACCCCCTAATTTAGACTATTCATAATAATATAACATTAAAATATTTTTCATCAAATTAGATAAAAGAATAGTAAACAGAGTCAGGGAAATATAATGTTTCAACAAATAACCATTATGTAATGTTAATGACTAATTATTTAATTATGTATCAATTGGGAGTAGATGATATATACATTCACCTATTAATTAGAATTGACCTTAATTTGTCACTTCGAGATTCATGTTAAGTCTAGGGATGAAAGGAAATAATTAAAATACAAAATAATGTATCAAATCAATTAAGAGGAGCATTAATGCATTAATTGATTACTAATCAAACAAATAAAGAAATAAAATATCAAATATCCTCAAAAGAAGAAATTAGTGATAAAATTGGGTTGGCCTATCATAATTAGCTTGTGTAGAAATTTTCAGGTCAATCAGACATAATTTCAATCATTCAATTTACCAGTTGAAGATCTAAACTTTCACTTACATTATTGCATTGACAATAGCTACATTTAATTGCCATTTTCTCTTAGCCCCCTTCTATAACACCCACACGTCTACGAGTGTTCTCCCTCACGAGGTCTGAGGTAGTTGTAACAGAAGACAACCCCCTCTCATCTCCCTCTCCACTTTCTTTCCTGTTCCGTTCTCCCATATATCTTCTATGGCTTGCCTCTCCCTCTATGATCCATTGAAGCCCTAGCCTCCAACATTTGCCTCTGTTTGCACCCAACGACCAGCGTTAGTGCCTGACCATTGATCATGATTATAAGAGGCTACCTGAGAATGGTTCAGGGACTAGGATCTACAGAGATCCATCTATCCTTCGCCATCCAGGCCATTTGCAGCCGCCTGTAGCCCTTCCTTCATGCCCAACAACCAACAAGCAAGAAGTCTACCATCGACCACTACCATTATAGTGTTGGGACTCTTGAGGAGGCTGGAGACCATAGATTCTCCAGGATTCATTACCTTCATAGTTGTTATGGTCTGAAACTATATCCACCACCAACACCACCATTGTTTATTAGGATGATTCTGAGCCACCATGGAGATCGTGGGCGTAGGGCGTCCTGAGCGCCTCCTCAATGAACCTCAGAGAAGATGGATCTCTTACTTTGACGAGAGAATAGGTAGGGTCAGTTGATCATCTGCAACCATACCAAACCTACAAACATAATTCCAACCGACATGCAACCCTATTGGTGCCATCTCTACATCATCATCACAGAATCCATGGCCTCACACCATAACCAGATGCGACCTCATCACATCAGGATGGCCCATCCATAATCTTAGACCTCATAAGGAGAAGAAGGGGTCCCACCTTGCAATCCCTATCGACCTACATATTAACTAGAGGTTTCAAATCTAGGCTGCAAAAACTTGTTCCTCAGATCTATAGGTGTCCGAGCCATCTCTCCCACTTATATCGATCATTGTTCATCTTCATCCAGATCCAAGACAAGCCCAAGACTGGATCAGTCTCATGAACCAAGCAAGACAAGGCGCTGACTCTAAATGACAAGGATGCTTCTAAAAACCTACATGCAATCTTCTGTGTTCCTATTTAATTCTAAAAATACTTAAATATGAGTAACAAATAAGTGTAATTACTACTAATACACAAGTTGTAACTAATGCTAAAACATTAGTTAGACTTCCCTACCAACAAACACCCTAGTATATACGATACGTGTAACATTCCTGACCTGGGTTTAGGGATAACCCTATTTATTTGGCTTAAATAAGTTACTTAGAACTTTATTATAATTCTCTAAAGTGTTTTGTTATCAGGTGACAAAATTATGTTTCAAGTTTGGTCCTGTTTGAATAATGTTTGAGCAATGTTCTCATGTTTTGGAACAAAATGCAATTTACCCAAGATGAGGGGTTATATTGCAATATCTCACATGTTAAACATACCTCATGTGTTTTAGCATCATAAGAGAGAGAATGATGTAAGGTGGTGGCTTGTAGAAAGCCTAAATTCCAAATTTAAACTTGTTTGAATAATGCTAGTGCCTTGTGTATCAATTTTGGTACAAATTGTAAATTACCCAAAATATAGGGTTGATATGAAAATTACCACCTCTAGAGTGTCCCTACTCCCTCCTAGTATCATTTAAAGGATATATAAAGGAGACACCATGTTTGAATCATGTATAAGTGATGCTATTCTTGGTGATGAAAAGACCAAGAAAGGGTTGTATGTGAAACCCTAAAATGAGTTGTTATGAGTTGTAAAGCTTATATGGGAATGCCTATCAGCCAAGAAGCCATATAGGAGGTCCCATATCATTTTGTTAACTTCTTGAAAGTATTCATATCAGATTAGCACCTTAAGGAGGTGATCCATGATGATTTAGACGCTCCTTGCAAAAAGTTGTATGGATTTGCATAATTTGAGAGATAAAGATGAGATGATATATTATATGTACAATGTGAACCCTAATGTATATAAAGTTTTTGTTCCTTCATTAAGAGTTTTCCAGGAAATGGATCTCTTTACAAAATGGTTTTAAATTTTTAGTGATTTTTGTTAATCCGTTGTTTATGATTATTCCGCATTATTAGTGACGTTTTAGCTGTCGGTTTGGTGACAATCGTTTCAAGTTTTGGTATCAGAGCTTAAGGCTAGCTGAGTCTACAGAGACATAGGACTAAGGTGTTGAGTCTGTTCTAGTGTTCTCTAGTATATCTTATAGTGACTTCTGCTTATGTAGAAGGAGGGATATATCTTAAAGATGTCTGGAGAACACAAGGATCACGTTGTCGAGAGCAATGTTGCTACACCAGTAGGAGGTGCAAGGGATCAAGCAAGAGAGGAATTAGTGCCTAAGAATCCCCATTTTGATGAAGCTATGATAGAAAACCCAACCTTTCATTCTCTTTTTGGGCAAGTCATGACCACAATGATGCATATGGCAAATTGGATGCTAACACCAACACCTAGGGCACCAGTTCCTAATGAGGAACATGGGTCTGGTAAGACTTTTGAACGACTACGCTGTGTAGGAGCTATAGAATATTCTAGTTAGAAAAGGCTTTTAAGATCCTTAGTATCCCAGATGCTGACAAAGTCAAACATGATGTATATCTTTTGAAGGGTAGTGTTGGCCACTGGTGGGCAATAGAAGAGGTAAAAAGGGATGATGAAGAGGTTACTTGGGAGGAATTTCATCGAGAATTCATCAATAAGTATTTTCCACAAACATACTTAGACAAAAAGATATCACAGTTTGAAAAGGTCCGACAGGGAACCGTGTCAATTAATGAATATGAAGCTAGGTTTATGGAACTTTTGCGGTTTTGTCCTCAAATGGCTACTACTGAACATGAGAAGATTCAACATTTTGAGAAAGGATTAAGTGCTGAGGTGTCTATCTCGGCATGTGCATTAGAAAGTAGTGAGAGATTTGCCACATTTGTGGAGTCAATCTGGAGGACAGAAAGGTCTATGACAAAGAAACATGAGGCAAACCTCAAAAGGAGGTCTACACAATCATAGGAACAGTGGATTGGTGGTACTAAACAACCAAAGTTTTCAGTAACACCGGTTCAACAACAATATAGTACACCGATGCAGTGGTCACAAAGTGAGGGACGAGCTTGCCATAAATGTAGGCATATAGGATATCTAAGGCAGCAGTGTCCAAGAAAAAATAATGAGGTGACCCAACAGTCAAGGCATAATCTGCAAAACTCACAAGGACCACAGTTTAGTAGAGCAGAAGGCTAAGGACGAAGACAAGTGTCGCTGATTGGTCCATCTACTTCAGGTAGTAGAGGACAAAGACAATAGCAGATGACACATGACTCCATGTATTGAGCCAGACAGGACACTAGATAACTCGTAAGAGGTAACATGTTAGATAGAACTTTTTCATTTTGAATTATCTTTCCTTTTCTACTCTCTGCCTACTAATTATAAGAAAGGTAGTTGTTGTTCAACTTCCTTAAATTAGTCCTATGCGGACATAAGGAAGAGATAAGAAGGATGAGAACCTATATTCAATTCAATATTCTCTTATATGTTTTGAAATTTCTCTCTTCATGTAGAAAGGGAAGAGATGTAAAAGAAACACCTAGAGAAAATTTGAGATACTAAATAGTTAAATTTAAAGAGATGTTAAAAGAAAGAAACATAATATAAAACAAAATGCATACTACCTAATTTTAGTTCTTGAATACCCTGTCCATGTATTCATCTATTGAACGTAAGGTAAGTTGACAGTCTTAGATTGCTATCTTTCTGATTACTCTGATCAAGTAGTCATTTTGAGACAATCTAAAGAGCATAATGAAGTAGGATATGTGGCACGGATATTTCTACCACATCCTAATTGTTATACAAAGGAATCTAAGTTAATCACAGATCAACTTAAACAAAACGCGATGTTTTGTATAATGTATACCTTGGTCTGAGGACCTAGAGGTAATAGTTACCTGATAAGAGGTAACAATGTTCAGTGATGAACTAAGGGTTTGAATACCCATATCTAGTAATCATGATGATGATAATGCTAAGGGATGATGACATGTAATCATATTTATAATTCCTATGTTGTAGGCAAAGAACCTAAGAGAAAACAAGATTAAATGACACTTGATGTGCATGGATTAGAAGAAATCTATAGAAGGATACTTTGAAAAGTATCAACTAGTCCTGGATTTTAGTTCCAAGACAAAGTATGTGTGTTAAGTAATGTCCTGAGATGAAAGAAAGGTCCTATTATATGTTTCGTTTTGGTAATAACAACAGAGGATGGAAATAATAAGGATATGATGTGTTTTTGACACATGTAACAAATACGAAGGTAAGGAATTCTAGTGACCAAGAAGTTTTAGAGGTATGAGATAGTGAGAGCATGACTCCTAAAAAGATGAATATTGTTGATTACCTAGAAAGGCCAACTTTGAGATTAGTTTAGTTACATACGATAGTATGGACATCATATGTTAGGGGTTTATGCTCTACATAAACATAACATCGATAAGGATGTATTAATTAAAGGAACAATTGTAGAATTGTCTTGGGAAAAGTTTATCAAGCTAAGATACCTCTGAGATAGTTCTTCTTGATAAATAGCCTCTCCTTATGACAAGAAAATAAACATCTAACAAGATGGATGGTTCTAGTCATAAATAAGTTTAAGTGTGTATCAACAGATTAGATTGGCACAATAAAAGTATGATAAGACTTGTAGTCCCAAATGGATGATAGAATGTAGCTCTAGCTTTTCCTTGGAGGAGAAATGATAAACTAAGAAAGGGGTATGGAAAACTTTCAAGATCAAGAATCTTGTACATAAAATATATGAGTTGAGAAAGGTGACAAAGCAATGAGGTTTGACACCCGAGTTATACAAATTATGTATAGTACTTCTCTAAGTTAGAAAGTGTTACCTGACATAGGATTGACACTGCAATCATTAATGGAAGGGACAATTGAGTATGTGTTCTGTATGACAGATTCTATGATGACCCTACATGGAAGAACTTTATGATGGTCAAAGAAAAATGGCATCTCCATGACATCAAGATGTTATGAGGAGGCTTGGTTATATGATGCATGAATAACAATTGTCTTTCTTCATCTGGGATTTCGGGGATGAAATCCTTGTTAGGGGTTTATAACTTGTAACATCTCTGACCTGGGTTTAGGGATAACCCTATTTATTTGGCTTAAATAAGTTTATTAGAACTTTAATATAATTCTCTAAAGTGTTTTTTTATCAAGTGACAAACTTATGTTCCAAGTTTGGTCCTATTTGAATAATGTTTGAGCAATGTTCTCATGTTTTGGACCAAAATGCAATTTACCCAAGATGAGGGGTTATATTGCAATATGTCACATGTTAAACATACTTCATGTGCTTTAGCATCATAAGAGAGATAATGATGCAATGTGGTGGCTTGTGGAAAGCCAAAATTCCAAATTTAATCTTGTTTGAATAATGCTAGTGCCTTGTGTAATAATTTTGGTACAAATTATAATTTACCCAAAATCTAGGGTTGATATGCAAATTACCACCTCTAGAGTGTCCCTACTCCCTCCTAGTATCATTTAAAGGAGAGATAAAGAAGGAGACACCATGTTTGAATCATGTATAAGTGATCGTATTCTTGGTGATGAAAAAACCAAGAAAGGGTTGTATGTGAAACCCTAAAATGAGTTGTTATGAGTTGTAAAGCTTATATGGGAATGCCTATCAGCCAAGAAGCCATAAAGGATGTCCCATATCATTTTGTTAATTTCTTGAAAGTATTCATATCATATTAGCACCTCAAGGAGGTGATCCATGACGAGTTAGATGCTCCTTGCAAAAAGTTGTATCGATTTGCATAATTTGAGAGATAAAGATGAGATGGTACAGTGTATGTACGATGTGAACCCTGATGTATATTAAGTTTTGGTTCCTTCATTAAGAGTTTTCCAAGAAATGGATCTCTTTGCAAAATGGTTTTAAATTTTTAGTGATTTTTTAATCCACTATTTATGATTATTCCGCACTATTAGTGACGTTTTAGCTGTCGATTTGGTGATGGTCGTTTCAATACGCGTGCACATCAATGTGAACATACCAGTTCTAGATGGTGGTATTTCTTTAGGGACATATATATACTGAGATATCATATGGATTCTAGGATAGAGCCATTTAATGTAATAGGCAATCATATTAGTGATATGATCTATCCATCACAACATTGCACAACTTGTTAGTTTATACATGCTCATATTACTGTGATTTCACCGTATTACTAAGGTCTAAATTCTGTATAGTTATGTTATTAATACCAATATACTATAGTTTGGATTAGAAATAGAACAAAGTAAATTTCATACAAAAATGTGGGGATAATAGTAATCTCAACTAGTTGTGTTATACCTTGATGGTTTCCAAGTTATGGGTAAAGAAAGTCTCTTTTATTACAATACATATGTATGACTTTATATATCCCAAAAGACTTAATTCATACATGTTGATTTGGAATTTATACATATTTACCCTAATGTTAAATCATTTAGATATTTCTGAACAAATATTCATCTTTTTGGGAATTAGATGATATTATGTATGTGTAAATAATCATGTTTATATGACATCATGAGAGCTATTCATATACATAATATTTATGGGAAATATGAGTAACTCAAAATGCTAAGAATTCTAAACAAATAATATATATGTATTTCAATAAATATGTTCAATTATTGTATATTATTATGCATTCATGGGTAAATTATTATGGTAATAGATCCACTTAATTATATTATTACAATCTAATGGTTTATGAAACCCTAATAATGATTTTAAGGACACTTTAAAGGACTAAAGTCAATATCATTGCAAACCAAAATGACAAACCTTCACTAAAATAAATATTTTAAAAGAAACATCTTACTCTAAAGAATAATGTGTAGACTGATGTGTATATAAACACTTTTAGGTCAAGGAGAAAAAATATGGAATCCCTCTTGAGATATGATAGTCTAGATGACAAGGTATGTACTTCTTCCTAATTTTATTTGGTCATATAATGACTGAATCTTAATTGATATCAGTGAGGCATATTTTGAATTATAATCCTCTTTTTGATTCTCTTGAACCCTTCTAGAATATGAAATATTATCCATATATTTCTTCACTGATAATTGTTGGAATCCTACTTCACATGTATATGGGTCCTTTGACCCCAATTATTATAGGCTGGATGCTTTCATCCTTTTTGTATTTGCTATACTTGGGACTGACTTGCCTACTATATTATGCATGTGTGATGTTGACTAGTCATATCTAGAATAAGTTACACCATATTTTATTGGAACTATGGTCTTAGTCCTCCTTCCACGACACTGAGGTTTTAGTCCTCTTTCCAGGCATTGGGGTTTTATTCCCGTGCCACACATTATATATTTAGGCACTTAGGTTTTAATCCCCCATGTCATTCTATATTTATTTGGCACTGAGGTTTTGGTCCTCCCCCCTTGGTTTGGAATATATGGGTTCCAACCCTACTTTTTAGATTATGCCAATCCTTGTGGTAATCAACTTGCATTTCATTATTTACTATTGTTTGTGGATTTATTCAAAATGGCAAGGATCATTATATTGTTGTTCATCTCATATGAATACCTCATTCTTTATATTATAATTCTATTGACATTATTCTTTGGTTGTACTTCTCCTTGAACTTACCCAAATGCTATAACCTTTTTTTTAATGGCAAAACCCTTGATTGGGTCCTCGTGTTCTTTTAATGCCCAAATTTTTATTTATAGACCATATACCTATTTTATTTGATGCATACCTCTTGTTTCTTTTTCTGGGTGTCGTTCCCTCACCCAGATCCTAGGAATACCGTGGAGTAAGTGTTAGGAGATCACGAATTTGAGGATTAACTTTTGTAAACCCATTTCAGAGTAGAAGAAAAACATGAGATGTCTAGGTGGCCCTCCGCCTCGACCCTAATTGGCTTTTGATAATTTTATATAGATCTCCTTTTTTCCAATATGGACTAGTATGTACATATATTGTTCTATCTGTAATAGCTTAAGTTCTCCTCTGATACAAACTCTTACATTGCTTTGTATTCCATATTATTGTGAATAATAATATGCACCCCTCACTTTTATTATAATGGATATATTTTGGTATTCCTGTAAGAAGATGTATTTTCTACATAGAAGGAAGACGAATATGACCTTTCATCTGGTTGAAAAATATTTTGTACGACCCTATTATTTATGTGAGGATGTCATGGTCATATCAGAAAAACTTATTACCTACATACATTGTGGTAATGGAGATGCAAGCAGACAATATATCCAAGTTACTTCTTAGTAGGACATTCTAGGCCACAACAGATGTTACATTGGATCATAGATGAACTTCTTGATCCATACAACCTCCTTTACTTCATTCAATGCATCAATATACTTAGCCTTTGTTGTAGAATAAAAAACTATCTCTTACTTGGAACTCTTCCAACTTACATTTCTGTTGTTTAGACAAAACAAAAATCCTGATTGCGATTTGTAATCATGCTTGTTAGTTTGGAAGCTTTCACTAGTGTAATCCTTTACCAGAAACTCTTCCTCTCTACCATATACCAAGAACTGATCCTTCATCCTTCTCAAGTACTTGAGGATGCTCTTCACACCTATCAAGTGAGCATCACCTGGATCCAACTGATATCTACTTGTCATGCTCAAGGCATAAACATCGTGATGGGTACACAACATTGCATACATGATTGATCCAATTGTTGATGCATATGGAGTCATACTCATATGTTCCCTTTCTTCACAGGATATTTCAAAATAGTAAAGAGTGGTCTCATAATGGGACCCACTTCTTATAGTATGGTATCAGAGTTGTAGTGGACGACAACTACCTATCTTAGGTTAACTTAGGATGTCTCATAACTATTCCTATCATTCAGGGAAGGAAATTTGTTCATAGATGTGGGTGTTGAATCCACCCAAGGTAACCCTTTTGGGTACACAACCTCCTACAAAAACAAGGTTCGGGATGCCACTCATGGACCCCCCTATTGGGATGCCTGAATCGCAAGGAACTCTCATTGTACCAATCACTCCTGTGCAACTTGTATTTCTAGTGACCCCTAATGCTTCTGTCATTCTGGAACCTGGATTTACTCCTGATCAAGAACTAGCATTTCTTTGCCAACTCCTCACCAACACCATGAAGGGAAGTATTAATACAAATCAAAGTTCTAATATACTTAAGGAATACTCTCTCATTGAATTCATCAAGACGCAACCACACCATTTTAAGGGAGAAAGATAATTGGAAATGGTCGATAAAGCATATGATTGGGTTCTATCTCTAGAGTGTACCTTTGAAGGTATGACTTGTCCTCCACATCAAAAGATTATGTTTGCTGTTGACTCAAGGTCAATTAGGTCAATGTTGACTCACGTCTAAATTGACTAAACCCTTGTTTTGATGATGACTAACCATTCCACATATTGGTGTCTAATGCTTCTACATTGAGTGATTTCAGATTAGGTTTAGACACACTCCAAATGCCCTAACTTGCGCATATAAAATTGGAGAAAAGACAAGTCAAAATAGCTACAAGTGTGCAATTTGGGATCTCTATGTAAATGACCTTAGAATTGCTTTGTAATCACTTGTAATGATTGTATGACTTATAATTAAGCTTAGAAAAATTATTGGGACACAAAAATCCATCATTTGTACAGATTTACAAAAATTCCAAAATACCCATAACAGGGATTTTGTCGGCCGAATTCCAAACTCGGCCGATCCAGTTATTCTGGAATTTTTGATGCAATCGGCCGAGTTTCCAACTCAGCCGATTCCCGTTCGGTCGAGTTTCTAGACCACGAAACTCGGCCGATCCACTGATCAGTCCAAGATGAAAGTCGACCGATCGGCCGAGTTTCTCCAAGGGAACTCGGCCGACAGTCTAGCTTTCAGCCTTGTCTTTTAGTGGTTCGGCCGAGTTACCTTTATATAAACTCGGCCGATCAGACTGTACGAAAAAGTGCAGAAAAGTGATTCTAGCCGTTGTGGAGTTGCAACAAGTGAAAATAGATCCGTTGCAAGCCACAAAACGGCTAGTTTTCGTTCACAAGTGTTCCCAAAGGCTAAGAGGCATCCCCAGCTATAAATAGGACCCCTTGGGCTTCATTCCAAGGTTGAGCAGTCATTGCAAACTCTTTGTGAGGTTCCTATTCTATAGTTGAGTGCTTCCTACAGCCTCCTCTATCTCTCTAAACTTAATCACTTGCTACATCCATTAGAGTGAGTAGGAGATTTGTAAGAGAGCTAGTATTATTTGTATATCTTGTAAGGCTCTCACTTCCACCACCTCCCCATCTCTCATTTCCTATATTGAAGATGAAGGTTCTCTCTCTTGTCCAAGAGAGGTGAAGAAGAACAAGGGAAGGAGTCCCTTGGTGAAGATCAAGGCAGAAGACTTGGAGCTAGAGTGGGTAAGTCCTTGGAGAAGGCAGAAGACTCAAGCTCAAGTGGGTAAGACCTTGGTGGAAAGCTTCTCTGAGTGAAGGTGAAGTCAAAGGCGGAAGATCCAAGAAGAGTGGGTAATTCCTACAAGGCCGAAGACTTGTGCAAGAGTGGGTAAGTCCTTGGAGAAGGCCGAAGACTCTTGCAAAGTGGGTAAGTCCTTGGTAAGGTTGAAGACTCTTTGTATTGGATAGGTAAGTCCTTTGTTGGTCATGTATTGTATGTCTTATTAATGAATATAAGAATGCAATTGTTGGAAGTCCTAGAGGTTGACCTCTCTAGGCAAGTGGACTGACACACTTCTAGTTTGAAGTGTGGAACCACTCTAAATAGCTTGTCTAATTGGTGCATGTTCAATCTCTCTTATCCTTGCTATGCATGATTTAGTTGCACTCAAATTACCTATTTAGCAACCTTATCTTGTCATATAATTTGAAGGTTTAATGAATTTTGTTTAAGTGCTTTCATCTCTATTCACCCCCCCTCTAGAGCATCTAATCACCCATCTAGGATCCAACAAGTGGTATCAGAGCGGGTCTTCTCCAAGCATACTTCAACAAGTAGGAGAAGATGGGTGACTACCTAGGAGGGAGACTCTCGACCAGCCTTCCAATCTTTGATGGGAGCAACTTCCTCTATTGGAGAAGAAGACTTCAATTCTTCATCCAAGGATCAAGTCTCGAGATGTGGCAAATGGTGAACAGCCCATACATTCTACCAAAGACAAACATTGAAGAATGGGATGAAGCCACCTTGATGAAAGCAACCTTGAATGCTAGAGCCATGCACATCCTATATGCCTCCATGACCCCCACCGAGTTCAACCGGATTTCTTCTTGTGAGACGGCCTATGAGGTATGGAGAAAGCTTTGCATCACTTATGAAGGGACAGATCAAGTGAAGGAAAGCAAAGTCTACATGCTCAAAGGGTTGCTTGAGAACTTCAAGATGGGAAAGGAAGAGAGCATAGCCAACATGTACTCAAGGCTCAACACCATATTGAATGGTCTTGCTGTTCTAGGACATCCTATGTCTAGTGGAGAGATCAACTCAAAGATCCTTAGAACTCTCCCCAAGAGATGGGAATCCAAGGTGACTTCCATTGAAGAAGCAAGGCTGCTTAGGGATATTCCTATTGAAGAGCTCATTGGAAATCTACAAGCACATGAAGCCACACTTGATAAGACGGAGGAAGTAGAAAGACAAGAGAAGAAATAGCTAAAGAGAATGAAGAAGGCTGAAATGAAGGCTCAAATTGAAGCTATCATGGAACAAGTCTCTCCATCCTCTCAAGCTAAAGAAGATGCCATGTACTCCAAAGGTCGACTCTACAAAGGCAAATCCTCCTCCATCCGGTGCTTCACATGTGGAAAGAAGGGTCACTATAAGGAAGATTGCCCACAAGGCAAAAAGACCCATCTTCACAAGAAGAAATGGCAATCAAGCTCAAGTGGCTCCTCCAACTCAAGCTCAAGTGAAGATTCAAGTGAAGGATCAAGCTCAAGCTCAAGTGATGAAGGAGAATGCCATTTTGCTCTTATAGCATCAACAAGTGAAGACTCAAGTGAGGTAAATCTAAACTCTCTAGATAAAGAATCTTTGATTGCTATTATTCATGATATGTGTGCCTCTCTTAAGTCTTCTAAAAGGAAAAAGAAAAAGCTTGCTAAAATTGTTGATAATTTGCATGTAGAACTAGATGATCTTGAACATGCTAATTCTTGCTTTCTTGATGATAAAAATGATTGTCTTAGTCAAGTAGACTCTCTTAAACTTGAAAATTCTAGTTTACTTGATAAGATTAAATTTCTAGAAGCTCAACCTCTCATGCCTAGTTCAAATGAAGAGCATACTTTAATTATTGATTCTCTCATGCATGACATTGATGTTCTTAAATCTGAAAACAAGGACAAAGATTTTGTTTTGCATGAATTAGAAATAGAAAATGCCTCCTTGCTTGCTAAAATCAATGGGCATGAATCTTGTTCTAGTTATACTAATAAAGAGAATGATGTTGCTGCTCTTCATATTGATAGAGATTCTTATTTAACTAAATCTCTTTGCTTAGAAAATGATCTTTTGCATGCTAGAGATAATATCAATAATTCGTCTTCTACTATTGCCTCTCTTATGCATGATAATGATAGTTTGAGATCATCTTTGCAAAGATTCTTAGTTGGTAAAAAGAATCTTAATGATATCCTACACCATACTACTAAACAAATTGGTAGACATGGTTTAGGATATGATAGTAGTCAAGGGAACAACAAAGATAAAGGACCTCCAATATTCCATGGAGAATCCTCTAGTTCCAAGACTATGGGCACATGCAACTATTGCAATGAATTAGGTCATTATTCTACTTGTTGTCCTTTTAGGAAAGCACCCAAGAGCAATAGGACTTGGGTTGCTAAACTAACCCCTCCGGACCCAAAAATATGATTGGGGACCATTTCATCTTTCTTCTTGAAGGTACTTGCAAATGGATTGACATGAGCCATTGAATTCCAAATTGACTTCTCAATCCACATGAAAGAAGAAAGGTGAGATGTGCAGAGGGTGACAACAAGTGGAAAAGAAATGGCAAGCATGAAGGTAATGTTTTTATTGCTTATAACCTGTTCTAACTTGTTTTTGTCAAGTTAGTATGCACTATACATATGGTTTTTGAGTCAAAAGTGGCATTTTGTGTTTCTCTTCACACTCTTGCTCAAAAACTGTTTCTAATGCTTATATAGTGCATTACTAACTTGCTTAGACATGTTTGGATATGGTTTGTATTTTTTTAGCATGCCTCTAGATATGTTTTATGAAAAATATGTGCTTTTTCTACAGTAGTTTTGTCGGCTGAGTTTTGTCCTGTCTAAAACTCGACCGATAGGCACCAATGGGTGTTGCCAACAGCTGCGATCGGCCGAGTTGCCAATACACAGAACTCGACCGAAAACACTGTTCACAAAGTATACAGTTGGCTTATTGAATAAGAATTTCCCTCTCAACTAGATTTTCTCAACCTATAGCCTTATTCTTTGGCACTCCATTTGGTACCTTTATATATGCATATTGCCATGTTCTAAATTGCCTATCTTGCTTACAACTCTATCTCTCTAATTGCTCTAAATTGGTATATCTATATGTTGCAATTACTTGCTTTGAGTTGTTTTGCAGGTTTTGAGGATGATCTCTTTGGATCTCTTAGTTGTGTCTAAAATCGCTTCCGTTGTGCTCTAACTTGCTACATCTATCTAGGTGTATATCTTGTTTTGATACAGCCTTGAGGTTCTTAGGGGTAATCATCTTATGGTAAGGATGCATATCTAGTGAGTTATATCCTTTCATGCTTCTTAAATTTGCATATCTCTTTGTTTGGATATATCTCTACATCTACTCATAGCTTGCTTTATCTTGTGTACCTTTTGGTATCTCTTGCTATGATCTAGATCCTACTAGTAGTCCTAACTTGTGATACCATCTACTAGTAGTTCATATACATGTAGTTCTAACCTTGTTTACAAAGTGCCATCTTTGATCATCTATATGTTATGCTTGTATCTTATCTCATACAGGCTCAAGATTGTTCCTTAAATTGCATATCTACTATCTTGAGTTGCTTGCATAACATTGTGATGCAGGGTACATAGATCTACATGATATGTAGAAATTAGAGTTTTTGTGGATTTTTTATGCAGCTTTTGCTCCAGTTTCAGTTTTTGCTGCAAGTATAGTGTTTTTTATGCAGAAACTACCTTCTGAGCAAGGCTCATTGCTTTGCCATGAGCCCTGATGGTTTTTGATCAAATTCCATCATCTTGAGGGTCAAAATTGCGATTTATTGTTTTTCTGCAGCACCCTATCTTGCATGTTTTGGGTTGTTCAAGTATATGCTTTAACTTGCTTTTCTTTCTATGCTTGGACAAGCCCCTATCTGTGCTCTTCTACTCTCCTTATATAACTTTTGTTATCTTCTTTCTCTTAACAAGTGGTGTTTCTTAGTTTCTTCATACCCCCACCTTTTTGAAATGACAAAGGGGGAGAAAGATATGTCTTCTTTTGAGAATAGGGAGAAGGCATGTCTTACATGAAGCAAAGAAGCGTGTCCATGTAAAGGGGAGAAGGTAAATGGGAGAAGACATATATGTGTAGAACATATATGAGTAGAAGACATAGTTTCTATAAATGTTATGAAAGCTAACCATGCAGGAGAAATAACATCAATTGAGGGGGAGTATGAGAACTCCATGCGCATCAATTGAGGGGGAGCATATGAGCTCAATCCTATTGAAACCCCTAGGTTTCTCCGAAGGTATGATTTTACGTACACGCTTTCAATACATTTATGGAATGGTTTGTCATCTTCAAAAAGGGGGAGAATGTTGACTCAAGGTCAATTAGGTCAATGTTGACTCACGTCTAAATTGACTAAACCCTTGTTTTGATGATGACTAACCATTCCACATATTGGTGTTTAATGCTTCTACATTGAGTGATTTCAGATTAGGTTTAGACACACTCCAAATGCCCTAACTTGCGCATATCAAATTGGAGAAAAGACAAGTCAAAATAGCTACAAGTGTGCAATTTGGGATCTCTATGTAAATGACCTTAGAATTGCTTTGTAATCACTTGTAATGATTGTATGACTTGTAATTAAGCTTAGAAAAATTATTGGGACACAAAAATCCATCATCTGTACAGATTTACAAAAATTCCAAAATACCCATAACAGGGATTTTGTCGGCCGAATTCCAAACTCGGCCGATCCAGTTATTCTGGAATTTTTGATGCAATCGGCCGAGTTTCCAACTCAGCCGATTCCCGTTCGGTCGAGTTTCTAGACCACGAAACTCGGCCGATCCACTGATCGGTCCAAGATGAAAGTCGACCGATCGGCCGAGTTTCTCCAAGGGAACTCGGCCGACAGTCTAGCTTTCAGCCTTGTCTTTTAGTGGTTCGGCCGAGTTACCTTTATATAAACTCGGCCGATCAGACTGTACGAAAAAGTGCAGAAAAGTGATTCTAGCCGTTGTGGAGTTGCAACAAGTGAAAATAGATCCGTTGCAAGCCACAAAACGGCTAGTTTTCGTTCACAAGTGTTCCCAAAGGCTAAGAGGCATCCCCGGCTATAAATAGGACCCCTTGGGCTTCATTCCAAGGTTGAGCATTCATTGCAAACTCTTTGTGAGGTTCCTATTCTATAGTTGAGTGCTTCCTACAGCCTCCTCTCTCTCTCTAAGCTTAATCACTTGCTACATCCATTAGAGTGAGTAGGAGATTTGTAAGAGAGCTAGTATTATTTGTATATCTTGTAAGGCTCTCACTTCCACCACCTCTCCATCTCTCATTTCCTATAATGAAGATGAAGGTTCTCTCTCTTGTCCAAGAGAGGTGAAGAAGAACAAGGGAAGGAGTCCCTTGGTGAAGATCAAGGCAGAAGACTTGGAGCTAGAGTGGGTAAGTCCTTGGAGAAGGCAGAAGACTCAAGCTCAAGTGGGTAAGACCTTGGTGGAAAGCTTCTCCGAGTGAAGGTGAAGTCAAAGGCGGAAGATCCAAGAAGAGTGGGTAATTCCTACAAGGCCGAAGACTTGTGCAAGAGTGGGCAAGTCCTTGGAGAAGGCCGAAGACTCTTGCAAAGTGGGTAAGTCCTTGGTAAGGTTGAAGACTCTTTGTATTGGATAGGTAAGTCCTTTGTTGGTCATGTATTGTATGTCTTATTAATGAATATAAGAATGCAATTGTTGGAAGTCCTAGAGGTTGACCTCTCTAGGCAAGTGGACTGACACACTTCTAGTTTGAAGTGTGGAACCACTCTAAATAGCTTGTCTAATTGGTGCATGTTCAATCTCTCTTATCCTTGCTATGCATGATTTAGTTGCACTCAAATTACCTATTTAGCAACCTTATCTTGTCATATAATTTGAAGGTTTAATGAATTTTGTTTAAGTGCTTTCATCTCTATTCACCCCCCCTCTAGAGCATCTAATCACCCATCTAAGATCCAACAAGTGGTATCAGAGCGGGTCTTCTCCAAGCATACTTCAACAAGTAGGAGAAGATGGGTGACTACCTAGGAGGGAGACTCTCGACCAGCCTTCCAATCTTTGATGGGGGCAACTTCCTCTATTGGAGAAGAAGACTTCAATTCTTCATCCAAGGATCAAGTCTCGAGATGTGGCAAATGGTGAACAGCCCATACATTCTACCAAAGACAAACATTGAAGAATGGGATGAAGCCACCTTGATGAAAGCAACCTTGAATGCTAGAGCCATGCACATCCTATATGCCTCCATGACCCCCACCGAGTTCAACCGGATTTCTTCTTGTGAGACGGCCTATGAGGTATGGAGAAAGCTTTGCATCACTTATGAAGGGACAGATCAAGTGAAGGAAAGCAAAGTCTACATGCTCAAAGGGTTGCTTGAGAACTTCAAGATGGGAAAGGAAGAGAGCATAGCCAACATGTACTCAAGGCTCAACACCATCTTGAATGGTCTTGCTGTTCTAGGACATCCTATGTCTAGTGGAGAGATCAACTCAAAGATCCTTAGAACTCTCCCCAAGAGATGGGAATCCAAGGTGACTTCCATTGAAGAAGCAAGGCCGCTTAGGGATATTCCTATTGAAGAGCTCATTGGAAATCTACAAGCACATGAAGCCACACTTGATAAGAGGGAGGAAGTAGAAAGACAAGAGAAGAAAGAGCTAAAGAGAATGAAGAAGGCTGAAATGAAGGCTCAAATTGAAGCTATCATGGAACAAGTCTCTCCATCCTCTCAAGCTAAAGAAGATGCCATGTACTCCAAAGGTCGAATCTACAAAGGAAAATCCTCCTCCATCCGGTGCTTCACATGTGGAAAGAAGGGTCACTACAAGGAAGATTGCCCACAAGGCAAAAAGACCCATCTTCACAAGAAGAAATGGCAATCAAGCTCAAGTGGCTCCTCCAACTCAAGCTCAAGTGAAGATTCAAGTGAAGGATCAAGCTCAAGCTCAAGTGATGAAGGAGAATGCCATTTTGCTCTTATAGCATCAATAAGTGAAGACTCAAGTGAGGTAAATCTAAACTCTCTAGATAAAGAATCTTTGATTGCTATTATTCATGATATGTGTGCCTCTCTTAAGTCTTCTAAAAGGAAAAAGAAAAAGTTTGCTAAAATTGTTGATAATTTGCATGTAGAACTAGATGATCTTGAACATGCTAATTCTTGCTTGCTTGATGATAAAAATGATTGTCTTAGTCAAGTAGACTCTCTTAAACTTGAAAATTCTAGTTTACTTGATAAGATTAAATTTCTAGAAGCTCAACCTCTCATGCCTAGTTCAAATGAAGAGCATACTTTAATTATTGATTCTCTCATGCATGACATTGATGTTCTTAAATCTGAAAACAAGGACAAAGATTTTGTTTTGCATGAATTAGAAATAGAAAATGCCTCCTTGCTTGCTAAAATCAATGGGCATGAATCTTGTTCTAGTTATACTAATAAAGAGAATGATGTTGCTGCTCTTCATATTGATAGAGATTCTTATTTAACTAAATCTCTTTGCTTAGAAAATGATCTTTTGCATGCTAGAGATAATATCAATAATTCGTCTTCTACTATTGCCTCTCTTATGCATGATAATGATAGTTTGAGATCATCTTTGCAAAGATTCTTAGTTGGTAAAAAGAATCTTAATGATATCCTACACCATACTACTAAACAAATTGGTAGACATGGTTTAGGATATTATAGTAGTCAAGGGAACAACAAAGATAAAGGACCTCCAATATTCCATGGAGAATCCTCTAGTTCCAAGACTATGGGCACATGCAATTATTGCAATGAATTAGGTCATTATTCTACTTGTTGTGCTTTTAGGAAAGCACCCAAGAGAAATAGGACTTGGGTTGCTAAACTAACCCCTCCGGACCCAAAAATATGATTGGGGACCATTTCATCTTTCTTCTTGAAGGTACTTGCAAATGGATTGACATGAGCCATTGAATTGCAAATTGACTTCTCAATCCACATGAAAGAAGAAAGGTGAGATGTGCAGAGGGTGACAACAAGTGGAAAAGAAATGGTAAGCATGAAGGTAATGTTTTTATTGCTTATAACCTGTTCTAAATTATTTTTGTCAAGTTATTATGCACTATACATATGGTTTTTGAGTCAAAAGTGGCATTTTGTGTTTCTCTTCTCACTCTTGCTCAAAAACTGTTTCTAATGCTTATATAGTGCATTACTAACTTGCTTAGACATGTTTGGATATGGTTTGTATTTTTTTAGCATGCCTCTAGATATGTTTTATGAAAAATATGTGCTTTTTCTACAGTAGTTTTGTCGGCCGAGTTTTGTCCTGTATAAAACTCGACCGATAGGCACCAATGGGTGTTGCCAACAGCTGCGATCGGCCAAGTTGCCAATACACAGAACTCGACCGAAAACACTGTTCACAGAGTATACAGTTGGCTTATTGAATGAGAATTTCCCTCTCAACTAGATTTTCTCAACCTATAGCCTTATTCTTTGGCACTTCATTTGGTACCTTTATATATGCATATTGCCATGTTCTAAATTGCCTATCTTGCTTACAACTCTATCTCTCTAATTGCTCTAAATTGGTATATCTATATGTTGCAATTACTTGCTTTGAGTTGTTTTGCAGGTTTTGATGATGATCTCTTTGGATCTCTTAGTTGTGTCTAAAATCGCTTCCGTTGTGCTCTAACTTGCTACATCTATCTAGGTGTATATCTTGTTTTGATACAACCTTGAGGTTCTTAGGGGTAATCATCTTATGGTAAGGATGCATATCTAGTGAGTTATATCCTTTCATGCTTCTTAAATTTGCATATCTCTTTGTTTGGATATATCTCTACATCTACTCATAGCTTGCTTTATCTTGTGTACCTTTTGGTATCTCTTGCTATGATCTAGATCCTACTAGTAGTCCTAACTTGTGATACCATCTACTAGTAGTTCATATACATGTAGTTCTAACCTTGTTTACAAAGTGCCATCTTTGATCATCTATATGTTATGCTTGTATCTTATCTCATACAGGCTCAAGATTGTTCCTTAAATTGCATATCTACTATCTTGAGTTGCTTGCATAACATTGTGATGCAGGGTACATAGATCTACATGATATGTAGAAATTGGAGTTTTTGTGGATTTTTTATACAGCTTTTGCTCCAGTTTCAGTTTTTGCTGCAAGTATAGTGTTTTTTATGCAGAAACTACCTTCTGAGCAAGGCTCATCGCTTTGCCATGAGCCCTGATGGTTTTTGATCAAATTCCATCATCTTGAGGGTCAAAATTGCGATTTATTGTTTTTCTGTAGCACCCTATCTTGCATGTTTTGGGTTGTTCAAGTATATGCTTTAACTTGCTTTTCTTTCTATGCTTGGACAAGCCCCTATCTGTGCTCTTCTACTCTCCTTATATAACTTTTGTTATCTTCTTTCTCTTAACAAGTGGTGTTTCTTAGTTTCTTCATACCCCCACCTTTTTGAAATGACAAAGGGGAGAAAGATATGTCTTCTTTTGACAATAGGGAGAAGGCATGTCTTACATGAAGCAAAGAAGCGTGTCCATGTAAAGGGGAGAAGGTAAATGGGAGAAGACATATATGTGTAGAACATATATGAGTAGAAGACATAGTTTCTATAAATGTTATGAAAGCTAACCATGCAGGAGAAATAACATCAATTGAGGGGGAGTATGAGAACTCCATGCGCATCAATTGAGGGGGAGCATATGAGCTCAATCCTATTGAAACCCCTAGGTTTCTCCGAAGGTATGATTTTACGTACACGCTTTCAATACATTTATGGAATGGTTTGTCATCTTCAAAAAGGGGGAGAATGTTGACTCAAGGTCAATTAGGTCAATGTTGACTCACGTCTAAATTGACTAAACCCTTGTTTTGATGATGACTAACCATTCCACATATTGGTGTCTAATGCTTCTACATTGAGTGATTTCAGATTAGGTTTAGACACACTCCAAATGCCCTAACTTGGACATATCAAATTGGAGAAAAGACAAGTCAAAATAGCTACAAGTGTGCAATTTGGGATCTCTATGTAAATGACCTTAGAATTGCTTTGTAATCACTTGTAATGATTGTATGACTTGTAATTAAGCTTAGAAAAATTATTGGGACACAAAAATTCATCATTTGTACAGATTTACAAAAATTCCAAAATACCCATAACAGGGATTTTGTCGGCCGAATTCCAAACTCGGCCGATCCAGTTATTCTGGAATTTTTGATGCAATCGGCCGAGTTTCCAACTCAGCCGATTCCCGTTCGGTCGAGTTTCTAGACCACGAAACTCGGCCGATCCACTGATCGGTCCAAGATGAAAGTCGACCGATTGGCCGAGTTTCTCCAAGGGAACTCGGCCGACAGTCTAGCTTTCAGCCTTGTCTTTTAGTGGTTCGGCCGAGTTACCTTTATATAAACTCGGCC
This sequence comes from Alisma plantago-aquatica, assembly GCA_963693085.1. Lineage (NCBI taxonomy): Eukaryota > Viridiplantae > Streptophyta > Magnoliopsida > Alismatales > Alismataceae > Alisma > Alisma plantago-aquatica. The sequence continues at coordinate 1,098,972,322 of OY856411.1, forward strand.
GATCAGACTGTACGAAAAAGTGCAGAAAAGTGATTCTAGCCGTTGTGGAGTTGCAACAAGTGAAAATAGATCCGTTGCAAGCCACAAAACGGCTAGTTTTCGTTCACAAGTGTTCCCAAAGGCTAAGAGGAATCCCCAGCTATAAATAGGACCCCTTGGGCTTCATTCCAAGGTTGAGCATTCATTGCAAACTCTTTGTGAGGTTCCTATTCTATAGTTGAGTGCTTCCTACAGCCTCCTCTCTCTCTCTAAGCTTAATCACTTGCTACATCCATTAGAGTGAGTAGGAGATTTGTAAGAGAGCTAGTATTATTTGTATATCTTGTAAGGCTCTCACTTCCACCACCTCCCCATCTCTCATTTCCTATATTGAAGATGAAGGTTCTCTCTCTTGTCCAAGAGAGGTGAAGAAGAACAAGAGAAGGAGTCCCTTGGTGAAGATCAAGGCAGAAGACTTGGAGCTAGAGTGGGTAAGTCCTTGGAGAAGGCAGAAGACTCAAGCTCAAGTGGGTAAGACCTTGGTGGAAAGCTTCTCCGAGTGAAGGTGAAGTCAAAGGCGGAAGATCCAAGAAGAGTGGGTAATTCCTACAAGGCCGAAGACTTGTGCAAGAGTGGGTAAGTCCTTGGAGAAGGCCAAAGACTCTTGCAAAGTGGGTAAGTCCTTGGTAAGGTTGAAGACTCTTTATATTGGATAGGTAAGTCCTTTGTTGGTCATGTATTGTATGTCTTATTAATGAATATAAGAATGCAATTGTTGGAAGTCCTAGAGGTTGACCTCTCTAGGCAAGTGGACTGACACACTTCTAGTTTGAAGTGTGGAACCACTCTAAATAGCTTGTCTAATTGGTGCATGTTCAATCTCTCTTATCCTTGCTATGCATGATTTAGTTGCAATCAAATTACCTATTTAGCAACCTTATCTTGTCATATAATTTGAAGGTTTAATGAATTTTATTTAAGTGCTTTCAGCTCTATTCACCCCCCTCTAGAGCATCTAATCACCCATCTAGGATCCAACAAGTGGTATCAGAGCGGGGTCTTCTCCAAGCATACTTCAACAAGTAGGAGAAGATGGGTGACTACCTAGGAGGGAGACTCTCGACCAGCCTTCCAATCTTTGATGGGAGCAACTTCCTCTATTGGAGAAGAAGACTTCAATTCTTCATCCAAGGATCAAGTCTCAAGATGTGGCAAATGGTGAACAGCCCATACATTCTACCAAAGACAAACATTGAAGAATGGGATGAAGCCACCTTGATGAAAGCAACCTTGAATGCTAGAGCCATGCACATCCTATATGTCTCCATGACCCCCACCGAGTTCAACCGGATTTCTTCTTGTGAGACGGCCTATGAGGTATGGAGAAAGCTTTGCATCACTTATGAAGGGACAGATCAAGTGAAGGAAAGCAAATTCTACATGCTCAAAGGGTTGCTTCAGAACTTCAAGATGGGAAAGGAAGAGAGCATAACCAACATGTACTCAAGGCTCAACACCATCTTGAATGGTCTTGCTGTTCTAGGACATCCTATGTCTAGTGGAGAGATCAACTCAAAGATCCTTAGAACTCTCCCCAAGAGATGGGAATCCAAGGTGACTTCCATTGAAGAAGCAAGGCCGCTTAGGGATATTTCTATTGAAGAGCTCATTGGAAATATACAAGCACATGAAGCCACACTTGATAAGAGGGAGGAAGTAGAAAGACAAGAGAAGAAAGAGCTAAAGAGAATGAAGAAGTCTGAAATGAAGGCTCAAATTGAAGCTATCATGGAACAAGTCTCTCCATCCTCTCAAGCTAAAGAAGATGCCATGTACTCCAAAGGTCGACTCTACAAAGGAAAATCCTCCTCCATCCGGTGCTTCACATGTGGAAAGAAGGGTCACTACAAGGAAGATTGCCCACAAGGCAAAAAGACCCATCTTCACAAGAAGAAATGGCAATCAAGCTCAAGTGGCTCCTCCAACTCAAGCTCAAGTGAAGATTCAAGTGAAGGATCAAGCTCAAGCTCAAGTGATGAAGGAGAATGCCATTTTGCTCTTATAGCATCAACAAGTGAAGACTCAAGTGAGGTAAATCTAAACTCTCTAGATAAAGAATCTTTGATTGCTATTATTCATGATATGTGTGCCTCTCTTAAGTCTTCTAAAAGGAAAAAGAAAAAGCTTGCTAAAATTGTTGATAATTTGCATGTAGAACTAGATGATCTTGAACATGCTAATTCTTGCTTGCTTGATGATAAAAATGATTGTCTTAGTCAAGTAGACTCTCTTAAACTTGAAAATTCTAGTTTACTTGATAAGATTAAATTTCTAGAAGCTCAACCTCTCATGCCTAGTTCAAATGAAGAGCATACTTTAATTATTGATTCTCTCATGCATGACATTGATGTTCTTAAATCTGAAAACAAGGGCAAAGATTTTGTTTTGCATGAATTAGAAATAGAAAATGCCTCCTTGCTTGCTAAAATCAATGGGCATGAATCTTGTTCTAGTTATACTAATAAAGAGAATGATGTTGCTGCTCTTCATATTGATAGAGATTCTTATTTAACTAAATCTCTTTGCTTAGAAAATGATCTTTTGCATGCTAGAGATAATATCAATAATTCGTCTTCTACTATTGCCTCTCTTATTCATGATAATGATAGTTTGAGATCATCTTTGCAAAGATTCTTAGTTGGTAAAAAGAATCTTAATGATATCCTACACCATACTACTAAACAAATTGGTAGACATGGTTTAGGATATGATAGTAGTCAAGGGAACAACAAAGATAAAGGACCTCCAATATTCCATGGAGAATCCTCTAGTTCCAAGACTATGGGCACATGCAACTATTGCAATGAATTAGGTCATTATTCTACTTGTTGTCCTTTTAGGAAAGCACCCAAGAGCAATAGGACTTGGGTTGCTAAACTAACCCCTCCGGACCCAAAAATATGATTGGGGACCATTTCATCTTTCTTCTTGAAGGTACTTGCAAATGGATTGACATGAGCCATTGAATTGCAAATTGACTTCTCAATCCACATGAAAGAAGAAAGGTGAGATGTGCAGAGGGTGACAACAAGTGGAAAAGAAATGGTAAGCATGAAGGTAATGTTTTTATTGCTTATAACCTGTTCTAACTTGTTTTTGTCAAGTTAGTATGCACTATACATATGGTTTTTGAGTCAAAAGTGGCATTTTGTGTTTCTCTTCACACTCTTGCTCAAAAACTGTTTCTAATGCTTATATAGTGCATTACTAACTTGCTTAGACATGTTTGGATATGGTTTGTATTTTTTTAGCATGCCTCTAGATATGTTTTATGAAAAATATGTGCTTTTTCTACAGTAGTTTTGTCGGCCGAGTTTTGTCCTGTCTAAAACTCAACCGATAGGCACCAATGGGTGTTGCCAACAGCTGCGATCGACCGAGTTGCCAATACACAGAACTCGACCGAAAACACTGTTCACAGAGTATACAGTTGGCTTATTGAATGAGAATTTCCCTCTCAACTAGATTTTCTCAACCTATAGCCTTATTCTTTGGCACTCCATTTGGTACCTTTATATATGCATATTGCCATGTTCTAAATTGCCTATCTTGCTTACAACTCTATCTCTCTAATTGCTCTAAATTGGTATATCTATATGTTGCAATTACTTGCTTTGAGTTGTTTTGCAGGTTTTGATGATGATCTCTTTGGATCTCTTAGTTGTGTCTAAAATCGCTTCCGTTGTGCTCTAACTTGCTACATCTATCTAGGTGTATATCTTGTTTTGATACAACCTTGAGGTTCTTAGGGGTAATCATCTTATGGTAAGGATGCATATCTAGTGAGTTATATCCTTTCATGCTTCTTAAATTTGCATATCTCTTTGTTTGGATATATCTCTACATCTACTCATAGCTTGCTTTATCTTGTGTAACTTTTGGTATCTCTTGCTATGATCTAGATCCTACTAGTAGTCCTAACTTGTGATACCATCTACTAGTAGTTCATATACATGTAGTTCTAACCTTGTTTACAAAGTGCCATCTTTGATCAAATATATGTTATGCTTGTATCTTATCTCATACAGGCTCAAGATTGTTCCTTAAATTGCATATCTACTATCTTGAGTTGCTTGCATAACATTGTGATGCAGGGTACATAGATCTACATGATATGTAGAAATTGGAGTTTTTGTGGATTTTCTATGCAGCTTTTGCTCCAGTTTCAGTTTTTGCTGCAAGTATAGTGTTTTTTATGCAGAAACTACCTTCTGAGCAAGGCTCATGGCTTTGCCATGAGCCCTGATGGTTTTTGATCAAATTCCATCATCTTGAGGGTCAAAATTGCGATTTATTGTTTTTCTGCAGCACCCTATCTTGCATGTTTTGGGTTGTTCAAGTATATGCTTTAACTTGCTTTTCTTTCTATGCTTGGACAAGCCCCTATCTGTGCTCTTCTACTCTCCTTATATAACTTTTGTTATCTTCTTTCTCTTAACAAGTGGTGTTTCTTAGTTTCTTCATACCCCCACCTTTTTGAAATGACAAAGGGGGAGAAAGATATGTCTTCTTTTGACAATAGGGAGAAGGCATGTCTTACATGAAGCAAAGAAGCGTGTCCATGTAAAGGGGAGAAGGTAAATGGGAGAAGACATATATGTGTAGAACATATATGAGTAGAAGACATAGTTTCTATAAATGTTATGAAAGCTAACCATGCAGGAGAAATAACATCAATTGAGGGGGAGTATGAGAACTCCATGCGCATCAATTGAGGGGGAGCATATGAGCTCAATCCTATTGAAACCCCTAGGTTTCTCCGAAGGTATGATTTTACGTACAAGCTTTCAATACATTTATGGAATGGTTTGTCATCTTCAAAAAGGGGGAGAATGTTGACTCAAGGTCAATTAGGTCAATGTTGACTCACGTCTAAATTGACTAAACCCTTGTTTTGATGATGACTAACCATTCCACATATTGGTGTCTAATGCTTCTACATTGAGTGATTTCAGATTAGGTTTAGACACACTCCAAATGCCCTAACTTGCGCATATCAAATTGGAGAAAAGACAAGTCAAAATAGCTACAAGTGTGCAATTTGGGATCTCTATGTAAATGACCTTAGAATTGCTTTGTAATCACTTGTAATGATTGTATGACTTGTAATTAAGCTTAGAAAAATTATTGGGACACAAAATCCATCATTTGTACAGATTTACAAAAATTCCAAAATACCCATAACAGGGATTTTGTCGGCCGAATTCCAAACTCGGCCGATCCAGTTATTTTGGAATTTTTGATGCAATCGGCCGAGTTTCCAACTCAGCCGATTCCCGTTCGGTCGAGTTTCTAGACCACGAAACTCGGCCGATCCACTGATCGGTCCAAGATGAAAGTCGACGGATCGGCCGAGTTTCTCCAAGGGAACTCGGCCGACAGTCTAGCTTTCAGCCTTGTCTTTTAGTGGTTCGGCCGAGTTACCTTTATATAAACTCGGCCGATCAGACTGTACGAAAAAGTGCAGAAAAGTGATTCTAGCCGTTGTGGAGTTGCAACAAGTGAAAATAGATCCGTTGCAAGCCACAAAACGGCTAGTTTTCGTTCACAAGTGTTCCCAAAGGCTAAGAGGCATCCCCAGCTATAAATAGGACCCCTTGGGCTTCATTCCAAGGTTGAGCATTCATTGCAAACTCTTTGTGAGGTTCCTATTCTATAGTTGAGTGCTTCCTACAGCCTCCTCTCTCTCTCTAAGCTTAATCACTTGCTACATCCATTAGAGTGAGTAGGAGATTTGTAAGAGAGCTAGTATTATTTGTATATCTTGTAAGGCTCTCACTTCCACCACCTCCCCATCTCTCATTTCCTATATTGAAGACGAAGGTTCTCTCTCTTGTCCAAGAGAGGTGAAAAAGAACAAGGGAAGGAGTCCCTTGGTGAAGATCAAGGCAGAAGACTTGGAGCTAGAGTGGGTAAGTCCTTGGAGAAGGCAGAAGACTCAAGCTCAAGTGGGTAAGACCTTGGTGGAAAGCTTCTCCGAGTGAAGGTGAAGTCAAAGGCGGAAGATCCAAGAAGAGTGGGTAATTCTTACAAGGCCGAAGACTTGTGCAAGAGTGGGTAAGTCCTTGGAGAAGGCCGAAGACTCTTGCAAAGTGGGTAAGTCCTTGGTAAGGTTGAAGACTCTTTGTATTGGATAGGTAAGTCCTTTGTTGGTCATGTATTGTATGTCTTATTAATGAATATAAGAATGCAATTGTTGGAAGTCCTAGAGGTTGACCTCTCTAGGCAAGTGGACTGACACACTTCTAGTTTGAAGTGTGGAACCACTCTAAATAGCTTGTCTAATTGGTCCATGTTCAATCTCTCTTATCCTTGCTATGCATGATTTAGTTGCACTCAAATTACCTATTTAGCAACCTTATCTTGTCATATAATTTGAAGGTTTAATGAATTTTGTTTAAGTGCTTTCATCTCTATTCACCCCCCCTCTAGAGCATCTAATCACCCATCTAGGATCCAACAAGTGGTATCAGAGCGGGTCTTCTCCAAGCATACTTCAACAAGTAGGAGAAGATGGGTGACTACCTAGGAGGGAGACTCTCGACCAGCCTTCCAATCTTTGATGGGAGCAACTTCCTCTATTGGAGAAGAAGACTTCAATTCTTCATCCAAGGATCAAGTCTCGAGATGTGGCAAATGGTGAACAGCCCATACATTCTACCAAAGACAAACATTGAAGAATGGGATGAAGCCACCTTGATGAAAGCAACCTTGAATGCTAGAGCCATGCACATCCTATATGCCTCCATGACCCCCACCGAGTTCAACCGGATTTCTTCTTGTGAGACGGCCTATGAGGTATGGAGAAAGCTTTGCATCACTTATGAAGGGACAGATCAAGTGAAGGAAAGCAAAGTCTACATGCTCAAAGGGTTGCTTGAGAATTTCAAGATGGGAAAGGAAGAGAGCATAGCCAACATGTACTCAAGGCTCAACACCATCTTGAATGGTCTTGCTGTTCTAGGACATCCTATGTCTAGTGGAGAGATCAACTCAAAGATCCTTAGAACTCTCCCCAAGAGATGGGAATCCAAGGTGACTTCCATTGAAGAAGCAAGGCCGCTTAGGGATATCCCTATTGAAGAGCTCATTTGAAATCTACAAACACATGAAGCCACACTTGATAAGAGGGAGGAAGTAGAAAGACAAGAGAAGAAAGAGCTAAAGAGAATGAAGAAGGCTGAAATGAAGGCTCAAATTGAAGCTATCATGGAACAAGTCTCTCCATCCTCTCAAGCTAAAGAAGATGCCATGTACTCCAAAGGTCGACTCTACAAAGGCAAATCCTCCTCCATCCGGTGCTTCACATGTGGAAAGAAGGGTCACTACAAGGAAGATTGCCCACAAGGCAAAAAGACCCATCTTCACAAGAAGAAATGGCAATCAAGCTCAAGTGGCTCCTCCAACTCAAGCTCAAGTGAAGATTCAAGTGAAGGATCAAGCTCAAGCTCAAGTGATGAAGGAGAATGCCATTTTGCTTTTATAGCATCAACAAGTGAAGACTCAAGTGAGGTAAATCTAAACTCTCTAGATAAAGAATCTTTGATTGCTATTATTCATGATATGTGTGCCTCTCTTAAGTCTTCTAAAAGGAAAAAGAAAAAGCTTGCTAAAATTGTTGATAATTTGCATGTAGAACTAGATGATCTTGAACATGCTAATTCTTGCTTGCTTGATGATAAAAATGATTGTCTTAGTCAAGTAGACTCTCTTAAACTTGAAAATTCTAGTTTACTTGATAAGATTAAATTTCTAGAAGCTCAACCTCTCATGCCTAGTTCAAATGAAGAGCATACTTTAATTATTGATTCTCTCATGCATGACATTGATGTTCTTAAATCTGAAAACAAGGACAAAGATTTTGTTTTGCATGAATTAGAAATAGAAAATGTCTCCTTGCTTGCTAAAATCAATGGGCATGAATCTTGTTCTAGTTATACTAATAAAGAGAATGATGTTGCTGCTCTTCATATTTATAGAGATTCTTATTTAACTAAAGCTCTTTGCTTAGAAAATGATCTTTTGCATGCTAGAGACAATATCAATAATTCGTCTTCTACTGTTGCCTCTTTTATGCATGATAATGATAGTTTGAGATCATCTTTGCAAAGATTCTTAGTTGGTAAAAAGAATCTTAATGATATCCTACACCATACTACTAAACAAATTGGTAGACATGGTTTAGGATATGATAGTAGTCAAGGGAACAACAAAGATAAAGGACCTCCAATATTCCATGGAGAATCCTCTAGTTCCAAGACTATGGGCACATGAAACTATTGCAATGAATTATGTCATTATTCTACTTGTTGTCCTTTTAGGAAAGCACCCAAGAGCAATAGGACTTGGGTTGCTAAACTAACCCCTCCGGACCCAAAAATATGATTGGGGACCATTTCATCTTTCTTCTTGAAGGTACTTGCAAATGGATTGACATGAGCCATTGAATTGCAAATTGACTTCTCAATCCACATGAAAGAAGAAAGGTGAGATGTGCAGAGGGTGACAACAAGTGGAAAAGAAATGGTAAGCATGAAGGTAATGTTTTTATTGCTTATAACCTGTTCTAACTTGTTTTTGTCAAGTTAGTATGCACTATACATATGGTTTTTGAGTCAAAAGTGGCATTTTGTGTTTCTCTTCACACTCTTGCTCAAAAACTGTTTCTAATGCTTATATAGTGCATTACTAACGTGCTTAGACATGTTTGGATATGGTTTGTATTTTTTTAGCATGCCTCTAGATATGTTTTATGAAAAATATGTGCTTTTTCTACAGTAGTTTTGTCGGCCGAGTTTTGTCCTGTCTAAAACTCGACCGATAGGCACCAATGGGTGTTGCCAATAGCTGCGATCGGCCGAGTTGCCAATACACAGAAATCGACCCAAAACACTGTTCACAGAGTATACAGTTGGCTTATTGAATGAGAATTTCCCTCTCAACTAGATTTTCTCAACCTATAGCCTTATTCTTTGGCACTCCATTTGGTACCTTTATATATGCATATTGCCATGTTCTAAATTGCCTATCTTGCTTACAACTCTATCTCTCTAATTGCTCTAAATTGGTATATCTATATGTTGCAATTACTTGCTTTGAGTTGTTTTGCAGGTTTTGATGATGATCTCTTTGGATCTCTTAGTTGTGTCTAAAATCGCTTCCGTTGTGCTCTAACTTGCTACATCTATCTAGGTGTATATCTTGTTTTGATACAACCTTGAGGTTCTTAGGGGTAATCATCTTATGGTAAGGATGCATATCTAGTGAGTTATATCCTTTCATGCTTCTTAAATTTGCATATCTCTTTGTTTGGATATATCTCTACATCTACTCATAGCTTGCTTTATCTTGTGTACCTTTTGGTATCTCTTGCTATGATCTAGATCCTACTAGTAGTCCTAACTTGTGATACCATCTACTAGTAGTTCATATACATGTAGTTCTAACCTTGTTTACAAAGTGCCATCTTTGATCAAATATATGTTATGCTTGTATCTTATCTCATACAGGCTCAAGATTGTTCCTTAAATTGCATATCTACTATCTTGAGTTGCTTGCATAACATTGTGATGCAGGGTACATAGATCTACATGATATGTAGAAATTGGAGTTTTTGTGGATTTTTTATGCAGCTTTTGCTCCAGTTTCAGTTTTTGCTGCAAGTATAGTGTTTTTTATGCAGAAACTACCTTATGAGCAAGGCTCATCGCTTTGCCATGAGCCCTGATGGTTTTTGATCAAATTCCATCATCTTGAGGGTCAAAATTGCGATTTATTGTTTTTCTGCAGCACCCTATCTTGCATGTTTTGGGTTGTTCAAGTATATGCTTTAACTTGCTTTTCTTTCTATGCTTGGACAAGCCCCTATCTGTGCTCTTCTACTCTCCTTATATAACTTTTGTTATCTTCTTTCTCTTAACAAGTGGTGTTTCTTAGTTTCTTCATACCCCCACCTTTTTGAAATGACAAAGGGGGAGAAAGATATGTCTTCTTTTGACAATAGGGAGAAGGCATGTCTTACATGAAGCAAAGAAGCGTGTCCATGTAAAGGGGAGAAGGTAAATGGGAGAAGTCATATATGTGTAGAACATATATGAGTAGAAGACATAGTTTCTATAAATGTTATGAAAGCTAACCATGCAGGAGAAATAACATCAATTGAGGGGGAGTATGAGAACTCCATGCACATCAATTGAGGGGGAGCATATGAGCTCAATCCTATTGAAACCCCTAGGTTTCTCCGAAGGTATGATTTTACGTACAAGCTTTCAATACATTTATGGAATGGTTTGTCATCTTCAAAAAGGGGGAGAATGTTGACTCAAGGTCAATTAGGTCAATGTTGACTCACGTCTAAATTGACTAAACCCTTGTTTTGATGATGACTAACCATTCCACATATTGATGTCTAATGCTTCTACATTGAGTGATTTCAGATTAGGTTTAGACACACTCCAAATGCCCTAACTTGCGCATATCAAATTGGAGAAAAGACAAGTCAAAATAGCTACAAGTGTGCAATTTGGGATCTCTATGTAAATGACCTTAGAATTGCTTTGTAATCACTTGTAATGATTGTATGACTTGTAATTAAGCTTAGAAAAATTATTGGGACACAAAAATCCATCATTTGTACAGATTTACAAAAATTCCAAAATACCCATAACAGGGATTTTGTCGGCCGAATTCCAAACTCGGCCGATCCAGTTATTCTGGAATTTTTGATGCAATCGGCCGAGTTTCCAACTCAGCCGATTCCCGTTCGGTCGAGTTTCTAGACCACGAAACTCGGCCGATCCACTGATCGGTCCAAGATGAAAGTCGACCGATCGACCGAGTTTCTCCAAAGGAACTCGGCCGACAGTCTAGCTTTCAGCCTTGTCTTTTAGTGGTTCGGCCGAGTTACCTTTATATAAACTCGGCCGATCAGACTGTACGAAAAAGTGCAGAAAAGTGATTCTAGCCGTTGTGGAGTTGCAACAAGTGAAAATAGATCCGTTGCAAGCCACAAAACGGCTAGTTTTCGTTCACAAGTGTTCCCAAAGGCTAAGAGGCATCCCCAGCTATAAATAGGACCCCTTGGGCTTCATTCCAAGGTTGAGCATTCATTACAAACTCTTTGTGAGGTTCCTATTCTATAGTTGAGTGCTTCCTACAGCTTCCTCTCTCTCTCTAAGCTTAATCACTTGCTACATCCATTAGAGTGAGTAGGAGATTTGTAAGAGAGCTAGTATTATTTGTATATCTTGTAAGGCTCTCACTTCCACCACCTCCCCATCTCTCATTTCCTATATTGAAGATGAAGGTTCTCTCTCTTGTCCAAGAGAGGTGAAGAAGAACAAGGGAAGGAGTCCCTTGGTGAAGATCAAGGCAGAAGACTTGGAGCTAGAGTGGGTAAGTCCTTGGAGAAGGCAGAAGACTCAAGCTCAAGTGGGTAAGACCTTGGTGGAAAGCTTCTCCGAGTGAAGGTGAAGTCAAAGGCGGAAGATCCAAGAAGAGTGGGTAATTCCTACAAGGCCGAAGACTTGTGCAAGAGTGGGTAAGTCCTTGGAGAAGGCCGAAGACTCTTGCAAAGTGGGTAAGTCCTTGGTAAGGTTGAAGACTCTTTGTATTGGATAGGTAAGTCCTTTGTTGGTCATGTATTGTATGTCTTATTAATGAATATAAGAATGCAATTGTTGGAAGTCCTAGAGGTTGACCTCTCTAGGCAAGTGGACTGACACACTTCTAGTTTGAAGTGTGGAACCACTCTAAATAGCTTGTCTAATTGGTCCATGTTCAATCCCTCTTATCCTTTCTATGCATGATTTAGTTGCACTCAAATTACCTATTTAGCAACCTTATCTTGTCATATAATTTGAAGGTTTAATGAATTTTGTTTAAGTGCTTTCAGCTCTATTCACCCCCCCTCTAGAGAATCTAATCACCCATCTAGGATCCAACAAGTGGTATCAGAGCGGGTCTTCTCCAAGCATATTTCAACAAGTAGGAGAAGATGGGTGACTACCTAGGAGGGAGACTCTCGACCAGCCTTCCAATCTTTGATGGGAGCAACTTCCTCTATTGGAGAAGAAGACTTCAATTCTTCATCCAAGGATCAAGTCTCGAGATGTGGCAAATGGTGAACAGCCCATACATTCTACCAAAGACAAACATTGAAGAATGGGATGAAGCCACCTTGATGAAAGCAACCTTGAATGCTAGAGCCATGCACATCCTATATGCCTCCATGACCCCCACCGAGTTCAACCGGATTTCTTCTTGTGAGACGGCCTATGAGGTATGGAGAAAACTTTGCATCACTTATGAAGGGACAGATCAAGTGAAGGAAAGCAAAGTCTACATGCTCAAAGGGTTGCTTGAGAACTTCAAGATGGGAAAGGAAGAGAGCATAGCCAACATGTACTCAAGGCTCAACACCATCTTGAATGGTCTTGCTGTTCTAGGACATCCTATGTCTAGTGGAGAGATCAACTCAAAGATCCTTAGAACTCTCCCCAAGAGATGGGAATCCAAGGTGACTTCCATTGAAAAAGCAAGGCCGCTTAGGGATATCCCTATTGAAGAGCTCATTTGAAATCTACAAGCACATGAAGCCACACTTGATAAGAGGGAGGAAGTAGAAAGACAAGAGAAGAAAGAGCTAAAGAGAATGAAGAAGGCTGAAATGAAGGCTCAAATTGAAGCTATCATGGAACAAGTCTCTCCATCCTCTCAAGCTAAAGAAGATGCCATGTACTCCAAAGGTCGACTCTACAAAGGAAAATCCTCCTCCATCCGGTGCTTCACATGTGGAAAGAAGGGTCACTACAAGGAAGATTGCCCACAAGGCAAAAAGACCCATCTTCACAAGAAGAAATGGCAATCAAGCTCAAGTGGCTCCTCCAACTCAAGCTCAAGTGAAGATTCAAGTGAAGGATCAAGCTCAAGCTCAAGTGATGAAGGAGAATGCCATTTTTCTCTTATAGCATCAACAAGTGAAGACTCAAGTGAGGTAAATCTAAACTCTCTAGATAAAGAATCTTTGATTGCTATTATTCATGATATGTGTGCCTCTCTTAAGTCTTCTAAAAGGAAAAAGAAAAAGCTTGCTAAAATTGTTGATAATTTGCATGTAGAACTAGATGATCTTGAACATGCTAATTCTTGCTTGCTTGATGATAAAAATGATTGTCTTAGTCAAGTAGACTCTCTTAAACTTGAAAATTCTAGTTTACTTGATAAGATTAAATTTCTAGAAGCTCAACCTCTCATGCCTAGTTCAAATGAAGAGCATACTTTAATTATTGATTCTCTCATGCATGACATTGATGTTCTTAAATCTAAAAACAAGGACAAAGATTTTGTTTTGCATGAATTAGAAATAGAAAATGCCTCCTTGCTTGCTAAAATCAATGGGCATGAATCTTGTTCTAGTTATACTAATAAAGAGAATGATGTTGCTGCTCTTCATATTGATAGAGATTCTTATTTAACTAAAGCTCTTTGCTTAGAAAATGATCTTTTGCATGCTAGAGATAATATCAATAATTCGTCTTCTACTATTGCCTCTCTTATGCATGATAATGATAGTTTGAGATCATCTTTGCAAAGATTCTTAGTTGGTAAAAAGAATCTTAATGATATCCTACACCATACTACTAAACAAATTGGTAGACATGGTTTAGGATATGATAGTAGTCAAGGGAACAACAAAGATAAAGGACCTCCAATATTCCATGGAGAATCCTCTAGTTCCAAGACTATGGGCACATGCAACTATTGCAATGAACTAGGTCATTATTCTACTTGTTGTCCTTTTAGGAAAGCACCCAAGAGCAATAGGACTTGGGTTGCTAAACTAACCCCTCCGGACCCAAAAATATGATTGGGGACCATTTCATCTTTCTTCTTGAAGGTACTTGCAAATGGATTGACATGAGCCATTGAATTGCAAATTGACTTCTCAATCCACATGAAAGAAGAAAGGTGAGATGTGCAGAGGGTGACAACAAGTGGAAAAGAAATGGTAAGCATGAAGGTAATGTTTTTATTGCTTATAACCTGTTCTAACTTGTTTTTGTCAAGTTAGTATGCACTATACATATGATTTTTGAGTCAAAAGTGGCATTTTGTGTTTCTCTTCACACTCTTGCTCAAAAACTGTTTCTAATGCTTATATAGTGCATTACTAACTTGCTTAGACATGTTTGGATATGGTTTGTATTTTTTTAGCATGCCTCTAGATATGTTTTATGAAAAATATGTGCTTTTTCTACAGTAGTTTTGTCGGCCGAGTTTTGTCCTGTCTAAAACTCGACCGATAGGCACCAATGGGTGTTGCCAACAGCTGCGATCGGCCGAGTTGCCAATACACAGAACTCGACCGAAAACACTGTTCACAGAGTATACAGTTGGCTTATTGAATGAGAATTTCCCTCTCAACTAGATTTTCTCAACCTATAGCCTTATTCTTTGGCACTCCATTTAGTACCTTTATATATGCATATTGCCATGTTCTAAATTGCCTATCTTGCTTACAACTCTATCTCTCTAATTTCTCTAAATTGGTATATATATATGTTGCAATTACTTGCTTTGAGTTGTTTTGTAGGTTTTGATGATGATCTCTTTGGATCTCTTCGTTGTGTCTAAAATCGCTTCCATTGTGCTCTAACTTGCTACATCTATCTAGGTGTATATCTTGTTTTGATACAACCTTGAGGTTCTTAGGGGTAATCATCTTATGGTATGGATGCATATCTAGTGAGTTATATCCTTTCATGCTTCTTAAATTTGCATATCTCTTTGTTTGGATATATCTCTACATCTACTCATAGCTTGCTTTATCTTGTGTACCTTTTGGTATCTCTTGCTATGATCTAGATCCTACTATTAGTCCTAACTTGTGATACCATCTACTAGTAGTTCATATACATGTAGTTCTAACCTTGTTTACAAAGTGCCATCTTTGATCATCTATATGTTATGCTTGTATCTTATCTCATACAGGCTCAAGATTGTTCCTTAAATTGCATATCTACTATCTTGAATTGCTTGCATAACATTGTGATGCAGGGTACATAGATCTACATGATATGTAGAAATTGGAGTTTTTGTGGATTTTTTATGCAGCTTTTGCTCCAGTTTCAGTTTTTGCTGCAAGTATAGTGTTTTTTATGCAGAAACTACCTTCTGAGCAAGGCTCATGGCTTTGCCATGAGCCCTGATGGTTTTTGATCAAATTCCATCATCTTGAGGGTCAAAATTGTGATTTATTGTTTTTCTGCAGCACCCTATCTTGCATGTTTTGGGTTGTTCAAGTATATGCTTTAACTTGCTTTTCTTTCTATGCTTGGACAAGCCCCTATCTGTGCTCTTCTACTCTCCTTATATAACTTTTTTTATCTTCTTTCTCTTAACAAGTGGTGTTTCTTAGTTTCTTCATACCCCCACCTTTTTGAAATGACAAAGGGGGAGAAAGATATGTCTTCTTTTGACAATAGGGAGAAGGCATGTCTTACATGAAGCAAAGAAGCGTGTCCATGTAAAGGGGAGAAGGTAAATGGGAGAAGACATATATGTGTAGAACATATATGAGTAGAAGACATAGTTTCTATAAATGTTATGAAAGCTAACCATGCAGGAGAAATAACATCAATTGAGGGGGAGTATGAGAACTCCATGCGCATCAATTGAGGGGGAGCATATGAGCTCAATCCTATTGAAACCCCTAGGTTTCTCCGAAGGTATGATTTTACGTACAAGCTTTCAATACATTTATGGAATGGTTTGTCATCTTCAAAAAGGGGGAGAATGTTGACTCAAGGTCAATTAGGTCAATGTTGACTCACGTCTAAATTGACTAAACCCTTGTTTTGATGATGACTAACCATTCCACATATTGGTGTCTAATGCTTCTACATTGAGTGATTTCAGATTAGGTTTAGACACACTCCAAATGCCCTAACTTGCGCATATCAAATTGGAGAAAAGACAAGTCAAAATAGCTACAAGTGTGCAATTTGGGATCTCTATGTAAATGACCTTAGAATTGCTTTGTAATCACTTGTAATGATTGTATGACTTGTAATTAAGCTTAGAAAAATTATTGGGACACAAAAAACCATCATTTGTACAGATTTACAAAAATTCCAAAATACCCATAACAGGGATTTTGTCGGCCGAATTCCAAACTCGGCCGATCCAGTTATTCTGGAATTTTTGATGCAATCGGCCGAGTTTCCAACTCAGCCGATTCCCGTTCGGTCGAGTTTCTAGACCACGAAACTCGGCCGATCCACTGATCGGTCCAAGATGAAAGTCGACCGATCGGCCGAGTTTCTCCAAGGGAACTCGGCCGACAGTCTAGCTTTCAGCCTTGTCTTTTAGTGGTTCGGCCGAGTTACCTTTATAGAAACTCGGCCGATCAGACTGTACGAAAAAGTGCAGAAAAGTGATTCTAGCCGTTGTGGAGTTGCAACAAGTGAAAATAGATCCGTTGCAAGCCCCAAAACGGCTAGTTTTCGTTCACAAGTGTTCCCAAAGGCTAAGAGGCATCCCCAGCTATAAATAGGACCCCTTGGGCTTCATTCCAAGGTTGAGAATTCATTGCAAACTCTTTGTGAGGTTCCTATTCTATAGTTGAGTGCTTCCTACAGCCTCCTCTCTCTCTCTAAGCTTAATCACTTGCTACATCCATTAGAGTGATTAGGAGATTTGTAAGAGAGCTAGTATTATTTGTATATCTTGTAAGGCTCTCACTTCCACCACCTCCCCATCTCTCATTTCCTATATTGAAGATGAAGGTTCTCTCTCTTGTCCAAGAGAGGTGAAGAAGAACAAGGGAAGGAGTCCCTTGGTGAAGATCAAGGCAGAAGACTTGGAGCTAGAGTGGGTAAGTCCTTGGAGAAGGCAGAAGACTCAAGCTCAAGTGGGTAAGACCTTGGTGGAAAGCTTCTCCGAGTGAAGGTGAAGTCAAAGGCGGAAGATCCAAGAAGAGTGGGTAATTCTACAAGGCCGAAGACTTGTGCAAGAGTGGGTAAGTCCTTGGAGAAGGCCGAAGACTCTTGCAAAGTGGGTAAGTCCTTGGTAAGGTTTAAAGACTCTTTGTATTGGATAGGTAAGTCCTTTGTTGGTCATGTATTGTATGTCTTATTAATGAATATAAGAATGCAATTGTTGGAAGTCCTAGAGGTTGACCTCTCTAGGCAAGTGGACTGACACACTTCTAGTTTGAAGTGTGGAACCACTCTAAATAGCTTGTCTAATTGGTGCATGTTCAATCTCTCTTATCCTTGCTATGCATGATTTAGTTGCACTCAAATTACCTATTTAGCAACCTTATCTTGTCATATAATTTGAAGGTTTAATGAATTTTGTTTAAGTGCTTTCAGCTCTATTCACCCCCCCTCTAGAGCATCTAATCACCCATCTAGGATCCAACAAGTGGTATCAGAGCGGGTCTTCTCCAAGCATACTTCAACAAGTAGGAGAAGATGGGTGACTACCTAGGAGGGAGACTCTCGACCAGCCTTCCAATCTTTGATGGGAGCAACTTCCTCTATTGGAGAAGAAGACTTCAATTCTTCATCCAAGGATCAAGTCTCGAGATGTGGCAAATGGTGAACAGCCCATACATTCTACCAAAGACAAACATTGAAGAATGGGATGAAGCCACCTTGATGAAAGCAACCTTGAATGCTAGAGCCATGCACATCCTATATGCCTCCATGACCCCCACCGAGTTCAACCGGATTTCTTCTTGTGAGACGGCCTATGAGGTATGGAGAAAACTTTGCATCACTTATGAAGGGACAGATCAAGTGAAGGAAAGCAAAGTCTACATGCTCAAAGGGTTGCTTGAGAACTTCAAGATGGGAAAGGAAGAGAGCATAGCCAACATGTACTCAAGGCTCAACACCATCTTGAATGGTCTTGCTGTTCTAGGACATCCTATGTCTAGTGGAGAGATCAACTCAAAGATCCTTAGAACTCTCCCCAAGAGATGGGAATCCAAGGTGACTTCCATTGAAGAAGCAAGGCCGCTTAGGGATATCCCTATTGAAGAGCTCATTGGAAATATACAAGCACATGAAGCCACACTTGATAAGAGGGAGGAAGTAGAAAGACAAGAGAAGAAAGAGATAAAGAGAATGAAGAAGGCTGAAATGAAGGCTCAAATTGAAGCTATCATGGAACAAGTCTCTCCATCCTCTCAAGCTAAAGAAGATGCCATGTACTCCAAAGGTTGACTCTACAAAGGCAAATCCTCCTCCATCTGGTGCTTCACATGTGGAAAGAAGGGTCACTACAAGGAAGATTGCCCACAAGGCAAAAAGACCCATCTTCACAAGAAGAAATGGCAATCAAGCTCAAGTGGCTCCTCCAACTCAAGCTCAAGTGAAGGATCAAGCTCAAGCTCAAGTGATGAAGGAGAATGCCATTTTGCTCTTATAGCATCAACAAGTGAAGACTCAAGTGAGGTAAATCTAAACTCTCTAGATAAAGAATCTTTGATTGCTATTATTCATGATATGTGTGCCTCTCTTAAGTCTTCTAAAAGGAAAAAGAAAAAGCTTGCTAAAATTGTTGATAATTTGCATGTAGAACTAGATGATCTTGAACATGCTAATTCTTGCTTGCTTGATGATAAAAATGATTGTCTTAGTCAAGTAGACTCTCTTAAACTTGAAAATTATAGTTTACTTGATAAGATTAAATTTCTAGAAGCTCAACCTCTCATGCCTAGTTCAAATGAAGAGCATACTTTAATTATTGATTCTCTCATGCATGACATTGATGTTCTTAAATCTGAAAACAAGGACAAAGATTTTGTTTTGCATGAATTAGAAATAGAAAATGCCTCCTTGCTTGCTAAAATCAATGGGCATGAATCTTGTTCTAGTTATACTAATAAAGAGAATGATGTTGCTGCTCTTCATATTGATAGAGATTCTTATTTAACTAAAGCTCTTTGCTTAGAAAATGATCTTTTGCATGCTAGAGATAATATCAATAATTCGTCTTCTACTATTGCCTCTCTTATGCATGATAATGATAGTTTGAGATCATCTTTGCAAAGATTCTTAGTTGGTAAAAAGAATCTTAATGATATCCTACACCATACTACTAAACAAATTGGTAGACATGGTTTAGGATATGATAGTAGTCAAGGGAACAACAAAGATAAAGGACCTCCAATATTCCATGGAGAATCCTCTAGTTCCAAGACTATGGGCACATGCAACTATTGCAATGAATTAGGTCATTATTCTACTTGTTGTCCTTTTAGGAAAGCACCCAAGAGAAATAGGACTTGGGTTGCTAAACTAACCCCTCCGGACCCAAAAATATGATTGGGGACCATTTCATCTTTCTTCTTGAAGGTACTTGCAAATGGATTGACATGAGCCATTGAATTGCAAATTGACTTCTCAATCCACATGAAAGAAGAAAGGTGAGATGTGCAGAGGGTGACAACAAGTGGAAAAGAAATGGTAAGCATGAAGGTAATGTTTTTATTGCTTATAACCTGTTCTAACTTGTTTTTGTCAAGTTAGTATGCACTATACATATGGTTTTTGAGTCAAAAGTGGCATTTTGTGTTTCTCTTCACACTCTTGCTCAAAAACTGTTTCTAATGCTTATATAGTGCATTACTAACTTGCTTAGACATGTTTGGATATGGTTTGTATTTTTTTAGCATGCCTCTAGATATGTTTTATGAAAAATATGTGCTTTTTCTACAGTAGTTTTGTCGGCCGAGTTTTGTCCTGTCTAAAACTCGACCGATAGGCACCAATGGGTGTTGCCAACAGCTGCGATCGGCCGAGTTGCCAATACACAGAACTCGACCGAAAACACTGTTCACAGAGTATACAGTTGGCTTATTGAATGAGAATTTCCCTCTCAACTAGATTTTCTCAACCTATAGCCTTATTCTTTGGCACTCCATTTGGTACCTTTATATATGCATATTGCCATGTTCTAAATTGCCTATCTTGCTTACAACTCTATCTCTCTAATTGCTCTAAATTGGTATATCTATATGTTGCAATTACTTGCTTTGAGTTGTTTTGCAGGTTTTGATGATGATCTCTTTGGATCTCTTAGTTGTGTCTAAAATCGCTTCCATTGTGCTCTAACTTGCTACATCTATCTAGGTGTATATCTTGTTTTGATAAAACCTTGAGGTTCTTAGGGGTAATCATCTTATGGTAAGGATGCATATCTAGTGAGTTATATCCTTTCATGCTTCTTAAATTTGCATATCTCTTTGTTTGGATATATCTCTACATCTACTCATAGCTTGCTTTATCTTGTGTACCTTTTGGTATCTCTTGCTATGATCTAGATCCTACTAGTAGTCCTAACTTGTGATACCATCTACTAGTAGTTCATATACATGTAGTTCTAACCTTGTTTACAAAGTGCCATCTTTGATCATCTATATGTTATGCTTGTATCTTATCTCATACAAGCTCAAGATTGTTCCTTAAATTGCATATCTACTATCTTGAGTTGCTTGCATAACATTGTGATGCAGGGTACATAGATCTACATGATATGTAGAAATTGGAGTTTTTGTGGATTTTTTATGCAGCTTTTGCTCCAGTTTCAGTTTTTGCTGCAAGTATAGTGTTTTTTATGCAGAAACTACCTTCTGAGCAAGGCTCATCGCTTTGCCATGAGCCCTGATGGTTTTTGATCAAATTCCATCATCTTGAGGGTCAAAATTGCGATTTATTGTTTTTCTGCAGCACCCTATCTTGCATGTTTTGGGTTGTTCAAGTATATGCTTTAACTTGCTTTTCTTTCTATTCTTGGACAAGCCCCTATCTGTGCTCTTCTACTCTCCTTATATAACTTTTGTTATCTTCTTTCTCTTAACAAGTGGTGTTTCTTAGTTTCTTCATACCCCCACCTTTTTGAAATGACAAAGGGGGAGAAAGATATGTCTTCTTTTGACAATAGGGAGAAGGCATGTCTTACATGAAGCAAAGAAGCGTGTCCATGTAAAGGGGAGAAGGTAAATGGGAGAAGACATATATGTGTAGAACATATATGAGTAGAAGACATAGTTTCTATAAATGTTATGAAAGCTAACCATGCAGGAGAAATAACATCAATTGAGGGGGAGTATGAGAACTCCATGCGCATCAATTGAGGGGGAGCATATGAGCTCAATCCTATTGAAACCCCTAGGTTTCTCCGAAGGTATGATTTTACGTACAAGCTTTCAATACATTTATGGAATGGTTTGTCATCTTCAAAAAGGGGGAGAATGTTGACTCAAGGTCAATTAGGTCAATGTTGACTCACGTCTAAATTGACTAAACCCTTGTTTTGATGATGACTAACCATTCCACATATTGGTGTCTAATGATTCTACATTGAGTGATTTCAGATTAGGTTTAGACACACTCCAAATGCCCTAACTTGCGCATATCAAATTGGAGAAAAGACAAGTCAAAATAGCTACAAGTGTGCAATTTGGGATCTCTATGTAAATGACCTTAGAATTGCTTTGTAATCACTTATAATGATTGTATGACTTGTAATTAAGCTTAGAAAAATTATTGGGACACAAAAATCCATCATTTGTACAGATTTACTAAAATTCCAAAATACCCATAACAGGGATTTTGTCGGCCGAATTCCAAACTCAGCCGATCCAGTTATTCTGGAATTTTTGATGCAATCGGCCGAGTTTCCAACTCAGCTGATTCCCGTTCGGTCGAGTTTCTAGACCACGAAACTCGGCCGATCCACTGATCGGTCCAAGATGAAAGTAGACCGATCGGCCGAGTTTCTCCAAGGGAACTCGGCCGACAGTCTAGCTTTCAGCCTTGTCTTTTAGTGGTTCGGCCGAGTTACCTTTATATAAACTCGGCCGATCAGACTGTACGAAAAAGTGCAGAAAAGTGATTCTAGCCGTTGTGGAGTTGCAACAAGTGAAAATAGATCCGTTGCAAGCCACAAAACGGCTAGTTTTCGTTCACAAGTGTTCCCAAAGGCTAAGAAGCATCCCCAGCTATAAATAGGACCCCTTGGGCTTCATTCCAAGGTTGAGCATTCATTGCAAACTCTTTGTGAGGTTCCTATTCTATAGTTGAGTGCTTCCTACAGCCTCCTCTCTCTCTCTAAGCTTAATCACTTTCTACATCCATTAGAGTGAGTAGGAGATTTGTAAGAGAGCTAGTATTATTTGTATATCTTGTAAGGCTCTCACTTCCACCACCTCCCCATCTCTCATTTCCTATATTGAAGATAAAGGTTCTCTCTCTTGTCCAAGAGAGGTGAAGAAGAACAAGGGAAGGAGTCCTTTGGTGAAGATCAAGGCAGAAGACTTGGAGCTAGAGTGGGTAAGTCCTTGGAGAAGGCAGAAGACTCAAGCTCAAGTGGGTAAGACCTTGGTGGAAAGCTTCTCCGAGTGAAGGTGAAGTCAAAGGCGGAAGATCCAAGAAGAGTGGGTAATTCCTACAAGGCCGAAGACTTGTGCAAGAGTGGGTAAGTCCTTGGAGAAGGCTGAAAACTCTTGCAAAGTGGGTAAGTCTTTGGTAAGGTTGAAGACTCTTTGTATTGGATAGGTAAGTCCTTTGTTGGTCATGTATTGTATGTCTTATTAATGAATATAAGAATGCAATTGTTGGAAGTCCTAGAGGTTGACCTCTCTAGGCAAGTGGACTGACACACTTCTAGTTTGAAGTGTGGAACCACTCTAAATAGCTTGTCTAATTGGTGCATGTTCAATCTCTCTTATCCTTACTATGCATAATTTAGTTGCACTCAAATTACCTATTTAGCAACCTTATCTTGTCATATAATTTGAAGGTTTAATGAATTTTGTTTAAGTGCTTTCAGCTCTATTCACCCCCCCTCTAGAGCATCTAATCACCCATCTAGGATCCAACAAGTGGTATCAGAGCGGGTCTTCTCCAAGCATACTTCAACAAGTAGGAGAAGATGGGTGACTACCTAGGAGGGAGACTCTCGACCAGCCTTCCAATCTTTGATGGGAGCAACTTCCTCTATTGGAGAAGAAGACTTCAATTCTTCATCCAAGGATCAAGTCTCGAGATGTGGCAAATGGTGAACAGCCCATACATTCTACCAAAGACAAACATTGAAGAATGGGATGAAGCCACCTTGATGAAAGCAACCTTGAATGCTAGAGCCATGCACATCCTATATGCCTCCATGACCCCCACCGAGTTCAACCGGATTTCTTCTTGTGAGACGGCCTATGAGGTATGGAGAAAGCTTTGCATCACTTATGAAGGGACATATCAAGTGAAGGAAAGCAAAGTCTACATGCTCAAAGGGTTGCTTGAGAACTTCAAGATGGGAAAGGAAGAGAGCATAGCCAACATGTACTCAAGGCTCAACACCATCTTGAATGGTCTTGCTGTTCTAGGACATCCTATGTCTAGTGGAGAGATCAACTCAAAGATCCTTAGAACTCTCCCCAAGAGATGGGAATCCAAGGTGACTTCCATTGAAGAAGCAAGGCCGCTTAGGGATATTCCTATTGAAGAGCTCATTGGAAATCTACAAGCACATGAAGCCACACTTGATAAGAGGGAGGAAGTAGAAAGACAAGAGAAGAAAGAGCTAAAGAGAATGAAGAAGGCTGAAATGAAGGCTCAAATTGAAGCTATCATGGAACAAGTCTCTCCATCCTCTCAAGCTAAAGAAGATGCCATGTACTCCAAAGGTCGACTCTACAAAGGCAAATCCTCCTCCATCCGGTGCTTCACATGTGGAAAGAAGGGTCACTACAAGGAAGATTGCCCACAAGGCAAAAAGACCCATCTTCACAAGAAGAAATGGCAATCAAGCTCAAGTGGCTCCTCCAACTCAAGCTCAAGTGAAGATTCAAGTGAAGGATCAAGCTCAAGCTCAAGTGATGAAGGAGAATGCCATTTTGCTCTTATAGCATCAACAAGTGAAGACTCAAGTGAGGTAAATCTAAACTCTCTAGATAAAGAATCTTTGATTGCTATTATTCATGATATGTGTGCCTCTCTTAAGTCTTCTAAAAGGAAAAAGAAAAAGCTTGCTAAAATTGTTGATAATTTGCATGTAGAACTAGATGATCTTGAACATGCTAATTCTTGCTTGCTTGATGATAAAAATGATTGTCTTAGTCAAGTAGACTCTCTTAAACTTGAAAATTCTAGTTTACTTGATAAGATTAAATTTCTAGAAGTTCAACCTCTCATGCCTAGTTCAAATGAAGAGCATACTTTAATTATTGATTCTCTCATGCATGACATTGATGTTCTTAAATATGAAAACAAGGACAAAGATTTTGTTTTGCATGAATTAGAAATAGAAAATGCCTCCTTGCTTGCTAAAATCAATGGGCATGAATCTTGTTCTAGTTATACTAATAAAGAGAATGATGTTGCTGCTCTTCATATTGATAGAGATTCTTATTTAACTAAAGCTCTTTGCTTAGAAAATGATCTTTTGCATGCTAGAGATAATATCAATAATTCGTATTCTACTATTGCCTCTCTTATGCATGATAATGATAGTTTGAGATCATCTTTGCAAAGATTCTTAGTTGGTAAAAAGAATCTTAATGATATCCTACACCATACTACTAAACAAATTGGTAGACATGGTTTAGGATATGATAGTAGTCAAGGGAACAACAAAGATAAAGGACCTCCAATATTCCATGGAGAATCCTCTAGTTCCAAGACTATGGGCACATGCAACTATTGCAATGAATTAGGTCATTATTCTACTTGTTGTCCTTTTAGGAAAGCACCCAAGAGCAATAGGACTTGGGTTGCTAAACTAACCCCTCCGGACCCAAAAATATGATTGGGGACCATTTCATCTTTCTTCTTGAAGGTACTTGCAAATGGATTGACATGAGCCATTGAATTGCAAATTGACTTCTCAATCCACATGAAAGAAGAAAGGTGAGATGTGCAGAGGGTGACAACAAGTGGAAAAGAAATGGTAAGCATGAAGGTAATGTTTTTATTGCTTATAACCTGTTCTAACTTGTTTTTGTCAAGTTAGTATGCACTATACATATGGTTTTTGAGTCAAAAGTGGCATTTTGTGTTTCTCTTCACACTCTTGCTCAAAAACTGTTTCTAATGCTTATATAGTGCATTACTAACTTGCTTAGACATGTTTGGATATGGTTTGTATTTTTTTAGCATGCCTCTAGATATGTTTAATGAAAAATATGTGCTTTTTCTACAGTAGTTTTGTCGGCCGAGTTTTGTCCTGTCTAAAACTCGACCGATAGGCACCAATGGGTGTTGCCAACAGCTGCGATCGGCCGAGTTGCCAATACACAGAACTCGACCGAAAACACTGTTCACAGAGTATACAGTTGGCTTATTGAATGAGAATTTCCCTCTCAACTAGATTTTCTCAACCTATAGCCTTATTCTTTGGCACTCCATTTGGTACCTTTATATATGCATATTGCCATGTTCTAAATTGCCTATCTTGCTTAGAACTCTATCTCTCTAATTGCTCTAAATTGGTATATCTATATGTTGCAATTACTTGCTTTGAGTTGTTTTGCAGGTTTTGATGATGATCTCTTTGGATCTCTTAGTTGTGTCTAAAATCGCTTCCGTTGTGCTCTAACTTGCTACATCTATCTAGGTGTATATCTTGTTTTGATACAACCTTGAGGTTCTTAGGGGTAATCATCTTATGGTAAGGATGCATATCTAGTGAGTTATATCCTTTCATGCTTCTTAAATTTGCATATCTCTTTGTTTGGATATATCTCTACATCTACTCATAGCTTGCTTTATCTTGTGTACCTTTTGGTATCTCTTGCTATGATCTAGATCCTACTAGTAGTCCTAACTTGTGATACCATCTACTAGTAGTTCATATACATGTAGTTCTAACCTTGTTTACAAAGTGCCATCTTTGATCATCTATATGTTATGCTTGTATCTTATCTCATACAGGCTCAAGATTGTTCCTTAAATTGCATATCTACTATCTTGAGTTGCTTGCATAACATTGTGATGCAGGGTACATAGATCTACATGATATGTAGAAATTGGAGTTTTTGTGGATTTTTTATGCAGCTTTTGCTCCAGTTTCAGTTTTTGCTGCAAGTATAGTGTTTTTTATGCAGAAACTACCTTCTGAGCAAGGCTCATCGCTTTGCCATGAGCCCTGATGGTTTTTGATCAAA
The DNA here is from genome assembly GCA_963693085.1 of Alisma plantago-aquatica. Classification (NCBI taxonomy): domain Eukaryota; kingdom Viridiplantae; phylum Streptophyta; class Magnoliopsida; order Alismatales; family Alismataceae; genus Alisma; species Alisma plantago-aquatica. Next base: position 1,098,998,537 of record OY856411.1, read on the forward strand.
TTCCATCATCTTGAGGGTCAAAATTGCGATTTATTGTTTTTCTGCAGCACCCTATCTTGCATGTTTTGGGTTGTTCAAGTATATGCTTTAACTTGCTTTTCTTTCTATGCTTGGACAAGCCCCTATCTGTGCTCTTCTACTCTCCTTATATAACTTTTGTTATCTTCTTTCTCTTAACAAGTGGTGTTTCTTAGTTTCTTCATACCCCCACCTTTTTGAAATGACAAAGGGGGAGAAAGATATGTCTTCTTTTGACAATAGGGAGAAGGCATGTCTTACATGAAGCAAAGAAGCGTGTCCATGTAAAGGGGAGAAGGTAAATGGGAGAAGACATATATGTGTAGAACATATATGAGTAGAAGACATAGTTTCTATAAATGTTATGAAAGCTAACCATGCAGGAGAAATAACATCAATTGAGGGGGAGTATGAGAACTCCATGCGCATCAATTGAGGGGGAGCATATGAGCTCAATCCTATTGAAACCCCTAGGTTTCTCCGAAGGTATGATTTTACGTACAAGCTTTCAATACATTTATGGAATGGTTTGTCATCTTCAAAAAGGGGGAGAATGTTGACTCAAGGTCAATTAGGTCAATGTTGACTCACGTCTAAATTGACTAAACCCTTGTTTTGATGACGACTAACCATTCCACATATTGGTGTCTAATGCTTCTACATTGAGTGATTTCAGATTAGGTTTAGACACACTCCAAATGCCCTAACTTGCGCATATCAAATTGGAGAAAAGACAAGTCAAAATAGCTACAAGTGTGCAATTTGGGATCTCTATGTAAATGACCTTAGAATTGCTTTGTAATCACTTGTAATGATTGTATGACTTGTAATTAAGCTTAGCAAAATTATTGGGACACAAAAATCCATCATTTGTACAGATTTACAAAAATTCCAAAATACCCATAACAGGGATTTTGTCGGCCGAATTCCAAACTCGGCCGATCCAGTTATTCTGGAATTTTTGATGCAATCGACCGAGTTTCCAACTCAGCCGATTCCCGTTCGGTCGAGTTTCTAGACCACGAAACTCGGCCGATCCACTGATCGGTCCAAGATGAAAGTCGACCGATCGGCCGAATTTCTCCAAGGGAACTCGACCGACAGTCTAGCTTTCAGCCTTGTCTTTTAGTGGTTCGGCCGAGTTACCTTTATATCAACTCGGCCGATCAGACTGTACGAAAAAGTGCAGAAAAGTGATTCTAGCCGTTGTGGAGTTGCAACAAGTGAAAATAGATCCGTTGCAAGCCACAAAACGGCTAGTTTTCGTTCACAAGTGTTCCCAAAGGCTAAGAGGCATCCCCAGCTATAAATAGGACCCCTTAGGCTTCATTCCAAGGTTGAGCATTCATTGCAAACTCTTTGTGAGGTTCCTATTCTATAGTTGAGTGCTTCCTACAGCCTCCTCTCTCTCTATGCTTAATCACTTGCTACATCCATTAGAGTGAGTAGGAGATTTGTAAGAGAGCTAGTATTATTTGTATATCTTGTAAGGCTATCACTTCCACCACCTCCCCATCTCTCATTTCCTATATTGAAGATGAAGGTTCTCTCTCTTGTCCAAGAGAGGTGAAGAAGAACAAGGGAAGGAGTCCCTTGGTGAAGATCAAGGCAGAAGAGTTGGAGCTAGAGTGGGTAAGTCCTTGGAGAAGGCAGAAGACTCAAGCTCAAGTGGGTAAGACCTTGGTGGAAAGCTTCTCCGAGTGAAGGTGAAGTCAAAGGCGGAAGATCCAAGAAGAGTGGGTAATTCCTACAAGGCCGAAGACTTGTGCAAGAGTGGGTAAGTCCTTGGAGAAGGCCGAAGACTCTTGCAAAGTGGGTAAGTCCTTGGTAAGGTTGAAGACTCTTTGTATTGGATAGGTAAGTCCTTTGTTGGTCATGTATTGTATGTCTTATTAATGAATATAAGAATGCAATTGTTGGAAGTCCTAGAGGTTGACCTCTCTAGGCAAGTGGACTGACACACTTCTAGTTTGAAGTGTGGAACCACTCTAAATAGCTTGTCTAATTGGTGCATGTTCAATCTCTCTTATCCTTGCTATGCATGATTTAGTTGCACTCAAATTACCTATTTAGCAACCTTATCTTGTCATATAATTTGAAGGTTTAATGAATTTTGTTTAAGTGCTTTCAGCTCTATTCACCCCCCCTCTAGAGCATCTAATCACCCATCTAGGATCCAACAAGTGGTATCAGAGCGGTCCTTCTCCAAGCATACTTCAACAAGTAGGAGAAGATGGGTGACTACCTAGGAGGGAGACTCTCGACCAGCCTTCCAATCTTTGATGGGAGCAACTTCCTCTATTGGAGAAGAAGACTTCAATTCTTCATCCAAGGATCAAGTCTCGAGATGTGGCAAATGGTGAACAGCCCATACATTCTACCAAAGACAAACATTGAAGAATGGGATGAAGCCACCTTGATGAAAGCAACCTTGAATGCTAGAGCCATGCACATCCTATATGCCTCCATGACCCCCACCGAGTTCAACCGGATTTCTTCTTGTGAGACGGCCTATGAGGTATGGAGAAAGCTTTGCATCACTTATGAAGGGACAGATCAAGTGAAGGAAAGCAAAGTCTACATGCTCAAAGGGTTGCTTGAGAACTTCAAGATGGGAAAGGAAGAGAGCATAGCCAACATGTACTCAAGGCTCAACACCATCTTGAATGGTCTTGCTGTTCTAGTACATCCTATGTCTAGTGGAGAGATCAACTCAAAGATCCTTAGAACTCTCCCCAAGAGATGGGAATCCAAGGTGACTTCCATTGAAGAAGCAAGGCCGCTTAGGGATATTCCTATTGAAGAGCTCATTGGAAATCTACAAGCACATGAAGCCACACTTGATAAGAGGGAGGAAGTAGAAAGACAAGAGAAGAAATAGCTAAAGAGAATGAAGAAGGCTGAAATGAAGGCTCAAATTGAAGCTATCATGGAACAAGTCTCTCCATCCTCTCAAGCTAAAGAAGATGCCATGTACTCCAAAGGTCGACTCTACAAAGGCAAATCCTCCTCCATCCAGTGCTTCACATGTGGAAAGAAGGGTCACTATAAGGAAGATTGCCCACAACGCAAAAAGACCCATCTTCACAATAAGAAATGGCAATCAAGCTCAAGTGGCTCCTCCAACTCAAGCTCAAGTGAAGATTCAAGTGAAGGATCAAGCTCAAGCTCAAGTGATGAAGGAGAATGTCATTTTGCTCTTATAGCATCAACAAGTGAAGACTCAAGTGAGGTAAATCTAATCTCTCTAGATAAAGAATCTTTGATTGCTATTATTCATGATATGTGTGCCTCTCTTAAGTCTTCTAAAAGGAAAAAGAAAAAGCTTGCTAAAATTGTTGATAATTTGCATGTAGAACTAGATGATCGTGAACATGCTAATTCTTGCTTGCTTGATGATAAAAATGATTGTCTTAGTCAAGTAGACTCTCTTAAACTTGAAAATTCTAGTTTACTTGATAAGATTAAATTTCTAGAAGCTCAACCTCTCATGCCTAGTTCAAATGAAGAGCATACTTTAATTATTGATTCTCTCATGCATGACATTGATGTTCTTAAATCTGAAAACAAGGACAAAGATTTTGTTTTGCATGAATTAGAAATAGAAAATGCCTCCTTGTTTGCTAAAATCAATGGGCATGAATCTTGTTCTAGTTATACTAATAAAGAGAATGATGTTGCTGCTCTTCATATTGATAGAGATTCTTATTTAACTAAAGTTCTTTGCTTAGAAAATGATCTTTTGCATGCTAGAGATAATATCAATAATTCGTCTTCTACTATTGCCTCTCTTATGCATGATAATGATAGTTTGAGATCATCTTTGCAAAGATTCTTAGTTGGTAAAAAGAATCTTAATGATATCCTACACCATACTACTAAACAAATTGGTAGACATGGTTTAGGATATGATAGTAGTCAAGGGAACAACAAAGATAAAGGACCTCCAATATTCCATGGAGAATCCTCTAGTTCCAAGACTATGGGCACATGCAACTATTGCAATGAATTAGGTCATTATTCTACTTGTTGTCCTTTTAGGAAAGCACCCAAGAGCAATAGGACTTGGGTTGCTAAACTAACCCCTCCGGACCAAAAAATATGATTGGGGACCATTTCATCTTTCTTCTTGAAGGTACTTGCAAATGGATTGACATGAGCCATTGAATTGCAAATTGACTTCTCAATCCACATGAAAGAAGAAAGGTGAGATGTGCAGAGGGTGACAACAAGTGGAAAAGAAATGGTAAGCATGAAGGTAATGTTTTTATTGCTTATAACATGTTCTAACTTGTTTTTGTCAAGTTAGTATGCACTATACATATGGTTTTTGAGTCAAAAGTGGCATTTTGTGTTTCTCTTCACACTCTTGCTCAAAAACTGTTTCTAATGCTTATATAGTGCATTACTAACTTGCTTAGACATGTTTGGATATGGTTTGTATTTTTTTAGCATGGCTCTAGATATGTTTTATGAAAAATATGTGCTTTTTCTACAGTAGTTTTGTCGGCCGAGTTTTGTCCTGTCTAAAACTCGACCGATAGGCACCAATGGGTGTTGCCAACAGCTGCGATCGGCCGAGTTGCCAATACACAGAACTCGACCGAAAACACTGTTCACAGAGTATACAGTTGGCTTATTGAATGAGAATTTCCCTCTCAACTAGATTTTCTCAACCTATAGCCTTATTCTTTGGCACTCCATTTGGTACCTTTATATATGCATATTGCCATGTTCTAAATTGCCTATCTTGCTTAGAACTCTATCTCTCTAATTGCTCTAAATTGGTATATCTATATGTTGCAATTACTTGCTTTGAGTTGTTTTGCAGGTTTTGATGATGATCTCTTTGGATCTCTTAGTTGTGTCTAAAATCGCTTCCGTTGTGCTCTAACTTGCTACATCTATCTAGGTGTATATCTTGTTTTGATACAACCTTGAGGTTCTTAGGGGTAATCATCTTATGGTAAGGATGCATATCTAGTGAGTTATATCCTTTCATGCTTCTTAAATTTGCATATCTCTTTGTTTGGATATATCTCTACATCTACTCATAGCTTGCTTTATCTTGTGTACCTTTTGGTATCTCTTGCTATGATCTAGATCCTACTAGTAGTCCTAACTTGTGATACCATCTACTAGTAGTTCATATACATGTAGTTCTAACCTTGTTTACAAAGTGCCATCTTTGATCATCTATATGTTATGCTTGTATCTTATCTCATACAGGCTCAAGATTGTTCCTTAAATTGCATATCTACTATCTTGAGTTGCTTGCATAACATTGTGATGCAGGGTACATAGATCTACATGATATGTAGAAATTGGAGTTTTTGTGGATTTTTTATGCAGCTTTTGCTCCAGTTTCAGTTTTTGCTGCAAGTATAGTGTTTTTTATGCAGAAACTACCTTCTGAGCAAGGCTCATCGCTTTGCCATGAGCCCTGATGGTTTTTGATCAAATTCCATCATCTTGAGGGTCAAAATTGCGATTTATTGTTTTTCTGCAGCACCCTATCTTGCATGTTTTGGGTTGTTCAAGTATATGCTTTAACTTGCTTTTCTTTCTATGCTTGGACAAGCCCCTATCTGTGCTCTTCTACTCTCCTTATATAACTTTTGTTATCTTCTTTCTCTTAACAAGTGGTGTTTCTTAGTTTCTTCATACCCCCACCTTTTTGAAATGACAAAGGGGGAGAAAGATATGTCTTCTTTTGACAATAGGGAGAAGGCATGTCTTACATGAAGCAAAGAAGCGTGTCCATGTAAAGGGGAGAAGGTAAATGGGAGAAGACATATATGTGTAGAACATATATGAGTAGAAGACATAGTTTCTATAAATGTTATGAAAGCTAACCATGCAGGAGAAATAACATCAATTCAGAGGGAGTATGAGAACTCCATGCGCATCAATTGAGAGGGAGCATATGAGCTCAATCCTATTGAAACCCCTAGGTTTCTCCGAAGGTATGATTTTACGTACAAGCTTTCAATACATTTATGGAATGGTTTGTCATCTTCAAAAAGAGGGAGAATGTTGACTCAAGGTCAATTAGGTCAATGTTGACTCACGTCTAAATTGACTAAACCCTTGTTTTGATGATGACTAACCATTCCACATATTGGTGTCTAATGCTTCTACATTGAGTGATTTCAGATTAGGTTTAGACACACTCCAAATGCCCTAATTTACGAATATCAAATTGGAGAAAAGACAAGTCAAAATAGCTACAAGTGTGCAATTTGGGATCTCTATGTAAATGACCTTAGAATTGATTTGTAATCACTTGTAATGATTGTATGACTTGTAATTAAGCTTAGAAAAATTATTGGGACACAAAAATCCATCATTTGTACAGATTTACAAAAATTCCAAAATATCCATAACAGGGATTTTGTCGGCCGAATTCCAAACTCGGCCGATCCAGTTATTCTGGAATTTTTGATGCAATCGGCCGAGTTTCCAACTCAGCCGATTCCCGTTCGGTCGAGTTTCTAGACCACGAAACTCGGCCGATCCACTGATCGGTCCAAGATGAAAGTCGACCGATCGGCCGAGTTTCTCCAAGGGAACTCGGCCAACAGTCTAGCTTTCAGCCTTGTCTTTTAGTGGTTCGGCCGAGTTACCTTTATATAAACTCGGCCGATCAGACTGTACGAAAAAGTGCAGAAAAGTGATTCTAGCCGTTGTGGAGTTGCAACAAGTGAAAATACATCCGTTGCAAGCCACAAAATGACTAGTTTTCGTTCACAAGTGTTCCCAAAGGCTAAGAGGCATCCCCATCTATAAATAGGACCCCTTGGGCTTCATTCCAAGGTTGAGCATTCATTGCAAACTCTTTGTGAGGTTCCTATTCTATAGTTGAGTGCTTCCTACAGCCTCCTCTCTCTCTCTAAGCTTAATCACTTTCTACATCCATTAGAGTGAGTAGGAGATTTGTAAGAAAGCTAGTATTATTTGTATATCTTGTAAGGCTCTCACTTCCACCACCTCCCCATCTCTCATTTCCTATATTGAATATGAAGGTTCTCTCTCTTGTCCAAGAGAGGTGAAGAAGAACAAGGGAAGGAGTCCCTTGGTGAAGATCAAGGCAGAAGACTTGGAGCTAGAGTGGGTAAGTCCTTGGAGAAGGCAGAAGACTCAAGCTCAAGTGGGTAAGACCTTGGTGGAAAGCTTCTCCGAGTGAAGGTCAAGTCAAAGGCGGAAGATCCAAGAAGAGTGGGTAATTCCTACAAGGCCGAAGACTTGTGCAAGAGTGGGTAAGTCCTTGGAGAAGGCCGAAGACTCTTGCAAAGTGGGTAAGTCCTTGGTAAGGTTGAAGACTCTTTGTATTGGATAGGTAAGTCCTTTGTTGGTCATGTATTGTATGTCTTATTAATGAATATAAGAATGCAATTGTTGGAAGTCCTAGAGGTTGACCTCTCTAGGCAAGTGGACTGACACACTTCTAGTTTGAAGTGTGGAACCACTCTAAATAGTTTGTCTAATTGGTGCATGTTCAATCTCTCTTATCCTTTCTATGCATGATTTAGTTGCACTCAAATTACCTATTTAGCAACCTTATCTTGTCATATAATTTGAAGGTTTAATGAATTTTGTTTAAGTGCTTTCAGCTCTATTCACCCCCCTCTAGAGCATCTAATCACCCATCTAGGATCCAACAAGTGGTATCAGAGCGGGTCTTCTCCAAGCATACTTCAACAAGTAGGAGAAGATGGGTGACTACCTAGGAGGGAGACTCTCGACCAGCCTTCCAATCTTTGATGGGAGCAACTTCCTCTATTGGAGAAGAAGATTTCAATTCTTCATCCAAGGATCAAGTCTCGAGATGTGGCAAATGGTGAACAGCCCATACATTCTACCAAAGACAAACATTGAAGAATGGGATGAAGCCACCTTGATGAAAGCAACCTTGAATGCTAGAGCCATGCACATCCTATATGCCTCCATGACCCCCATCGAGTTCAACCGGATTTCTTCTTGTGAGACGGCCTATGAGGTATGGAGAAAGCTTTGCATCACTTATGAAGGGACAGATCAAGTGAAGGAAAGCAAAGTCTACATGCTCAAAGGGTTGCTTGAGAACTTCAAGATGGGAAAGGAAGAGAGCATAGCCAACATGTACTCAAGGCTCAACACCATCTTGAATGGTCTTGCTGTTCTAGGACATCCTATGTCTAGTGGAGAGATCAACTCAAAGATCCTTAGAACTCTCCCCAAGAGATGGGAATCCAAGGTGACTTCCATTGAAGAAGCAAGGCCGCTTAGGGGTATTCCTATTGAAGAGCTCATTGGAAATCTACAAGCACATGAAGCCACACTTGATAAGAGGGAGGAAGTAGAAAGACAAGAGAAGAAAGAGATAAAGAGAATGAAGAAGGCTAAAATGAAGGCTCAAATTGAAGCTATCATGGAACAAGTCTCTCCATCCTCTCAAGCTAAAGAAGATGCCATGTACTCCAAAGGTCGACTCTACAAAGGCAAATCCTCCTCCATCCGGTGCTTCACATGTGGAAAGAAGGGTCACTACAAGGAAGATTGCCCACAAGGCAAAAAGACCCATCTTCACAAGAAGAAATGGCAATCAAGCTCAAGTGGCTCCTCCAACTCAAGCTCAAGTGAAGATTCAAGTGAAGGATCAAGCTCAAGCTCAAGTGATGAAGGAGAATGCCATTTTGCTCTTATAGCATCAACAAGTGAAGACTCAAGTGAGGTAAATCTAAACTCTCTAGATAAAGAATCTTTGATTGCTATTATTCATGATATGTGTGCCTCTCTTAAGTCTTCTAAAAGGAAAAAGAAAAAGCTTGCTAAAATTGTTGATAATTTGCATGTAGAACTAGATGATCTTGAACATGCTAATTCTTGCTTGCTTGATGATAAAAATGATTGTCTTAGTCAAGTAGACTCTCTTAAACTTGAAAATTCTAGTTTACTTGATAAGATTAAATTTCTAGAAGCTCAACCTCTCATGCCTAGTTCAAATGAAGAGCATACTTTAATTATTGATTCTCTCATGCATGACATTGATGTTCTTAAATCTGAAAACAAGGACAAAGATTTTGTTTTGCATGAATTAGAAATAGAAAATGCCTCCTTGCTTGCTAAAATCAATGGGCATGAATCTTGTTCTAGTTATACTAATAAAGAGAATGATGTTGCTGCTCTTCATATTGATAGAGATTCTTATTTAACTAAAGCTCTTTGCTTAGAAAATGATCTTTTGCATGCTAGAGATAATATCAATAATTCGTCTTCTACTATTGCCTCTCTTATGCATGATAATGATAGTTTGAGATCATCTTTGCAAAGATTCTTAGTTGGTAAAAAGAATCTTAATGATATCCTACACCATACTACTAAACAAATTGGTAGACATGGTTTAGGATATGATAGTAGTCAAGGGAACAACAAAGATAAAGGACCTCCAATATTCCATGGAGAATCCTCTAGTTCCAAGACTATGGGCACATGCAACTATTGCAATGAATTAGGTCATTATTCTACTTGTTGTCCTTTTAGGAAAGCACCCAAGAGCAATAGGACTTGGGTTGCTAAACTAACCCCTCCGGACCCAAAAATATGATTGGGGACCATTTCATCTTTCTTCTTGAAGGTACTTGCAAATGGATTGACATGAGCCATTGAATTGCAAATTGACTTCTCAATCCACATGAAAGAAGAAAGGTGAGATGTGCAGAGGGTGACAACAAGTGGAAAAGAAATGGTAAGCATGAAGGTAATGTTTTTATTGCTTATAACCTGTTCTAACTTGTTTTTGTCAAGTTAGTATGCACTATACATATGGTTTTTGAGTCAAAAGTGGCATTTTGTGTTTCTCTTCACACTCTTGCTCAAAAACTGTTTCTAATGCTTATATAGTGCATTACTAACTTGCTTAGACGTGTTTGGATATGGTTTGTATTTTTTTAGCATGCCTCTAGATATGTTTTATGAAAAATATGTGCTTTTTCTACAGTAGTTTTGTCGGCCGAGTTTTGTCCTGTCTAAAACTCGACCGATAGGCACCAATGGGTGTTGCCAACAGCTGCGATCGGCCGAGTTGCCAATACACATAACTCGACCGAAAACACTGTTCACAGAGTATACAGTTGGCTTATTGAATGAGAATTTCCCTCTCAACTAGATTTTCTCAACCTATAGCCTTATTCTTTGGCACTCCATTTGGTACCTTTATATATGCATATTGCCATGTTATAAATTGCCTATCTTGCTTACAACTCTATCTCTCTAATTGCTCTAAATTGGTATATCTATATGTTGCAATTACTTGCTTTGAGTTGTTTTGCAGGTTTTGATGATGATCTCTTTGGATCTCTTAGTTGTGTCTAAAATCGCTTCCGTTGTTCTCTAACTTGCTACATCTATCTAGGTGTATATCTTGTTTTGATACAACCTTGAGGTTCTTAGGGGTAATCATCTTATGGTAAGGATGCATATCTAGTGAGTTATATCCTTTCATGCTTCTTAAATTTGCATATCTCTTTGTTTGGATATATCTCTACATCTACTCATAGCTTGCTTTATCTTGTGTACCTTTTGGTATCTCTTGCTATGATCTAGATCCTACTAGTAGTCCTAACTTGTGATACCATCTACTAGTAGTTCATATACATGTAGTTCTAACCTTGTTTACAAAGTGCCATCTTTGATCATCTATATGTTATGCTTGTATCTTATCTCATACAGGCTCAAGATTGTTCCTTAAATTGCATATCTACTATCTTGAGTTGCTTGCATAACATTGTGATGCAGGGTACATAGATCTACATGATATGTAGAAATTGGAGTTTTTGTGGATTTTTTATGCAGCTTTTGCTCCAGTTTCAGTTTTTGCTGCAAGTATAGTGTTTTTTATGCAGAAACTACCTTCTGAACAAGGCTCATCGCTTTGCCATGAGCCCTGATGGTTTGTGATCAAATTCCATCATCTTGAGGGTCAAAATTGCGATTTATTGTTTTTCTGCAGCACCCTATCTTGCATGTTTTGGGTTGTTCAGGTATATGCTTTAACTTGCTTTTCTTTCTATGCTTGGACAAGCCCCTATCTGTTCTCTTCTACTCTCCTTATATAACTTTTGTTATCTTCTTTCTCTTAACAAGTGGTGTTTCTTAGTTTCTTCATACCCCCACCTTTTTGAAATGACAAAGGGGGAGAAAGATATGTCTTCTTTTGACAATAGGGAGAAGGCATGTCTTACATGAAGCAAAGAAGCGTGTCCATGTAAAGGGGAGAAGGTAAATGGGAGAAGACATATATGTGTAGAACATATATGAGTAGAAGACATAGTTTCTATAAATGTTATGAAAGCTAACCATGCAGGAGAAATAACATCAATTGAGGGGGAGTATGAGAACTCCATGCGCATCAATTGAGGGGGAGCATATGAGCTCAATCCTATTGAAACCCCTAGGTTTCTCCGAAGGTATGATTTTACGTACAAGCTTTCAATACATTTATGGAATGGTTTGTCATCTTCAAAAAGGGGGAGAATGTTGACTCAAGGTCAATTAGGTCAATGTTGACTCACGTCTAAATTGACTAAACCCTTGTTTTGATGATGACTAACCATTCCACATATTGGTGTCTAATGCTTCTACATTGAGTGATTTCAGATTAGGTTTAGACACACTCCAAATGCCCTAACTTGCGCATATCAAATTGGAGAAAAGACAAGTCAAAATAGCTACAAGTGTGCAATTTGGGATCTCTATGTAAATGACCTTAGAATTGCTTTGTAATCACTTGTAATGATTGTATGACTTGTAATTAAGCTTAGAAAAATTATTGGGACACAAAAATCCATCATTTGTACAGATTTACAAAAATTCCAAAATACCCATAACAGGGATTTTGTCGGTCGAATTCCAAACTCGGCCGATCCAATTATTCTGGAATTTTTGATGCAATCGGCCGAGTTTCCAACTCAGCCGATTCCCGTTCGGTCGAGTTTCTAGACCACGAAACTTGGCTGATCCACTGATCGGTCCAAGATGAAAGTCGACCGATCGGCCGAGTTTCTCCAAGGGAACTCGGCCGACAGTCTAGCTTTCAGCCTTGTCTTTTAGTGGTTCGGCCGAGTTACCTTTATATAAACGCGGCCGATCAGACTGTACGAAAAAGTGCAGAAAAGTGATTCTAGCCGTTGCGGAGTTGCAACAAGTGAAAATAGATCTGTTGCAAGCCACAAAATGGCTAGTTTTCGTTCACAAGTGTTCCCAAAGGCTAAGAGGCATCCCCAGCTATAAATAGGACCCCTTGGGCTTCATTCCAAGGTTGAGCATTCATTGCAAACTCTTTGTGAGGTTCCTATTCTATAGTTGAGTGCTTCCTACAACCTCTCTCTCTCTCTAAGCTTAATCACTTGCTACATCCATTGGAGTGAGTAGGAGATTTGTAAGAGAGCTAGTATTATTTGTATATCTTGTAAGGCTCTCACTTCCACCACCTCCCCATCTCTCATTTCCTATATTGAAGATGAAGGTTCTCTCTCTTGTCCAAGAGAGGTGAAGAAGAACAAGGGAAGGAGTCCCTTGGTGAAGATCAAGGCAGAAGACTTGGAGCTAGAGTGGGTAAGTCCTTGGAGAAGGCAGAAGACTCAAGCTCAAGTGGGTAAGACCTTGGTGGAAAGCTTCTCCGAGTGAAGGTGAAGTCAAAGGCGGAAGATCCAAGAAGAGTGGGTAATTCCTACAAGGCCGAAGACTTGTGCAAGAGTGGGTAAGTCCTTGGAGAAGGCCGAAGACTCTTGCAAAGTGGGTAAGTCCTTGGTAAGGTTGAAGACTCTTTGTATTGGATAGGTAAGTCCTTTGTTGGTCATGTATTGTATGTCTTATTAATGAATATAAGAATGCAATTGTTGGAAGTCCTAGAGGTTGACCTCTCTAGGCAAGTGGACTGACACACTTCTAGTTTGAAGTGTGGAACCACTATAAATAGCTTGTCTAATTGGTGCATGTTCAATCTCTCTTATCCTTGCTATGCATGATTTAGTTGCACTCAAATTACCTATTTAGCAACCTTATCTTGTCATATAATTTGAAGGTTTAATGAATTTTGTTTAAGTGCTTTCAGCTCTATTCACCCCCCCTCTAGAGCATCTAATCACACATCTAGGATCCAACAAGTGGTATCAGAGCGGGTCTTCTCCAAGCATACTTCAACAAGTAGGAGAAGATGGGTGACTACCTAGGAGGGAGACTCTCGACCAGCCTTCCAATCTTTGATGGGAGCAACTTCCTCTATTGGAGAAGAAGACTTCAATTCTTCATCCAAGGATCAAGTCTCGAGATGTGGCAAATGGTGAACAGCCCATACATTCTACCAAAGACAAACATTGAAGAATGGGATGAAGCCACCTTGATGAAAGCAACCTTGAATGCTAGAGCCATGCACATCCTATATGCCTCCATGACCCCCACCGAGTTCAACCGGATTTCTTCTTGTGAGACGGCCTATGAGGTATGGAGAAAGCTTTGCATCACTTATGAAGGGACAGATCAAGTGAAGGAAAGCAAAGTCTACATGCTCAAAGGGTTGCTTGAGAACTTCAAGATGGGAAAGGAAGAGAGCATAGCCAACATGTACTCAAGGCTCAACACCATCTTGAATGGTCTTGCTGTTCTAGGACATCCTATGTCTAGTGGAGAGATCAACTCAAAGATCCTTAGAACTCTCCCCAAGAGATGGGAATCCAAGGTGACTTCCATTGAAGAAGCAAGGCCGCTTAGGGATATCCCTATTGAAGAGCTCATTGGAAATTTACAAGCACATGAAGCCACACTTGATAAGAGGGAGGAAGTAGAAAGACAAGAGAAGAAAGAGCTAAAGAGAATGAAGAAGGATGAAATGAAGGCTCAAATTGAAGCTATCATGGAACAAGTCTCTCCATCCTCTCAAGCTAAAGAAGATGCCATGTACTCCAAAGGTCGACTCTACAAAGGCAAATCCTCCTCCATCCGGTGCTTCACATGTGGAAAGAAGGGTCACTACAAGGAAGATTGCCCACAAGGCAAAAAGACCCATCTTCACAAGAAGAAATGGCAATCAAGCTCAAGTGGCTCCTCCAACTCAAGCTCAAGTGAAGATTCAAGTGAAGGATCAAGCTCAAGCTCAAGTGATGAAGGAGAATGCCATTTTGCTCTTATAGCATCAACAAGTGAAGACTCAAGTGAGGTAAATCTAAACTCTCTAGATAAAGAATCTTTGATTGCTATTATTCATGATATGTGTGCCTCTCTTAAGTCTTCTAAAAGGAAAAAGAAAAAGCTTGCTAAAATTGTTGATAATTTGCATGTAGAACTAGATGATCTTGAACATGCTAATTCTTGCTTGCTTGATGATAAAAATGATTGTCTTAGTCAAGTAGACTCTCTTAAACTTGAAAATTCTAGTTTACTTGATAAGATTAAATTTCTAGAAGCTCAACCTCTCATGCCTAGTTCAAATGAAGAGCATACTTTAATTATTGATTCTCTCATGCATGACATTGATGTTCTTAAATCTGAAAACAAGGACAAAGATTTTGTTTTGCATGAATTAGAAATAGAAAATGCCTCCTTGCTTGCTAAAATCAATGGGCATGAATCTTGTTCTAGTTATATTAATAAAGAGAATGATGTTGCTGCTCTTCATATTGATAGAGATTTTTATTTAACTAAAGCTCTTTGCTTAGAAAATGATCTTTTGCATGCTAGAGATAATATCAATAATTCGTCTTCTACTATTGCCTCTCTTATGCATGATAATGATAGTTTGAGATCATCTTTGCAAAGATTCTTAGTTGGTAAAAAGAATCTTAATGATATCCTACACCATACTACTAAACAAATTGGTAGACATGGTTTAGGATATGATAGTAGTCAAGGGAACAACAAAGATAAAGGACCTCCAATATTCCATGGAGAATCCTCTAGTTCCAAGACTATGGGCACATGCAACTATTGCAATGAATTAGGTCATTATTCTACTTGTTGTCCTTTTAGGAAAGCACCCAAGAGCAATAGGACTTGGGTTGCTAAACTAACCCCTCCGGACCCAAAAATATGATTGGGGACCATTTCATCTTTCTTCTTGAAGGTACTTGCAAATGGATTGACATGAGCCATTGAATTGCAAATTGACTTCTCAATCCACATGAAAGAAGAAAGGTGAGATGTGCAGAGGGTGACAACAAGTGGAAAAGAAATGGTAAGCATGAAGGTAATGTTTTTATTGCTTATAACCTGTTCTAACTTGTTTTTGTCAAGTTAGTATGCACTATACATATGGTTTTTGAGTCAAAAGTGGCATTTTGTGTTTCTCTTCACACTCTTGCTCAAAAACTATTTCTAATGCTTATATAGTGCATTACTAACTTGCTTAGACATGTTTGGATATGGTTTGTATTTTTTTAGCATGCCTCTAGATATGTTTTATGAAAAATATGTGCTTTTTCTACAGTAGTTTTGTCGGCCGAGTTTTGTCCTGTCTAAAACTCGACCGATAGGCACCAATGGGTGTTGCCAACAGCTGCGATCGGCCGAGTTGCCAATACACAGAACTCGACTGAAAACACTGTTCACAGAGTATACAGTTGGCTTATTGAATGAGAATTTCCCTCTCAACTAGATTTTCTCAACCTATAGCCTTATTCTTTGGCACTCCATTTGGTACCTTTATATATGCATATTGCCATGTTCTAAATTGCCTATCTTGCTTACAACTCTATCTCTCTAATTGCTCTAAATTGGTATATCTATATGTTGCAATTAATTGCTTTGAGTTGTTTTGCAGGTTTTGATGATGATCTCTTTGGATCTCTTAGTTGTGTCTAAAATCGCTTCCGTTGTGCTCTAACTTGCTACATCTATCTAGGTGTATATCTTGTTTTGATACAACCTTGAGGTTCTTAGGGGTAATCATCTTATGGTAAGGATGCATATCTAGTGAGTTATATCCTTTCATGCTTCTTAAATTTGCATATCTCTTTGTTTGGATATATCTCTACATCTACTCATAGCTTGCTTTATCTTGTGTACCTTTTGGTATCTCTTGCTATGATCTAGATCCTACTAGTAGTCCTAACTTGTGATACCATCTACTAGTAGTTCATATACATGTAGTTCTAACCTTGTTTACAAAGTGCCATCTTTGATCATCTATATGTTATGCTTGTATCTTATCTCATACAGGCTCAAGATTGTTCCGTAAATTCCATATCTACTATCTTGAGTTGCTTGCATAACATTGTGATGCAGGGTACATAGATCTACATGATATGTAGAAATTGGAGTTTTTGTGGATTTTTTATGCAGCTTTTGCTCCAGTTTCAGTTTTTGCTGCAAGTATAGTGTTTTTTATGCAGAAACTACCTTCTGAGCAAGGCTCATCGCTTTTCCATGAGCCCTGATGGTTTTTGATCAAATTCCATCATCTTGAGGGTCAAAATTGTGATTTATTGTTTTTCTGCAGCACCCTATCTTGCATGTTTTGGGTTGTTCAAGTATATGCTTTAACTTGCTTTTCTTTCTATGCTTGGACAAGCCCCTATCTGTGCTCTTTTACTCTACTTATATGACTTTTGTTATCTTCTTTCTCTTAACAAGTGGTGTTTCTTAGTTTCTTCATACCCCCACCTTTTTGAAATGACAAAGGGGGAGAAAGATATGTCTTCTTTTGACAATAGGGAGAAGGCATGTCTTACATGAAGCAAAGAAGCGTGTCCATGTAAAGGGGAGAAGGTAAATGGGAGAAGACATATATGTGTAGAACATATATGAGTAGAAGACATAGTTTCTATAAATGTTATGAAAGCTAACCATGCAGGAGAAATAACATCAATTGAGGGGGAGTATGAGAACTCCATGCGCATCAATTGAGGGGGAGCATATGAGCTCAATCCTATTGAAACCCCTAGGTTTCTCCGAAGGTATGATTTTACGTACAAGCTTTCAATACATTTATGGAATGGTTTGTCATCTTCAAAAAGGGGGAGAATGTTGACTCAAGGTCAATTAGGTCAATGTTGACTCACGTCTAAATTGACTAAACCCTTGTTTTGATGATGACTAACCATTCCACATATTGGTGTCTAATGCTTCTACATTGAGTGATTTCAGATTAGGTTTAGACACACTCCAAATGCCCTAACTTGCGCATATCAAATTGGAGAAAAGACAAGTCAAAATAGCTACAAGTGTGCAATTTGGGATCTCTATGTAAATGACCTTAGAATTGCTTTGTAATCACTTGTAATGATTGTATGACTTGTAATTAAGCTTAGAAAAATTATTGGGACACAAAAATCCATCATTTGTACAGATTTACAAAAATTCCAAAATACCCATAACAGGGATTTTGTCGGCCGAATTCCAAACTCGGCCGATCCAGTTATTCTGGAATTTTTGATGCAATCGGCCGAGTTTCCAACTCAGCCGATTCCCGTTCGGTCGAGTTTCTAGACCACGAAACTCGGCCGATCCACTAATCGGTCCAAGATGAAAGTCGACCGATCGGCCGAGTTTCTCCAAGGGAACTCGGCCGACAGTCTAGCTTTCAGCCTTGTCTTTTAGTGGTTCGGCCGAGTTACCTTTATATCAACTCGGCCGATCAGACTGTACGAAAAAGTGTAGAAAAGTGATTCTAGCCGTTGTGGAGTTGCAACAAGTGAAAATAGATCCGTTGCAAGCCACAAAATGGCTAGTTTTCGTTCACAAGTGTTCCCAAAGGCTAAGAGGCATCCCCAGCTATAAATAGGACCCCTTGGGCTTCATTCCAAGGTTGAGCATTCATTGCAAACTCTTTGTGAGGTTCCTATTCTATAGTTGAGTGCTTCCTACAGCCTCCTCTCTCTCTCTAAGCTTAATCACTTGCTACATCCATTAGAGTGAGTAGGAGATTTGTAAGAGAGCTAGTATTATTTGTATATCTTGTAAGGCTCTCACTTCCACCACCTCCCCATCTCTCATTTCCTATATTGAAGATGAAGGTTCTCTCTCTTGTCCAAGAGAGGTGAAGAAGAACAAGGGAAGGAGTCCCTAGGTGAAGATCAAGGCAGAAGACTTGGAGCTAGAGTGGGTAAGTCCTTGGAGAAGGCAGAAGACTCAAGCTCAAGTGGGTAAGACCTTGGTGGAAAGCTTCTCCGAGTGAAGGTGAAGTCAAAGGCGGAAGATCCAAGAAGAGTGGGTAATTCCTACAAGGCCGAAGACTTGTGCAAGAGTGGGTAAGTCCTTGGAGAAGGCCGAAGACTCTTGCAAAGTGGGTAAGTCCTTGGTAAGGTTGAAGACTCTTTGTATTGGATAGGTAAGTCCTTTGTTGGTCATGTATTGTATGTCTTATTAATGAATATAAGAATGCAATTGTTGGAAGTCCTAGAGGTTGACCTCTCTAGGCAAGTGGACTGACACACTTCTAGTTTGAAGTGTGGAACCACTCTAAATAGCTTGTCTAATTGGTGCATGTTCAATCTCTCTTATCCTTGCTATGCATGATTTAGTTGCACTCAAATTACCTATTTATCAACCTTATCTTGTCATATAATTTGAAGGTTTAATGAATTTTGTTTAAGTGCTTTCAGCTCTATTCACCCCCCCTCTAGAGCATCTAATCACCCATCTAGGATCCAACAAGTGGTATCAGAGCGGGTCTTATCTAAGCATACTTCAACAAGTAGGAGAAGATGGGTGACTACCTAGGAGGGAGACTCTCGACCAGCCTTCCAATCTTTGATGGGAGCAACTTCCTCTATTAGAGAAGAAGACTTCAATTCTTCATCCAAGGATCAAGTCTCGAGATGTGGCAAATGGTGAACAGCCCATACATTCTACCAAAGACAAACATTGAAGAATGGGATGAAGCCACCTTGATGAAAGCAACCTTGAATGCTAGAGCCATGCACATCCTATATGCCTCCATGACCCCCACCGAGTTCAACCAGATTTCTTCTTGTGAGACGGCTTATGAGGTATGGAGAAAGCTTTGCATCACTTATGAAGGGACAGATCAAGTGAAGGAAAGCAAAGTCTACATGCTCAAAGGGTTGCTTGAGAACTTCAAGATGGGAAAGGAAGAGAGCATAGCCAACATGTACTCAAGGCTCAACACCATCTTGAATGGTCTTGCTGTTCTAGGACATCCTATGTCTAGTGGAGAGATCAACTCAAAGATCCTTAGAACTCTCCCCAAGAGATGGGAATCCAAGGTGACTTCCATTGAAGAAGCAAGGCCGCTTAGGGATATTCCTATTGAAGAGATCATTGGAAATCTACAAGCACATGAAGCCACACTTGATAAGAGGGAGGAAGTAGAAAGACAAGAGAAGAAAGAGCTAAAGAGAATGAAGAAGGCTGAAATGAAGGCTCAAATTGAAGATATCATGGAACAAGTCTCTCCATCCTCTCAAGCTAAAGAAGATGCCATGTACTCCAAAGGTCGACTCTACAAAGGCAAATCCTCCTCCATCCGGTGCTTCACATGTGGAAAGAAGGGTCACTACAAGGAAGATTGCCCACAAGGCAAAAAGACCCATCTTCACAAGAAGAAATGGCAATCAAGCTCAAGTGGCTCCTCCAACTCAAGCTCAAGTGAAGGATCAAGCTCAAGCTCAAGTGATGAAGGAGAATGCCATTTTGCTCTTATAGCATCAACAAGTGAAGACTCAAGTGAGGTAAATCTAAACTCTCTAGATAAAGAATCTTTGATTGCTATTATTCATGATATGTGTGCCTCTCTTAAGTCTTCTAAAAGGAAAAAGAAAAAGCTTGCTAAAATTGTTGATAATTTGCATGTAGAACTAGATGATCTTGAACATGCTAATTCTTGCTTGCTTGATGATAAAAATGATTGTCTTAGTCAAGTAGACTCTCTTAAACTTGAAAATTCTAGTTTACTTGATAAGATTAAATTTCTAGAAGCTCAACCTCTCATGCCTAGTTCAAATGAAGAGCATACTTTAATTATTGATTCTCTCATGCATGACATTGATGTTCTTAAATCTGAAAACAAGGACAAAGATTTTGTTTTGCATGAATTAGAAATAGAAAATGCCTCCTTGCTTGCTAAAATCAATGGGCATGAATCTTGTTCTAGTTATACTAATAAAGAGAATGATGTTGCTGCTCTTCATATTGATAGAGATTTTTATTTAACTAAAGCTCTTTGCTTAGAAAATGATCTTTTGCATGCTAGAGATAATATCAATAATTCGTCTTCTACTATTGCCTCTCTTATGCATGATAATGATAGTTTGAGATCATCTTTGCAAAGATTCTTAGTTGGTAAAAAGAATCTTAATGATATCCTACACCATACTACTAAACAAATTGGTAGACATGATTTAGGATATGATAGTAGTCAAGGGAACAACAAAGATAAAGGACCTCCAATATTCCATGGAGAATCCTCTAGTTCCAAGACTATGTGCACATGCAACTATTGCAATGAATTAGGTCATTATTCTACTTGTTGTCCTTTTAGGAAAGCACCCAAGAGCAATAGGACTTGGGTTGCTAAACTAACCCCTCCGGACCCAAAAATATGATTGGGGACCATTTCATCTTTCTTCTTGAAGGTACTTGCAAATGGATTGACATGAGCCATTGAATTGCAAATTGACTTCTCAATCCACATGAAAGAAGAAAGGTGAGATGTGCAGAGGGTGACAACAAGTGGAAAAGAAATGGTAAGCATGAAGGTAATGTTTTTATTGCTTATAACCTGTTCTAACTTGTTTTTGTCAAGTTAGTATGCACTATACATATGGTTTTTGAGTCAAAAGTGGCATTTTGTGTTTCTCTTCACACTCTTGCTCAAAAACTGTTTCTAATGCTTATATAGTGCATTACTAACTTGCTTAGACATGTTTGGATATGGTTTGTATTTTTTTAGCATGCCTCTAGATATGTTTTATGAAAAATATGTGCTTTTTCTACAGTAGTTTTTTCAGCCGAGTTTTGTCCTGTCTAAAACTCGACCGATAGGCACCAATGGGTGTTGCCAATAGCTGCGATCGGCCGAGTTGCCAATACATAGAACTCGACCGAAAACATTGTTCACAGAGTATACAGTTGGCTTATTGAATGAGAATTTCCCTCTCAACTAGATTTTCTCAACCTATAGCCTTATTCTTTGGCACTCCATTCGGTACCTTTATATATGCATATTGCCATGTTCTAAATTGCCTATCTTGCTTACAACTCTATCTCTCTAATTGCTCTAAATTGGTATATCTATATGTTGCAATTACTTGCTTTGAGTTGTTTTGCAGGTTTTGATGATGATCTCTTTGGATCTCTTAGTTGTGTCTAAAATCGCTTCCGTTGTGCTCTAACTTGCTACATCTATCTAGGTGTATATCTTGTTTTGATACAACCTTGAGGTTCTTAGGGGTAATCATCTTATGGTAAGGATGCATATCTAGTGAGTTATATCCTTTCATGCTTCTTAAATTTGCATATCTCTTTGTTTGGATATATCTCTACATCTACTCTTAGCTTGCTTTATCTTGTGTACCTTTTGGTATCTCTTGCTATGATCTAGATCCTACTAGTAGTCCTAACTTGTGATACCATCTACTAGTAGTTCATATACATGTAGTTCTAACCTTGTTTACAAAGTGCCATCTTTGATCATCTATATGTTATGCTTGTATCTTATCTCATACAGGCTCAAGATTGTTTCTTAAATTGCATATCTACTATCTTGAGTTGCTTGCATAACATTGTGATGCAGGGTACATAGATCTACATGATATGTAGAAATTGGAGTTTTTGTGGATTTTTTATGCAGCTTTTGCTCCAGTTTCAGTTTTTGCTGCAAGTATAGTGTTTTTTATGCAGAAACTACCTTCTGAGCAAGGCTCATCGCTTTGCCATGAGCCCTAATGGTTTTTGATCAAATTCCATCATCTTGAGGGTCAAAATTGCGATTTATTGTTTTTCTGCAGCACCCTATCTTGCATGTTTTGGGTTGTTCAAGTATATGCTTTAACTTGCTTTTCTTTCTATGCTTGGACAAGCCCCTATCTGTGCTCTTCTACTCTCCTTATATAACTTTTGTTATCTTCTTTCTCTTAACAAGTGGTGTTTCTTAGTTTCTTCATACCCCCACCTTTTTGAAATGACATAGGGGGAGAAAGATATGTCTTCTTTTGACAATAGGGAGAAGGCATGTCTTACATGAAGCAAAGAAGCGTGTCCATGTAAAGGGGAGAAGGTAAATGGGAGAAGACATATATGTGTAGAACATATATGAGTAGAAGACATAGTTTCTATAAATGTTATGAAAGCTAACCATGCAGGAGAAATAACATCAATTGAGGGGGAGTATGAGAACTCCATGCGCATCAATTGAGGGGGAGCATATGAGCTCAATCCTATTGAAACCCCTAGGTTTCTCCGAAGGTATGATTTTACGTACAAGCTTTCAATACATTTATGGAATGGTTTGTCATCTTCAAAAAGGGGGAGAATGTTGACTCAAGGTCAATTAGGTCAATGTTGACTCACGTCTAAATTGACTAAACCCTTGTTTTGATGATAAATAACCATTCCACATATTGGTGTCTAATGCTTCTACATTGAGTGATTTCAGATTAGGTTTAGACACACTCCAAATGCCCTAACTTGCTCATATCAAATTGAAGAAAAGACAAGTCAAAATAGCTACAAGTGTGCAATTTGGGATCTCTATGTAAATGACCTTAGAATTGCTTTGTAATCACTTGTAATGATTGTATGACTTGTAATTAAGCTTAGAAAAATTATTGGGACACAAAAATCCATCATTTGTACAGATTTACAAAAATTCCAAAATACCCATAACAGGGATTTTGTCGGCCGAATTCCAAACTCGGCCGATCCAGTTATTCTGGAATTTTTGATGCAATCGGCCGAGTTTCCAACTCAGCCGATTCCCGTTCGGTCGAGTTTCTAGACCACGAAACTCGGCCGATCTACTGATCGGTCCAAGATGAAAGTCGACCGATCGGCCGAGTTTCTCCAAGGGAACTCGGCCGACAGTCTAGCTTTCAGCCTTGTCTTTTAGTGGTTCGGCCGAGTTACCTTTATATCAACTCGGCCGATCAGACTGTACGAAAAAGTGCAGAAAAGTGATTCTAGCCGTTGTGGAGTTCCAACAAGTGAAAATAGATCCGTTGCAAGCCACAAAACGGCTAGTTTTCGTTCATAAGTGTTCCCAAAGGCTAAGAGGCATCCCCAGCTATAAATAGGACCCCTTGGGCTTAATTCCAAGGTTGAGCATTCATTGCAAACTCTTTGTGAGGTTCCTATTCTATAGTTGAGTGCTTCCTACAGCCTCCTCTCTCTCTCTAAGCTTAATCACTTGCTACATCCATTAGAGTGAGTAGGAGATTTGTAAGAGAGCTAGTATTATTTGTATATCTTGTAAGGCTCTCACTTCCACCACCTCCCCATCTCTCATTTCCTATATTGAAGATGAAGGTTCTCTCTCTTGTCCAAGAGAGGTGAAGAAGAACAAGGGAAGGAGTCCCTTGGTGAAGATCAAGGCAGAAGACTTGGAGCTAGAGTGGGTAAGTCCTTGGAGAAGGAAGAAGACTCAAGCTCAAGTGGGTAAGAACTTGGTGGAAAGCTTCTCCGAGTGAAGCTGAAGTCAAAGGCGGAAGATCCAAGAAGAGTGGGTAATTCCTACAAGGCCGAAGACTTGTGCAAGAGTGGGTAAGTCCTTGGAGAAGGACGAAGACTCTTGCAAAGTGGGTAAGTCCTTGGTAAGGTTGAAGACTCTTTGTATTGGATAGGTAAGTCCTTTGTTGGTCATGTATTGTATGTCTTACTAATGAATATAAGAATGCAATTGTTGGAAGTCCTAGAGGTTGACCTCTCTAGGCAAGTGGACTGACACACTTCTAGTTTGAAGTGTGGAACCACTCTAAATAGCTTGTCTAATTGGTGCATGTTCAATCTCTCTTATCCTTGCTATGCATGATTTAGTTGCACTCAAATTACCTATTTAGCAACCTTATCTTGTCATATAATTTGAAGGTTTAATGAATTTTGTTTAAGTGCTTTCAACTCTATTCACCCCCCCTCTAGAGCATCTAATCACCCATCTAGGATCCAACAAGTGGTATCAGAGCGGGTCTTCTCCAAGCATACTTCAACAAGTAGGAGAAGATGGGTGACTACCTAGGAGGGAGACTCTCGACCAGCCTTCCAATCTTTGATGGGAGCAACTTCCTCTATTGGAGAAGAAGACTTCAATTCTTCATCCAAGGATCAAGTCTCGAGATGTGGCAAATGGTGAACAACCCATACATTCTACCAAAGACAAACATTGAAGAATGGGATGAAGCCACCTTGATGAAAGCAACCTTGAATGCTAGAGCCATGCACATCCTATATGCCTCCATGACCCCCACCGAGTTCAACCAGATTTCTTTTTGTGAGACGGCCTATGAGGTATGGAGAAAGCTTTGCATCACTTATGAAGGGACAGATCAAGTGAAGGAAAGCAAAGTCTACATGCTCAAAGGGTTGCTTGAGAACTTCAAGATGGGAAAGGAAGAGAGCATAGCCAACATGTACTCAAGGCTCAACACCATCTTGAATAGTCTAGCTGTTCTAGGACATCCTATGTCTAGTGGAGAGATCAACTCAAAGATCCTTAGAACTCTCCCCAAGAGATGGGAATCCAAGGTGACTTCCATTGAAGAAGCAAGGCCGCTTAGGGATATTCCTATTGAAGAGCTCATTGGAAATCTACAAGCACATGAAGCCAAACTTGATAAGAGGGAGGAAGTAGAAAGACAAGAGAAGAAAGAGCTAAAGAGAATGAAGAAGGCTGAAATGAAGGCTCAAATTGAAGCTATCATGGAACAAGTCTCTCCATCCTCTCAAGCTAAAGAAGATGCCATGTACTCCAAAGGTCGACTCTACAAAGGCAAATCCTCCTCCATCCGGTGCTTCACATGTGGAAAGAAGGGTCACTACAAGGAAGATTGCCCACAAGGCAAAAAGACCCATCTTCACAAGAAGAAATGGCAATCAAGCTCAAGTGGCTCCTCCAACTCAAGCTCAAGTGAAGATTCAAGTGAAGGATCAAGCTCAAGCTCAAGTGATGAAGGAGAATGCCATTTTGCTCTTATAGCATCAACAAGTGAAGACTCAAGTGAGGTAAATCTAAACTCTCTAGATAAAGAATCTTTGATTGCTATTATTCATGATATGTGTGCCTCTCTTAAGTCTTCTAAAAGGAAAAAGAAAAAGCTTGCTAAAATTGTTGATAATTTGGATGTAGAACTAGATGATCTTGAACATGCTAATTCTTGCTTGCTTGATGATAAAAATGATTGTCTTAGTCAAGTAGACTCTCTTAAACTTGAAAATTCTAGTTTACTTGATAAGATTAAATTTCTAGAAGCTCAACCTCTGATGCCTAGTTCAAATGAAGAGCATACTTTAATTATTGATTCTCTCATGCATGGCATTGATGTTCTTAAATCTGAAAACAAGGACAAAGATTTTGTTTTGCATGAACTAGAAATAGAAAATGCCTCCTTGCTTGCTAAAATCAATGGGAATGAATCTTGTTCTAGTTATACTAATAAAGAGAATGATGTTGCTGCTCTTCATATTGATAGAGATTCTTATTTAACTAAAGCTCTTTGCTTAGAAAATGATCTTTTGCATGCTAGAGATAATATCAATAATTCGTCTTCTACTATTGCCTCTCTTATGCATGATAATGATAGTTTGAGATCATCTTTGCAAAGATTCTTAGTTGGTAAAAAGAATCTTAATGATATCCTACACCATACTACTAAACAAATTGGTAGACATGGTTTAGGATATGATAGTAGTCAAGGGAACAACAAAGATAAAGGACCTCCAATATTCCATGGAGAATCCTCTAGTTCCAAGACTATGGGCACATGCAACTATTGCAATGAATTAGGTCATTATTCTACTTGTTGTCCTTTTAGGAAAACACCCAAGAGCAATAGGACTTGGGTTGATAAACTAACCCCTCCGGACCCAAAAATATGATTGGGGACCATTTCATCTTTCTTCTTGGAGGTACTTGCAAATGGATTGACATGAGCCATTGAATTGCAAACTGTCTTCTCAATCCACATGAAAGAAGAAAGGTGAGATGTGCAGAGGGTGACAACAAGTGGAAAAGAAATGGTAAGCATGAAGGTAATGTTTTTATTGCTTATAACCTGTTCTAACTTGTTTTTGTCAAGTTAGTATGCACTATACATATGGTTTTTGAGTCAAAAGTGGCATTTTGTGTTTCTCTTCACACTCTTGCTCAAAAACTGTTTCTAATGCTTATATAGTGCATTACTAACTTGCTTAGACATGTTTGGATATGGTTTGTATTTTTTTAGCATGCCTCTAGATATGTTTTATGAAAAATATGTGCTTTTTCTATAGTAGTTTTGTTGGCCGAGTTTTGTCCTGTCTAAAACTCGACCGATAGGCACCAATGGGTGTTGCCAACAGCTGTGATCGGCCGAGTTGCCAATACACAGAACTCGACCGAAAACACTGTTCACAGAGTATACAGTTGGCTTATTGAATGAGAATTTCCCTCTCAACTAGATTTTCTCAACCTATAGCCTTATTCTTTGGCACTCCATTCGGTACCTTTATATATGCATATTTCCATGTTCTAAATTGCCTATCTTGCTTACAACTCTATCTCTCTAATTGCTCTAAATTGGTATATCTATATGTTGCAATTACTTGCTTTGAGTTGTTTTGCAGGTTTTGATGATGATCTCTTTGGATCTCTTAGTTGTGTCTAAAATCGCTTCCGTTGTGCTCTAACTTGCTACATCTATCTAGGTGTATATCTTGTTTTGATACAACCTTGAGGTTCTTAGGGGTAATCATCTTATGGTAAGGATGCATATCTAGTGAGTTATATCCTTTCATGCTTCTTAAATTTGCATATCTCTTTGTTTGGATATATCTCTACATCTACTCATAGCTTGATTTATCTTGTGTACCTTTTGGTATCTCTTGCTATGATCTAGATCCTACTAGTAGTCCTAACTTGTGATACCATCTACTAGTAGTTCATATACATGTAGTTCTAACCTTGTTTACAAAGTGCCATCTTTGATCATCTATATGTTATGCTTGTATCTTATCTCATACAGGCTCAAGATTGTTCCTTAAATTGCATATCTACTATCTTGAGTTGCTTGCATAACATTGTGATGCAGGGTACATAGATCTACATGATATGTAGAAATTGGAGTTTTTGTGGATTTTTTATGCAGCTTTTGCTCCAGTTTCAGTTTTTGCTGCAAGTATAGTGTTTTTTATGCAGAAACTACCTTCTGAGCAAGGCTCATCGCTTTGCCATGAGCCCTGATGGTTTTTGATCAAATTCCATCATCTTGAGGGTCAAAATTGCGATTTATTGTTTTTCTGCAGCACCCTATCTTGCATGTTTTGGGTTGTTCAAGTATATGCTTTAACTTGCTTTTCTTTCTATGCTTGGACAAGCCCCTATCTGTGCTCTTCTACTCTCCTTATATAACTTTTGTTATCTTCTTTCTCTTAACAAGTGGTGTTTCTTAGTTTCTTCATACCCCCACCTTTTTGAAATGACAAAGGGGGAGAAAGATATGTCTTCTTTTGACAATAGGGAGAAGGCATGTCTTACATGAAGCAAAGAAGCGTGTCCATGTAAAGGGGAGAAGGTAAATGGGAGAAGACATATATGTGTAGAACATATATGAGTAGAAGACATAGTTTCTATAAATGTTATGAAAGCTAACCATGCAGGAGAAATAACATCAATTGAGGGGGAGTATGAGAACTCCATGCGCATCAATTGAGGGGGAGCATATGAGCTCAATCCTATTGAAACCCCTAGGTTTCTCCGAAGGTATGATTTTACGTACAAGCTTTCAATACATTTATGGAATGGTTTGTCATCTTCAAAAAGGGGGAGAATGTTGACTCAAGGTCAATTAGGTCAATGTTGACTCACGTCTAAATTGACTAAACCCTTGTTTTGATGATGACTAACCATTCCACATATTGGTGTCTAATGCTTCTACATTGAGTGATTTCAGATTAGGTTTAGACACACTCCAAATGCCCTAACTTGCGCATATCAAATTGGAGAAAAGACAAGTCAAAATAGCTACAAGTGTGCAATTTGGGATCTCTATGTAAATGAACTTAGAATTGCTTTGTAATCACTTGTAATGATTGTATGACTTGTAATTAAGCTTAGAAAAATTATTGGGACACAAAAATCCATCATTTGTACAGATTTACAAAAATTCCAAAATACCCATAACAGGGATTTTGTCGGACGAATTCCAAACTCGGCCGATCCAGTTATTCTGGAATTTTTGATGCAATCGGCCGAGTTTCCAACTCAGCCGATTCCCGTTCGGTCGAGTTTGTAGACCACAGAACTCGGCCGATCCACTGATCGGTCCAAGATGAAAGTCGACCGATCGGCCGAGTTTCTCCAAGGGAACTCGGCCGACAGTCTAGCTTTCAGCCTTGTCTTTTAGTGGTTCGGCCAAGTTACCTTTATATCAACTCGGCCGATCAGACTGTACGAAAAAGTGCAGAAAAGTGATTCTAGCCGTTGTGGAGTTGCAACAAGTGAAAATAGATCCGTTGCAAGCCACAAAACGGCTAGTTTTCGTTCACAAGTGTTCCCAAAGGCTAAAAGGCATCCCCAGCTATAAATAGGACCCCTTGGGCTTCATTCCAAGGTTGAGCATTCATTGCAAACTCTTTGTGAGGTTCCTATTCTATAGTTGAGTGCTTCCTACAGCCTCCTCTCTCTCTCTAAGCTTAATCACTTGCTACATCCATTAGAGTGAGTAGGAGATTTGTAAGAGAGCTAGTATTATTTGTATATCTTGTAAGGCTCTCACTTCCACCACCTCCCCATCTCTCATTTCCTATATTGAAGATGAAGGTTCTCTCTCTTATCCAAGAGAGGTGAAGAAGAACAAGGGAAGGAGTCCCTTGGTGAAGATCAAGGCAGAAGACTTGGAGCTAGAGTGGGTAAGTCCTTGGAGAAGGCAGAAGACTCAAGCTCAAGTGGGTAAAACCTTGGTGGAAAGCTTCTCCGAGTGAAGGTCAAGTCAAAGGCGGAAGATCCAAGAAGAGTGGGTAATTCTTACAAGGCCGAAGACTTGTGCAAGAGTGGGTAAGTCCTTGGAGAAGGCCGAAGACTCTTGCAAAGTGGGTAAGTCCTTGGTAAGGTTGAAGACTCTTTGTATTGGATAGGTAAGTCCTTTGTTGGTCATGTATTGTATGTCTTATTAATGAATCTAAGAATGCAATTGTTGGAAGTCCTAGAGGTTGACCTCTCTAGGCAAGTGGACTGACACACTTCTAGTTTGAAGTGTGGAACCACTCTAAATAGCTTGTCTAATTGGTGCATGTTCAATCTCTCTTATCCTTGCTATGCATGATTTAGTTGCTCTCAAACTACCTATTTAGCAACCTTATCTTGTCATATAATTTGAAGGTTTAATGAATTTTGTTTAAGTGCTTTCAGCTCTATTCACCCCCCCCTAGAGCATCTAATCACCCATCTAGGATCCAACAAGTGGTATCAGAGCGGGTCTTCTCCAAGCATACTTCAACAAGTAGGAGAAGATGGGTGACTACCTAGGAGGGAGACTCTCGACCAGCCTTCCAATCTTTGATGGGAGCAACTTCCTCTATTGGAGAAGAAGACTTCAATTCTTAATCCAAGGATCAAGTCTCGAGATGTGGCAAATGGTGAACAGCCCATACATTCTACCAAAGACAAACATTGAAGAATGGGATGAAGCCACCTTGATGAAAGCAACCTTGAATGCTAGAGCCATGCACATCCTATATGCCTCCATGACCCCCACCGAGTTCAACCGGATTTCTTCTTGTGAGACGGCCTATGAGGTATGGAGAAAGCTTTGCATCACTTATTAAGGGACAGATCAAGTGAAGGAAAGCAAAGTCTACATGCTCAAAGGGTTGCTTGAGAACTTCAAGATGGGAAAGGAAGAGAGCATAGCCAACATGTACTCAAGGATCAACACCATCTTGAATGGTTTTGCTGTTCTAGGACATCCTATGTCTAGTGGAGAGATCAACTCAAAGATCCTTAGAACTCTCCCCAAGAGATGGGAATCCAAGGTGACTTCCATTGAAGAAGCAAGGCCGCTTAGGGATATTCCTATTGAAGAGCTCATTGGAAATCTACAAGCACATGAAGCCACACTTGATAAGAGGGAGGAAGTAGAAAGACAAGAGAAGAAAGAGCTAAAGAGAATGAAGAAGGCTGAAATGAAGGCTCAAATTGAAGCTATCATGGAACAAGTCTCTCCATCCTCTCAAGCTAAAGAAGATGCCATGTACTCCAAAGGTCGAATCTACAAAGGAAAATCCTCCTCCATCCGGTGCTTCACATGTGGAAAGAAGGGTCACTACAAGGAAGATTGCCCACAAGGCAAAAAGACCCATCTTCACAAGAAGAAATGGCAATCAAGCTCAAGTGGCTCCTCCAACTCAAGCTCAAGTGAAGATTCAAGTGTAGGATCAAGATCAAGCTCAAGTGATGAAGGAGAATGCCATTTTGCTCTTATAGCATCAACAAGTGAAGACTCAAGTGAGGTAAATCTAAACTCTCTAGATAAATAATCTTTGATTGCTATTATTCATGATATGTGTGCCTCTCTTAAGTCTTCTAAAAGGAAAAAGAAAAAGCTTGCTAAAATTGTTGATAATTTGCATGTAGAACTAGATGATCTTGAACATGCTAATTCTTGCTTGCTTGATGATAAAAATGATTGTCTTAGTCAAGTAGACTCTCTTAAACTTGAAAATTCTAGTTTACTTGATAAGATTAAATTTCTAGAAGCTCAACCTCTCATGCCTAGTTCAAATGAAGAGCATACTTTAATTATTGATTCTCCCATGCATGACATTGATGTTCTTAAATCTGAAAACAAGGACAAAGATTTTGTTTTGCATGAATTAGAAATAGAAAATGCCTCCTTGCTTGCTAAAATCAATGGGCATGAATCTTGTTCTAGTTATACTAATAAAGAGAATGATGTTGCTGCTCTTCATATTGATAGAGATTCTTATTTAACTAAAGCTCTTTGCTTAGAAAATGATCTTTTGCATGCTAGAGATAATATCAATAATTCGTCTTCTACTATTGCCTCTCTTATGCATGATAATGATAGTTTGAGATCATCTTTGCAAGATTCTTAGTTGGTAAAAAGAATCTTAATGATATCCTACACCATACTACGAAACAAATTGGTAGACATGGTTTAGGATATGATAGTCTTCAAGGGAACAACAAAGATAAAGGACCTCCAATATTCCATGGAGAATCCTCTAGTTCCAAGACTATGGGCACATGCAACTATTGCAATGAATTAGGTCATTATTCTACTTGTTGTCCTTTTAGGAAAGCACCCAAGAGCAATAGGACTTGGGTTGCTAAACTAATCCCTCCGGACCCAAAAATATGATTGGGGACCATTTCATCTTTCTTCTTGAAGGTACTTGCAAATGGATTGACATTAGCCATTGAATTGCAAATTGACTTCTCAATCCACATGAAAGAAGAAAGGTGAGATGTGCAGAGGGTGACAACAAGTGGAAAAGAAATGGTAAGCATGAAGGTAATGTTTTTATTGCTTATAACCTGTTCTAACTTGTTTTTGTCAAGTTAGTATGCACTATACATATGGTTTTTGAGTCAAAAGTGGCATTTTGTGTTTCTCTTCACACTCTTGCTCAAAAACTGTTTCTAATGCTTATATAGTGCATTACTAACTTGCTTAGACATGTTTGGATATGGTTTGTATTTTTTTAGCATGCCTCTAGATATGTTTTATGAAAAATATGTGCTTTTTCTACAGTAGTTTTGTCGGCCGAGTTTTGTCCTGTCTAAAACTCGACCGATAGGCACCAATGGGTGTTGCCAACAGCTGCGATCGGCCGAGTTGCCAATACACAGAACTCGACCGAAAACACTGTTCACAGAGTATACAGTTGGCTTATTGAATGAGAATTTCCCTCTCAACTAGATTTTCTCAACCTATAGCCTTATTCTTTGGCACTCCATTTGGTACCTTTATATATGCATATTGCCATGTTCTAAATTGCCTATCTTGCTTACAACTCTATCTCTCTAATTGCTCTAAATTGGTATATCTATATGTTGCAATTACTTGCTTTGAGTTGTTTTGCAGGTTTTGATGATGATCTCTTTGGATCTCTTAGTTGTGTCTAAAATCGCTTCCGTTGTGCTCTAACTTGCTACATCTATCTAGGTGTATATCTTGTTTTGATACAACCTTGAGGTTCTTAGGGGTAATCATCTTATGGTAAGGATGCATATCTAGTGAGTTATATCCTTTCATGCTTCTTAAATTTGCATATCTCTTTGTTTGGATATATCTCTACATCTACTCATAGCTTGCTTTATCTTGTGTACCTTTTGGTATCTCTTGCTATGATCTAGATCCTGCTAGTAGTCCTAACTTGTGATACCATCTACTAGTAGTTCATATACATGTAGTTCTAACCTTGTTTACAAAGTGCCATCTTAGATCATCTATGTGTTATGCTTGTATCTTATCTCATACAGGCTCAAGATTGTTCCTTAAATTGCATATCTACTATCTTGAGTTGCTTGCATAACATTGTGATGCAGGGTACATAGATCTACATGATATGTAGAAATTGGAGTTTTTGTAGATTTTTTATACAGCTTTTGCTCCAGTTTCAATTTTTGCTGCAAGTATAGTGTTTTTTATGCAGAAACTATCTTCTGAGCAAGGCTCATCGCTTTGCCATGAGCCCTGATGGTTTTTGATCAAATTCCATCATCTTGAGGGTCAAAATTGCGATTTATTGTTTTTCTGCAGCACCCTATCTTGCATGTTTTGGGTTGTTCAAGTATATGCTTTAACTTGCTTTTCTTTCTATGCTTGGACAAGCCCCTATCTGTGCTCTTCTACTCTCCTTATATAACTTTTGTTATCTTCTTTCTCTTAACAAGTGGTGTTTCTTAGTTTCTTCATACCCCCACCTTTTTGAAATGACAAAGGGGGAGAAAGATATGTCTTCTTTTGACAATAGGGAGAAGGCATGTCTTACATGAAGCAAAGAAGCGTGTCCATGTAAAGGGGAGAAGGTAAATGGGAGAAGACATATATGTGTAGAACATATATGAGTAGAAGACATAGTTTCTATAAATGTTATGAAAGCTAACCATGCAGGAGAAATAACATCAATTGAGGGGGAGTATGAGAACTCCATGCACATCAATTGAGGGGGAGCATATGAGCTCAATCCTATTGAAACCCCTAGGTTTCTCCGAAGGTATGATTTTACGTACAAGCTTTCAATACATTTATGGAATGGTTTGTCATCTTCAAAAAGGGGGAGAATGTTGACTCAAGGTCAATTAGGTCAATGTTGACTCACGTCTAAATTGACTAAACCCTTGTTTTGATGATGACTAACCATTCCACATATTGGTGTCTAATGCTTCTACATTGAGTGATTTCAGATTAGGTTTAGACACACTCCAAATGCCCTAACTTGCGCATATCAAATTGGAGAAAAGACAAGTCAAAATAGCTACAAGTGTGCAATTTGGGATCTCTATGTAAATGACCTTAGAATTGCTTTGTAATCACTTTTAATGATTGTATGACTTGTAATTAAGCTTAGAAAAATTATTGGGACACAAAAATCCATCATTTGTACAGATTTACAAAAATTCCAAAATACCCATAACAGGGATTTTGTCGGCCGAATTCCAAACTCGGCCGATCCAGTTATTCTGGAATTTTTGATGCAATCGGCCGAGTTTCCAACTCAGCCGATTCCCGTTCGGTCGAGTTTCTAGACCACGAAACTCGGCCGATCCACTGATCGGTCCAAGATGAAAGTCGACCGATCGGCCGAGTTTCTCCAAGGGAACTCGGCCGACAGTCTAGCTTTCAGCCTTGTCTTTTAGTGGTTCGGCCGAGTTACCTTTATATCAACTCGGCCGATCAGACTGTACGAAAAAGTGCAGAAATGTGATTCTAGCCGTTGTGGAGTTGCAACAAGTGAAAATAGATCCGTTGCAAGCCACAAAACGGCTAGTTTTCATTCACAAGTGTTCCCAAAGACTAAGAGGCATCCCCAGCTATAAATAGGACCCCTTGGGCTTCATTCCAAGGTTGAGCATTCATTGCAAACTCTTTGTGAGGTTCCTATTCTATAGTTGAGTGCTTCCTACAGCCTCCTCTCTCTCTCTAAGCTTAATCACTTGCTACATCCATTAGAGTGAGTAGGAGATTTGTAAGAGAGCTAGTATTATTTGTATATCTTGTAAGGCTCTCACTTCGACCACCTCCCCATCTCTCATTTCCTATATTGAAGATGAAGGTTCTCTCTCTTGTCCAAGAGAGGTGAAGAAGAACAAGGGAAGGAGTCCCTTGGTGAAGATCAAGGCAGAAGACTTGGAGCTAGAGTGGGTAAGTCCTTGGAGAAGGAAGAAGACTCAAGCTCAAGTGGGTAAGACCTTGGTGGAAAACTTCTCCGAGTGAAGGTGAAGTCAAAGGCGGAAGATCCAAGAAGATTGGGTAATTCCTACAAGGCCGAAGACTTGTGCAAGAGTGGGTAAGTCCTTGGAGAAGGCCGAAGACTCTTACAAAGTGGGTAAGTCCTTGGTAAGGTTGAAGACTCTTTGTATTGGATAGGTAAGTCCTTTGTTGGTCATGTATTGTATGTCTTATTAATGAATATAAGAATGCAATTGTTGGAAGTCCTAGAGGTTGACCTCTCTAGGCAAGTGGACTGACACACTTCTAGTTTGAAGTGTGGAACCACTCTAAATAGCTTGTCTAATTGGTGCATGTTCAATCTCTCTTATCCTTGCTATGCATGATTTAGTTGCACTCAAATTACCTATTTAGCAACCTTATCTTGTCATATAATTTGAAGGTTTAATGAATTTTGTTTAAGTGCTTTCAGCTCTATTCACCCCCCCTCTAGAACATCTAATCACCCATCTAGGATCCAACAAGTGGTATCAGAGCGGGTCTTCTCCAAGCATACTTCAACAAGTAGGAGAAGATGGGTGACTACCTAGGAGGGAGACTCTCGACCAGCCTTCCAATCTTTGATGGGAGCAACTTCCTCTATTGGAGAAGAAGACTTCAATTCTTCATCCAAGGATCAAGTCTCGAGATGTGGCAAATGGTGAACAGCCCATACATTCTACCAAAGACAAACATTGAATGATGGGATGAAGCCACCTTGATGAAAGCAACCTTGAATGCTAGAGCCATGCACATCCTATATGCCTCCATGACCCCCACCGAGTTCAACCGGATTTCTTCTTGTGAGACGGCCTATGAGGTATGGAGAAAGCTTTGCATCACTTATGAAGGGACAGATCAAGTGAAGGAAAGCAAAGTCTACATGCTCAAAGGGTTGCTTGAGAACTTCAAGATGGGAAAGGAAGAGAGCATAGCCAACATGTACTCAAGGCTCAACACCATCTTGAATGGTCTTGCTATTCTAGGACATCCTATGTCTAGTGGAGAGATCAACTCAAAGATCCTTAGAACTCTCCCCAAGAGATGGGAATCCAAGGTGACTTCCATTGAAGAAGCAAGGTCACTTAGGGATATTCCTATTGAAGAGCTCATTGGAAATCTACAAGCACATGAAGCCACACTTGATAAGAGGGAGGAAGTAGAAAGACAAGAGAAGAAAGAGCTAAAGAGAATGAAGAAAGCTGAAATGAAGGCTCAAATTGAAGCTATCATGGAACAAGTCTCTCCATCCTCTCAAGCTAAAGAAGATGCCATGTACTCCAAAGGTCGACTCTACAAAGGCAAATCCTCCTCCATCCGGTGCTTCACATGTGGAAAGAAGGGTCACTACAAGGAAGATTGCCCACAAGGCAAAAAGACCCATCTTCACAAGAAGAAATGGCAATCAAGCTCAAGTGGCTC
This sequence comes from Alisma plantago-aquatica, assembly GCA_963693085.1. NCBI lineage: Eukaryota > Viridiplantae > Streptophyta > Magnoliopsida > Alismatales > Alismataceae > Alisma > Alisma plantago-aquatica. The sequence goes on from OY856411.1 coordinate 1,099,034,551, forward strand.
CTCCAACTCAAGCTCAAGTGAAGGATCAAGCTCAAGCTCAAGTGATGAAGGAGAATGCCATTTTGCTCTTATAGCATCAACAAGTGAAGACTCAAGTGAGGTAAATCTAAACTCTCTAGATAAAGAATCTTTGATTGCTATTATTCATGATATGTGTGCCTCTCTTAAGTCTTCTAAAAGGAAAAAGAAAAAGCTTGCTAAAATTGTTGATAATTTGCATGTAGAACTAGATGATCTTGAACATGCTAATTCTTGCTTGCTTGATGATAAAAATGATTGTCTTAGTCAAGTAGACTCTCTTAAACTTGAAAATTCTAGTTTACTTGATAAGATTAAATTTCTAGAAGCTCAACCTCTCATGCCTAGTTCAAATGAAGAGCATACTTTAATTATTGATTCTCTCATGCATGACATTGATGTTCTTAAATCTGAAAACAAGGACAAAGATTTTGTTTTGCATGAATTAGAAATAGGAAATGCCTCCTTGCTTGCTAAAATCAATGGGCATGAATCTTGTTCTAGTTATACTAATAAAGAGAATGATGTTGCTGCTCTTCATATTGATAGAGATTCTTATTTAACTAAAGCTCTTTGCTTAGAAAATGATCTTTTGCATGCTAGAGATAATATCAATAATTCGTCTTCTACTATTGCCTCTCTTATGCATGATAATGATAGTTTGAGATCATCTTTGCAAAGATTCTTAGTTGGTAAAAAGAATCTTAATGATATCCTACACCATACTACTAAACAAATTGGTAGACATGGTTTAGGATATGATAGTAGTCAAGGGAACAACAAAGATAAAGGACCTCCAATATTCCATGGAGAATCCTCTAGTTCCAAGACTATGGGCACATGCAACTATTGCAATGAATTAGGTCATTATTCTAATTGTTGTCCTTTTAGGAAAGCACCCAAGAGCAATAGGACTTGGGTTGCTAAACTAACCCCTCCGGACCCAAAAATATGATTGGGGACCATTTCATCTTTCTTCTTGAAGGTACTTGCAAATGGATTGACATGAGCCATTGAATTGCAAATTGACTTCTCAATCCACATGAAAGAAGAAAGGTGAGATGTGCAGAGGGTGACAACAAGTGGAAAAGAAATGGTAAGCATGAAGGTAATGTTTTTATTGCTTATAACCTGTTCTAACTTGTTTTTATCAAGTTAGTATGCACTATACATATGGTTTTTGAGTCAAAAGTGGCATTTTATGTTTCTCTTCACACTCTTTCTCAAAAACTATTTCTAATGCTTATATAGTGCATTACTAACTTGCTTAGACATGTTTGGATATGGTTTGTATTTTTTTAGCATGCCTCTAGATATGTTTTATGAAAAATATGTGCTTTTTCTACAGTAGTTTTGTCGGCCGAGTTTTGTCCTGTCTAAAACTCGACCGATAGGCACCAATGGGTGTTGCCAACAGCTGCGATCGGCCGAGTTGCCAATACACAGAACTCGACCGAAAACACTGTTCACAGAGTATACAGTTGGCTTATTGAATGAGAATTTCCCTCTCAACTAGATTTTCTCAACCTATAGCCTTATTCTTTGGCACTCCATTTGGTACCTTTATATATGCATATTGCCATGTTCTAAATTGCCTATCTTGCTTACAACTCTATCTCTCTAATTGCTCTAAATTGGTATATCTATATGTTGCAATTACTTGCTTTGAGTTGTTTTGCAGGTTTTGATGATGATCTCTTTGGATCACTTAGTTGTGTCTAAAATCGCTTCCGTTGTGCTCTAACTTGCTACATCTATCTAGGTGTATATCTTGTTTTGATACAACCTTGAGGTTCTTAGGGGTAATCATCTTATGGTAAGGATGCATATCTAGTGAGTTATATCCTTTCATGCTTCTTAAATTTGCATATCTCTTTGTTTGGATATATCTCTACATCTACTCATAGCTTGCTTTATCTTGTGTACCTTTTGGTATCTCTTGCTATGATCTAGATCCTACTAGTAGTCCTAACTTGTGATACCATCTACTAGTAGTTCATATACATGTAGTTCTAACCTTGTTTACAAAGTGCCATCTTTGATCATCTATATGTTATGCTTGTATCTTATCTCATACAGGCTCAAGATTGTTCCTTAAATTGCATATCTACTATCTTGAGTTGCTTGCATAACATTGTGATGCAGGGTACATAGATCTACATGATATGTAGAAATTGGAGTTTTTGTGGATTTTTTATGCAACTTTTGCTCCAGTTTTAGTTTTTGCTGCAAGTATAGTGTTTTTTATGCAGAAACTACCTTCTGAGCAAGGCTCATCGCTTTGCCATGAGCCATGATGGTTTTTGATCAAATTCCATCATCTTGAGGGTCAAAATTGCGATTTATTGTTTTTCTGCAGCACCCTATCTTGCATGTTTTGGGTTGTTCAAGTATATGCTTTAACTTGCTTTTCTTTCTATGCTTGGACAAGCCCCTATCTGTGCTCTTCTACTCTCCTTATATAACTTTTGTTATCTTCTTTCTCTTAACAAGTGGTGTTTCTTAGTTTCTTCATACCCCCACCTTTTTGAAATGACAAAGGGGGAGAAAGATATGTCTTCTTTTGACAATAGGGAGAAGGCATGTCTTACATGAAGCAAAGAAGCGTGTCCATGTAAAGGGGAGAAGGTAAATGGGAGAAGACATATATGTGTAGAACATATATGAGTAGAAGACATAGTTTCTATAAATGTTATGAAAGCTAACCATGCAGGAGAAATAACATCAATTGAGGGGGAGTATGAGAACTCCATGCGCATCAATTGAGGGGGAGCATATGAGCTCAATCCTATTGAAACCCCTAGGTTTCTCCGAAGGTATGATTTTACGTACAAGCTTTCAATACATTTATGGAATGGTTTGTCATCTTCAAAAAGGGGGAGAATGTTGACTCAAGGTCAATTAGGTCAATGTTGACTCACGTCTAAATTGACTAAACCCTTGTTTTGATGATGACTAACCATTCCACATATTGGTGTCTAATGCTTCTACATTGAGTGATTTCAGATTAGGTTTAGACACACTCCAAATGCCCTAACTTGCGCATATCAAATTGGAGAAAAGACAAGTCAAAATAGCTACAAGTGTGCAATTCGGGATCTCTATGTAAATGACCTTAGAATTGCTTTGTAATCACTTGTAATGATTGTATGACTTGTAATTAAGCTTAGAAAAATTATTGGGACACAAAAATCCATCATTTGTACAGATTTACAAAAATTCCAAAATACCCATAACAGGGATTTTGTCGGCCGAATTCCAAACTCGGCCGATCCAGTTATTCTGGAATTTTTGATGCAATCGGCTGAGTTTCCAACTCAGCCGATTCCCGTTCGGTCGAGTTTCTAGACCACGAAACTCGGCCGATCCACTGATCGGTCCAAGATGAAAGTCGACCGATCGGCCGAGTTTCTCCAAGGGAACTCAGCCGACAGTCTAGCTTTCAGCCTTGTCTTTTAGTGGTTCGACCGAGTTACCTTTATATAAACTCGGCCGATCAGACTGTACGAAAAAGTGCAGAAAAGTGATTCTAGCCGTTGTGGAGTTGCAACAAGTGAAAATAGATCTGTTGCAAGCCACAAAATGGCTAGTTTTCGTTCACAACTGTTCCCAAAGGCTAAGAGGCATCCCCAGCTATAAATAGGACCCCTTGGGCTTCATTCCAAGGTTGAGCATTCATTGCAAACTCTTTGTGAGGTTCCTATTCTATAGTTGAGTGCTTCCTACAGCCTCCTCTCTCTCTCTTAGCTTAATCACTTGCTACATCCATTAGAGTGAGTAGGAGATTTGTAAGAGAGCTAGTATTATTTGTATATCTTGTAAGGCTCTCACTTCCACCACCTCCCCATCTCTCATTTCCTATATTGAAGATGAAGGTTCTCTCTCTTATCCAAGAGAGGTGAAGAAGAACAAGGGAAGGAGTCCCTTGGTGAAGATCAAGGCAGAAGACTTGGAGCTAGAGTGGGTAAGTCCTTGGAGAAGGCAGAAGACTCAAGCTCAAGTGGGTAAGACCTTGGTGGAAAGCTTCTCCGAGTGAAGGTGAAGTCAAAGGCGGAAGATCCAAGAAGAGTGGGTAATTCCTACAAGGCCGAAGACTTGTGCAAGAGTGGGTAAGTCCTTGGAGAAGGCCGAAGACTCTTGCAAAGTGGGTAAGTCCTTGGTAAGGTTGAAGACTCTTTGTATTGGATAGGTAAGTCCTTTGTTGGTCATGTATTGTATGTCTTATTAATGAATATAAGAATGAAATTGTTGGAAGTCCTAGAGGTTGACCTCTCTAGGCAAGTGGACTGACACACTTCTAGTTTGAAGTGTGGAACCACTCTGAATAGCTTGTCTAATTGGTGCATGTTCAATCTCTCTTATCCTTGCTATGCATGATTTAGTTGCACTCAAATTACCTATTTAGCAACCTTATCTTGTCATATAATTTGAATGTTTAATGAATTTTGTTTAAGTGCTTTCAGCTCTATTCACCCCCCTCTAGAGCATCTAATCACCCATCTAGGATCCAACAAGTGGTATCAGAGCGGGTCTTCTCCAAGCATACTTCAACAAGTAGGAGAAGATGGGTGACTACCTAGGAGGGAGACTCTCGACCAGCCTTCCAATCTTTGATGGGAGCAACTTCCTCTATTGGAGAAGAAGACTTCAATTCTTCATCCAAGGATCAAGTCTCGAGATGTGGCAAATGGTGAACAGCCCATACATTCTACCAAAGACAAACATTGAAGAATGGGATGAAGCCACCTTGATGAAAGCAACCTTGAATGCTAGAGCCATGCACATCCTATATGCCTCCATGACCCCCACCGAGTTCAACCGGATTTCTTCTTGTGAGACGGACTATGAGGTATGGAGAAAGCTTTGCATCACTTATGAAGGGACAGATCAAGTGAAGGAAAGCAAAGTCTACATGCTCAAAGGGTTGCTTGAGAACTTCAAGATGGGAAAGGAAGAGAGCATAGCCAACATGTACTCAAAGCTCAACACCATCTTGAATGGTCTTGCTGTTCTAGGACATCCTATGTCTAGTGGAGAGATCAACTCAAAGATCCTTAGAACTCTCCCCAAGAGATGGGAATCCAAGGTGACTTCCATTGAAGAAGCAAGGCCGCTTAGGGATATTCCTATTGAAGAGCTCATTGGAAATCTACAAGCACATGAAGCCACACTTGATAAGAGGGAGGAAGTAGAAAGACAAGAGAAGAAAGAGCTAAAGAGAATGAAGAAGGCTGAAATGAAGGCTCAAATTGAAGCTATCATGGAACAAGTCTCTCCATCCTCTCAAGCTAAAGAAGATGCCATGTACTCCAAAGGTCGACTCTACAAAGGCAAATCCTCCTCCATCCGGTGCTTCACATGTGGAAAGAAGGGTCACTACAAGGAAGATTGCCCACAAGGCAAAAAGACCCATCTTCACAAGAAGAAATGGCAATCAAGCTCAAGTGGCTCCTCCAACTCAAGCTCAAGTGAAGATTCAAGTGAAGGATCAAGCTCAAGCTCAAGTGATGAAGGAGAATGCCATTTTGCTCTTATAGCATCAACAAGTGAAGAATCAAGTGAGGTAAATCTAAACTCTCTAGATAAAGAATCTTTGATTGCTATTATTCATGATATGTGTGCCTCTCTTAAGTCTTCTAAAAGGAAAAAGAAAAAGCTTGCTAAAATTGTTGATAATTTGCATGTAGAACTAGATGATCTTGAACATGCTAATTCTTGCTTGCTTGATGATAAAAATGATTGTCTTAGTCAAGTAGACTCTCTTAAACTTGAAAATTCTAGTTTACTTGATAAGATTAAATTTCTAGAAGCTCAACCTCTCATGCCTAGTTTAAATGAAGAGCATACTTTAATTATTGATTCTCTCATGCATGACATTGATGTTCTTAAATCTGAAAACAAGGACAAAGATTTTGTTTTGCATGAATTAGAAATAGAAAATGCCACCTTGCTTGCTAAAATCAATGGGCATGAATCTTGTTCTAGTTATATTAATAAAGAGAATGATGTTGCTGCTCTTCATATTGATAGAGATTCTTATTTAACTAAAGCTCTTTGCTTAGAAAATGATCTTTTGCATGCTAGAGATAATATCAATAATTCGTCTTCTACTATTGCCTCTCTTATGCATGATAATGATAGTTTGAGATCATCTTTGCAAAGATTCTTAGTTGGTAAAAAGAATCTTAATGATATCCTACACCATACTACTAAACAAATTGGTAGACATGGTTTAGGATATGATAGTAGTCAAGGGAACAACAAAGATAAAGGACCTCCAATATTCCATGGAGAATCCTCTAGTTCCAAGACTATGGGCACATGCAACTATTGCAATGAATTAGGTCATTATTCTACTTGTTGTCCTTTTAGGAAAGCACCCAAGAGCAATAGGACTTGGGTTGCTAAACTAACCCCTCCGGACCCAAAAATATGATTGGGGACCATTTCATCTTTCTTCTTGAAGGTACTTGCAAATGGATTGACATGAGCCATTGAATTGCAAATTGACTTCTCAATCCACATGAAAGAAGAAAGGTGAGATGTGCAGAGGGTGACAACAAGTGGAAAAGAAATGGTAAGCATGAAGGTAATGTTTTTATTGCTTATAACCTGTTCTAACTTGTTTTTGTCAAGTTAGTATGCACTATACATATGGTTTTTGAGTCAAAAGTGGCATTTTGTGTTTCTCTTCACACTCTTGCTCAAAAACTGTTTCTAATGCTTATATAGTGCATTACTAATTTGCTTAGACATGTTTGGATATGGTTTGTATTTTTTTAGCATGCCTCTAGATATGTTTTATGAAAAATATGTGCTTTTTCTACAGTAGTTTTGTCGGCCGAGTTTTGTCCTGTCTAAAACTCGACCGATAGGCACCAATGGGTGTTGCCAACAGCTGCGATCGGCCGAGTTGCCAATACACAGAACTCGACCGAAAACACTGTTCACATAGTATACAGTTGGCTTATTGAATGAGAATTTCCCTCTCAACTAGATTTTCTCAACCTATAGCCTTATTCTTTGGCACTCCATTTGGTACCTTTATATATGCATATTGCCATGTTCTAAATTGCCTATCTTGCTTACAACTCTATCTCTCTAATTGCTCTAAATTGGTATATCTATATGTTGCAATTACTTGCTTTGAGTTGTTTTGCAGGTTTTGATGATGATCTCTTTGGATCCCTTAGTTGTGTCTAAAATCGCTTCCGTTGTGCTCTAACTTGCTACATCTATCTAGGTGTATATCTTGTTTTGATACAACCTTGAGGTTCTTAGGGGTAATCATCTTATGGTAAGGATGCATATCTAGTGAGTTATATCCTTTCATGCTTCTTAAATTTGCATATCTCTTTGTTTGGATATATCTCTACATCTACTCATAGCTTACTTTATCTTGTGTACCTTTTGGTATCTCTTGCTATGATCTAGATCCTACTAGTAGTACTAACTTGTGATACCATCTACTAGTAGTTCATATACATGTAGTTCTAACCTTGTTTACAACGTGCCATCTTTGATCATCTATATGTTATGCTTGTATCTTATCTCATACAGGCTCAAGATTGTTCCTTAAATTGCATATCTACTATCTTGAGTTGCTTGCATAACATTGTGATGCAGGGTACATAGATCTACATGATATGTAGAAATTGGAGTTTTTGTGGATTTTTTATGCAGCTTTTGCTCCAGTTTCAGTTTTTGCTGCAAGTATAGTGTTTTTTATGCAGAAACTACCTTCTGAGCAAGGCTCATTGCTTTGCTATGAGCCCTGATGGTTTTTGATCAAATTCCATCATCTTGAGGGTCAAAATTGCGATTTATTGTTTTTCTGCAGCACCCTATCTTGCATGTTTTGGGTTGTTCAAGTATATGCTTTAACTTGCTTTTCTTTCTATGCTTGGACAAGCCCCTATCTGTGCTCTTCTACTCTCCTTATATAACTTTTGTTATCTTCTTTCTCTTAACAAGTGGTGTTTCTTAGTTTCTTCATACCCCCACCTTTTTGAAATGACATAGGGGGAGAAAGATATGTCTTCTTTTGACAATAGGGAGAAGGCATGTCTTACATGAAGCAAAGAAGCGTGTCCATGTAAAGGGGAGAAGGTAAATGGGAGAAGACATATATGTGTAGAACATATATGAGTAGAAGACATAGTTTCTATAAATGTTATGAAAGCTAACCATGCAGGAGAAATAACATCAATTGAGGGGGAGTATGAGAACTCCATGCGCATCAATTGAGGGGGAGCATATGAGCTCAATCCTATTGAAACCCCTAGGTTTCTCCGAAGGTATGATTTTACGTACAAGCTTTCAATACATTTATGGAATGGTTTGTCATCTTCAAAAAGGGGGAGAATGTTGACTCAAGGTCAATTAGGTCAATGTTGACTCACGTCTAAATTGACTAAACCCTTGTTTTGATGATGACTAACCATTCCACATATTGGTGTCTAATGCTTCTACATTGAGTGATTTCAGATTAGGTTTAGACACACTCCAAATGCCCTAACTTGCGCATATCAAATTGGAGAAAAGACAAGTCAAAATAGCTACAAGTGTGCAATTTGGGATCTCTATGTAAATGACCTTAGAATTGCTTTGTAATCACTTGTAATGATTGTATGACTTGTAATTAAGCTTAGAAAAATTATTGGGACACAAAAATCCATCATTTGTACAGATTTACAAAAATTCCAAAATACCCATAACAGGGATTTTGTCGGCCGAATTCCAAACTCGGCCGATCCAGTTATTCTGGAATTTTTGATGCAATCGGCCGAGTTTCCAACTCAGCCGATTCCCGTTCGGTCGAGTTTCTAGACCACGAAACTCGGCCGATCCACTGATCGGTCCAAGATGAAAGTCGACCGATCGGCCGAGTTTCTCCAAGGGAACTCGGCCGACAGTCTAGCTTTCAGCCTTGTCTTTTAGTGGTTCGGCCGAGTTACCTTTATATAAACTCGGCCGATCAGACTGTACGAAAAAGTGCAGAAAAGTGATTCTAGCCGTTGTGGAGTTGCAACAAGTGAAAATAGATCCGTTGCAAGCCACAAAACGGCTAGTTTTCGTTCACAAGTGTTCCCAAAGGCTAAGAGGCATCCCCAGCTATAAATAGGACCCCTTGGGCTTCATTCCAAGGTTGAGCATTCATTGCAAACTCTTTGTGAGGTTCCTATTCTATAGTTGAGTGCTTCCTACAGCCTCCTCTCTCTCTCTAAGCTTAATCACTTGCTACATCCATTAGAGTGAGTAGGAGATTTGTAAGAGAGCTAGTATTATTTGTATATCTTGTAAGGCTCTCACTTCCACCACCTCCCCATCTCTCATTTCCTATATTGAAGATGAAGGTTCTCTCTCTTGTCCAAGAGAGGTGAAGAAGAACAAGGGAAGGAGTCCCTTGGTGAAGATCAAGGCAGAAGACTTGGAGCTAGAGTGGGTAAGTCCTTGGAGAAGGCAGAAGACTCAAGCTCAAGTGGGTAAGAACTTGGTGGAAAGCTTCTCCGAGTGAAGGTGAAGTCAAAGGCGGAAGATCCAAGAAGAGTGGGTAATTCCTACAAGGCCGAAGACTTGTGCAAGAGTGGGTAAGTCCTTGGAGAAGGCCGAAGACTCTTGCAAAGTGGGTAAGTCCTTGGTAAGGTTGAAAACTCTTTGTATTGGATAGGTAAGTCCTTTGTTGGTCATGTATTGTATGTCTTATTAATGAATATAAGAATGCAATTGTTGGAAGTCCTAGAGGTTGAACTCTCTAGGCAAGTGGACTGAGACACTTCTAGTTTGAAGTGTGGAACCACTCTAAATAGCTTGTCTAATTGGTGCATGTTCAATCTCTCTTATCCTTGCTATGCATGATTTAGTTGCACTCAAATTACCTATTTAGCAACCTTATCTTGTCATATAATTTGAAGGTTTAATGAATTTTGTTTAAGTGCTTTCAGCTCTATTCACCCCCCCTCTAGAGCATCTAATCACCCATCTAGGATCCAACAAGTGGTATCAGAGCGGGTCTTCTCCAAGCATACTTCAACAAGTAGGAGAAGATGGGTGACTACTTAGGAGGGAGACTCTCGACCAGCCTTCCAATCTTTGATGGGAGCAACTTCCTCTATTGGAGAAGAAGACTTCAATTCTTCATCCAAGGATCAAGTCTCGAGATGTGGCAAATGGTGAACAGCCCATACATTCTACCAAAGACAAACATTGAAGAATGGAATGAAGCCACCTTGATGAAAGCAACCTTGAATGCTAGAGCCATGCACATCTTATATGCCTCCATGACCCCCACCGAGTTCAACCGGATTTCTTCTTGTGAGACGGCCTATGAGGTATGGAGAAAGCTTTGCATCACTTATGAAGGGACAGATCAAGTGAAGGAAAGCAAAGTCTATATGCTCAAAGGGTTGCTTGAGAACTTCAAGATGGGAAAGGAAGAGAGCATAGCCAACATGTACTCAAGGCTCAACACCATCTTGAATGGTCTTGCTGTTCTAGGACATCCTATGTCTAGTGGAGAGATCAACTCAAAGATCCTTAGAACTCTCCCCAAGAGATGGGAATCAAAGGTGACTTCCATTGAAGAAGCAAGGCCGCTTAGGGATATTCCTATTGAAGAGCTCATTGGAAATCTACAAGCACATGAAGCCACACTTGATAAGAGGGAGGAAGTAGAAAGACAAGAGAAGAAAGAGCTAAAGAGAATGAAGAAGGCTGAAATGAAGGCTCAAATTGAAGCTATCATGGAACAAGTCTCTCCATCCTCTCAAGCTAAAGAAGATGCCATGTACTCCAAAGGTCGACTCTACAAAGGCAAATCCTCCTCCATCCGGTGCTTCACATGTGGAAAGAAGGGTCACTACAAGGAAGATTGCCCACAAGGCAAAAAGACCCATCTTCACAAGAAAAATGGCAATCAAGCTCAAGTGGCTCCTCCAACTCAAGCTCAAGTGAAGATTCAAGTGAAAGATCAAGCTCAAGCTCAAGTGATGAAGGAGAATGCCATTTTGCTCTTATAGCATCAACAAGTGAAGACTCAAGTGAGGTAAATCTAAACTCTCTAGATAAAGAATCTTTGATTGCTATTATTCATGATATGTGTGCCTCTCTTAAGTCTTCTAAAAGGAAAGAGAAAAAGCTTGCTAAAATTATTGATAATTTGCATGTAGAACTAGATGATCTTGAACATGCTAATTCTTGCTTGCTTGATGATAAAAATGATTGTCTTAGTCAAGTAGACTCTCTTAAACTTGAAAATTCTAGTTTACTTGATAAGATTAAATTTCTAGAAGCTCAACCTCTCATGCCTAGTTCAAATGAAGAGCATACTTTAATTATTGATTCTCTCATGCATGACATTGATGTTCTTAAATCTGAAAACAAGGACAAAGATTTTGTTTTGCATGAATTAGAAATAGAAAATGCCTCCTTGCTTGCTAAAATCAATGGGCATGAATCTTGTTCTAGTTATACTAATAAAGAGAATGATGTTGCTGCTCTTCATATTGATAGAGATTCTTATTTAACTAAAGCTCTTTGCTTAGAAAATGATCTTTTGCATGCTAGAGATAATATCAATAATTCGTCTTCTACTATTGCCTCTCTTATGCATGATAATGATAGTTTGAGATCATCTTTGCAAAGATTCTTAGTTGGTAAAAAGAATCTTAATGATATCCTACACCATACTACTAAACAAATTGGTAGACATGGTTTAGGATATGATAGTAGTCAAGGGAACAACAAAGATAAAGGACCTCCAATATTCCATGGAGAATCCTCTAGTTCCAAGACTATGGGCACATGCAACTATTGCAATGAATTAGGTCATTATTCTACTTGTTGTCCTTTTAGGAAAGCACCCAAGAGCAATAGGACTTGGGTTGCTAAACTAACCCCTCCGGACCCAAAAATATGATTGGGGACCATTTCATCTTTCTTATTGAAGGTACTTGCAAATGGATTGACATGAGCCATTGAATTGCAAATTGACTTCTCAATCCACATGAAAGAAGAAAGGTGAGATGTGCAGAGGGTGACAACAAGTGGAAAAGAAATGGTAAGCATGAAGGTAATGTTTTTATTGCTTATAACCTGTTCTAACTTGTTTTTGTCAAGTTAGTATGCACTATACATATGGTTTTTGAGTCAAAAGTGGCATTTTGTGTTTCTCTTCACACTCTTGCTCAAAAACTGTTTCTAATGCTTATATAGTGCATTACTAACTTGCTTAGACATGTTTGGATATGGTTTGTATTTTTTTAGCATGCCTCTAGATATGTTTTATGAAAAATATGTGCTTTTTCTACAGTAGTTTTGTCGGCCGAGTTTTGTCCTGTCTAAAACTCGACCGATAGGCACCAATGGGTGTTGCCAACAGCTGCGATCGGCCGAGTTGCCAATACACAGAACTCGACCGAAAACACTGTTCACAGAGTATACAGTTGGCTTATTGAATGAGAATTTCCCTCTCAACTAGATTTTCTCAACCTATAGCCTTATTCTTTGGCACTCCATTTGGTACCTTTATATATGCATATTGCCATGTTCTAAATTGCCTATCTTGCTTACAACTCTATCTCTCTAATTGCTCTAAATTGGTATATCTATATGTTGCAATTACTTGCTTTGAGTTGTTTTGTAGGTTTTGATGATGATCTCTTTCGATCTCTTAGTTGTGTCTAAAATCGCTTCCGTTGTGCTCTAACTTGCTACATCTATCTAGGTGTATATCTTGTTTTGATACAACCTTGAGGTTCTTAGGGGTAATCATCTTATGGTAAGGATGCATATCTAGTGAGTTATATCCTTTCATGCTTCTTAAATTTGCATATCTCTTTGTTTGGATATATCTCTACATCTACTCATAGCTTGCTTTATCTTGTGTACCTTTTGGTATCTCTTGCTATGATCTAGATCCTACTAGTAGTCCTAACTTGTGATACCATCTACTAGTAGTTCATATACATGTAGTTCTAACCTTGTTTACAAAGTGCCATCTTTGATCATCTATATGTTATGCTTGTATCTTATCTCATACAGGCTCAAGATTGTTCCTTAAATTGCATATCTACTATCTTGAGTTGCTTGCATAACATTGTGATGCAGGGTACATAGATCTACATGATATGTAGAAATTGGAGTTTTTGTGGATTTTTTATGCAGCTTTTGCTCCAGTTTCAGTTTTTGCTGCAAGTATAGTGTTTTTTATGCAGAAACTACCTTCTGAGCAAGGCTCATCGTTTTGCCATGAGCCCTGATGGTTTTTGATCAAATTCCATCATCTTGAGGGTCAAAATTGCGATTTATTATTTTTCTGCAGCACCCTATCGTGCATGTTTTGGGTTGTTCAAGTATATGCTTTAACTTGCTTTTCTTTCTATGCTTGGACAAGCCCCTATCTGTGCTCTTCTACTCTCCTTATATAACTTTTGTTATCTTCTTTCTCTTAACAAGTGGTGTTTCTTAGTTTCTTCATACCCCCACCTTTTTGAAATGACAAAGGGGGAGAAAGATATGTCTTCTTTTGACAATAGGGAGAAGGCATGTCTTACATGAAGCAAAGAAGCGTGTCCATGTAAAGGGGAGAAGGTAAATGGGAGAAGACATATATGTGTAGAACATATATGAGTAGAAGACATAGTTTCTATAAATGTTATGAAAGCTAACCATGCAGGAGAAATAACATCAATTGAGGGGGAGTATGAGAACTCCATGCGCATCAATTGAGGGGGAGCATATGAGCTCAATCCTATTGAAACCCCTAGGTTTCTCCGAAGGTATGATTTTACGTACAAGCTTTCAATACATTTATGGAATGGTTTGTCATCTTCAAAAAGGGGGAGAATGTTGACTCAAGGTCAATTAGGTCAATGTTGACTCACGTCTAAATTGACTAAACCCTTGTTTTGATGATGACTAACCATTCCACATATTGGTGTCTAATGCTTCTACATTGAGTGATTTCAGATTAGGTTTAGACACACTCCAAATGCCCTAACTTGCGCATATCAAATTAGAGAAAAGACAAGTCAAAATAGCTACAAGTGTGCAATTTGGGATCTCTATGTAAATGACCTTAGAATTGCTTTGTAATCACTTGTAATTAAGCTTAGAAAAATTATTGGGACACAAAAATCCATCATTTGTACAGATTTACAAAAATTCCAAAATACCCATAACAGGGATTTTGTCGGCCGAATTCCAAACTCGGCCGATCCAGTTATTATGGAATTTTTGATGCAATCGGCCGAGTTTCCAACTCAGCCGATTCCCGTTCGGTCGAGTTTCTAGACCACGAAACTCGGACGATCCACTGATCGGTCCAAGATGAAAGTCGACCGATCGGCCGAGTTTCTCCAAGGGAACTCGGCCGACAGTCTAGCTTTCAGCCTTGTCTTTTAGTGGTTCGGCCGAGTTACCTTTATATAAACTCGGCCGATCAGACTGTACGAAAAAGTGCAGAAAAGTGATTCTAGCCGTTGTGGAGTTGCAACAAGTGAAAATAGATCCGTTGCAAGCCACAAAACGGCTAGTTTTCGTTCACAAGTGTTCCCAAAGGCTAAGAGGCATCCCCAGCTATAAATAGGACCCCTTGGGCTTCATTCCAAGGTTGAGCATTCATTGCAAACTCTTTGTGAGGTTCCTATTCTATAGTTGAGTGCTTCCTACAGCCTCCTCTCTCTCTCTAAGATTAATCACTTGCTACATCCATTAGAGTGAGTAGGAGATTTGTAAGAGAGCTAGTATTATTTGTATATCTTGTAAGGCTCTCACTTCCACCACCTCCCCATCTCTCATTTCCTATATTGAAGATGAAGGTTCTCTCTCTTGTCCAAGAGAGGTGAAGAAGAACAAGGGAAGGAGTCCCTTGGTGAAGATCAAGGCAGAAGACTTGGAGCTAGAGTGGGTAAGTCCTTGGAGAAGGCAGAAGACTCAAGCTCAAGTGGGTAAGACCTTGGTGGAAAGCTTCTCCGAGTGAAGGTGAAGTCAAAGGCGGAAGATCCAAGAAGAGTGGGTAATTCCTACAAGGCCGAAGACTTGTGCAAGAGTGGGTAAGTCTTTGGAGAAGGCCGAAGACTCTTGCAAAGTGGGTAAGTCCTTGGTAAGGTTGAAGACTCTTTGTATTGGATAGGTAAGTCCTTTGTTGGTCATGTATTGTATGTCTTATTAATGAATATAAGAATGCAATTGTTGGAAGTCCTAGAGGTTGACCTCTCTAGGCAAGTGGACTGACACACTTCTAGTTTGAAGTGTGGAACCACTCTAAATAGCTTGTCTAATTGGTGCATGTTCAATCTCTCTTATCCTTGCTATGCATGATTTAGTTGCACTCAAATTACCTATTTAGCAACCTTATCTTGTCATATAATTTGAAGGTTTAATGAATTTTGCTTAAGTGCTTTCAGCTCTATTCACCCCCCTCTAGAGCATCTAATCACCCATCTAGGATCCAACAAGTGGTATCAGAGCGGGTCTTCTCCAAGCATACTTCAACAAGTAGGAGAAGATGGGTGACTACCTAGGAGGGAGACTCTCGACCAGCCTTCCAAACTTTGATGGGAGCAACTTACTCTATTGGAGAAGAAGACTTCAATTCTTCATCCAAGGATCAAGTCTCGAGATGTGGCAAATGGTGAACATCCCATACATTCTACCAAAGACAAACATTGAAGAATGGGATGAAGCCACCTTGATGAAAGCAACCTTGAATGCTAGAGCCATGCACATCCTATATGCCTCCATGACCCCCACCGAGTTCAACCGGATTTCTTCTTGTGAGACGGCCTATGAGGTATGGAGAAAGCTTTGCATCACTTATGAAGGGACAGATCAAGTGAAGGAAAGCAAAGTCTACATGCTCAAAGGGTTGCTTGAGAACTTCAAGATGGGAAAGGAAGAGAGCATAGACAACATGTACTCAAGGCTCAACACCATCTTGAATGGTCTTGCTGTTCTAGCTAGGACATCCTATGTCTAGTGGAGAGATCAACTCAAAGATCCTTAGAACTCTCCCCAAGAGATGGGAATCCAAGGTGACTTCCATTGAAGAAGCAAGGTCGCTTAGGGATATTCCTATTGAAGAGCTCATTGGAAATCTACAAGCACATGAAGCCACACTTGATAAGAGGGAGGAAGTAGAAAGACAAGAGAAGAAAGAGCTAAAGAGAATGAAGAAGGCTGAAATGAAGGCTCAAATTGAAGCTATCATGGAACAAGTCTCTCCATCCTCTCAAGCTAAAGAAGATGCCATGTACTCCAAAGGTCGACTCTACAAAGGCAAATCCTCCTCCATCCGGTGCTTCACATGTGGAAAGAAGGGTCACTACAAGGAAGATTGCCCACAAGGCAAAAATACCCATCTTCACAAGAAGAAATGGCAATCAAGCTCAAGTGGCTCCTCCAACTCAAGCTCAAGTGAAGATTCAAGTGAAGGATCAAGCTCAAGCTCAAGTGATGAAGGAGAATGCCATTTTGCTCTTATAGCATCAACAAGTGAAGACTCAAGTGAGGTAAATCTAAACACTCTAGATAAAGAATCTTTGATTGCTATTATTCATGATATGTGTGCCTCTCTTAAGTCTTCTAAAAGGAAAAAGAAAAAGCTTGCTAAAATTGTTGATAATTTGCATGTAGAACTAGATGATCTTGAACATGCTAATTCTTGCTTGCTTGATGATAAAAATGATTGTCTTAGTCAAGTAGACTCTCTTAAACTTGAAAATTCTAGTTTACTTGATACGATTAAATTTCTAGAAGCTCAACCTCTCATGCCTAGTTCAAATGAAGAGCATACTTTAATTATTGATTCTCTCATGCATGACATTGATGTTCTTAAATCTGAAAACAAGGACAAAGATTTTGTTTTGCATGAATTAGAAATAGAAAATGCCTCCTTGCTTGCTAAAATCAATGGGCATGAATCTTGTTCTAGTTATACTAATAAAGAGAATGATGTTGCTGCTCTTCATATTGATAGAGATTCTTATTTAACTAAAGCTCTTTGCTTAGAAAATGATCTTTTGCATGCTAGAGATAATATCAATAATTCGTCTTCTACTATTGCCTCTCTTATGCATGATAATGATAGTTTGAGATCATCTTTGCAAAGATTCTTAGTTGGTAAAAAGAATCTTAATGATATCCTACACCATACTACTAAACAAATTGGTAGACATGGTTTAGGATATGATAGTAGTCAAGGGAACAACAAAGATAAAGGACCTCCAATATTCCATGGAGAATCCTCTAGTTCCAAGACTATGGGCACATGCAACTATTGCAATGAATTAGGTCATTATTCTACTTGTTGTCCTTTTAGGAAAGCACCCAAGAGCAGTAGGACTTGGGTTGCTAAACTAACCCCTCCGGACCCAAAAATATGATTGGGGACCATTTCATATTTCTTCTTAAAGGTACTTGCAAATGGATTGACATGAGCCATTAAATTGCAAATTGACTTCTCAATCCACATGAAAGAAGAAAGGTGAGATGTGCAGAGGGTGACAACAAGTGGAAAAGAAATGGTAAGCATGAAGGTAATGTTTTTATTGCTTATAACCTGTTCTAACTTGTTTTTGTCAAGTTAGTATGCACTATACATATGGTTTTTGAGTCAAAAGTGGCATTTTGTGTTTCTCTTCACACTCTTGCTCAAAAACTATTTCTAATGCTTATATAGTGCATTACTAACTTGCTTAGACATGTTTGGATATGGTTTGTATTTTTTTAGCATGCCTCTAGATATGTTTTATGAAAAATATGTGCTTTTTCTACAGTAGTTTTGTCGACCGAGTTTTGTCCTGTCTAAAACTCGACCGATAGGCACCAATGGGTGTTGCCAATAGCTGCGATCGGCCGAGTTGCCAATACACAGAACTCGACCGAAAACACTATTCACAGAGTATACAGTTGGCTTATTGAATGAGAATTTCCCTCTCAACTAGATTTTCTCAACCTATAGCCTTATTCTTTGGCACTCCATTTGGTACCTTTATATATGCATATTGCCATGTTCTAAATTGCCTATCTTGCTTACAACTCTATCTCTCTAATTGCTCTAAATTGGTATATCTATATGTTGCAATTACTTGCTTTGAGTTGTTTTGCAGGTTTTGATGATGATCTCTTTGGATCTCTTAGTTGTGTCTAAAATCGCTTCCGTTGTGCTCTAACTTGCTACATCTATCTAGGTGTATATCTTGTTTTGATACAACCTTGAGGTTCTTAGGGGTAATCATCTTATGGTAAGGATGCATATCTAGTGAGTTATATCCTTTCATGCTTCTTAAATTTGCATATCTCTTTGTTTGGATATATCTCTACATCTACTCATAGCTTGCTTTATCTTGTGTACCTTTTGGTATCTCTTGCTATGATCTAGATCCTACTAGTAGTCCTAACTTGTGATACCATCTACTAGTAGTTCATATACATGTAGTTCTAACCTTGTTTACAAAGTTCCATCTTTGATCATCTATATGTTATGCTTGTATCTTATCTCATACAGGCTCAAGATTGTTCCTTAAATTGCATATCTACTATCTTGAGTTGCTTGCATAACATTGTGATGCAGGGTACATAGATCTACATGATATGTAGAAATTGGAGTTTTTGTGGATTTTTTATGCAGCTTTTGCTCCAGTTTCAGTTTTTGCTGCAAGTATAGTGTTTTTTATGCAGAAACTACCTTCTGAGCAAGGCTCATCGCTTTGCCATGAGCCCTGATGGTTTTTGATCAAATTCCATCATCTTGAGGGTCAAAATTGCGATTTATTGTTTTTCTGCAACACCCTATCTTGCATGTTTTGGGTTGTTCAAGTATATTCTTTAACTTGCTTTTCTTTCTATGCTTGGACAAGCCCCTATCTGTTCTCTTCTACTCTCCTTATATAACTTTTGTTATCTTCTTTCTCTTAACAAGTGGTGTTTCTTAGTTTCTTCATACCCCCACCTTTTTGAAATGACAAAGGGGGAGAAAGATATGTCTTCTTTTGACAATAGGGAGAAGGCATGTCTTACATGAAGCAAAGAAGCGTGTCCATGTAAAGGGGAGAAGGTAAATGGGAGAAGACATATATGTGTAGAACATATATGAGTAGAAGACATAGTTTCTATAAATGTTATGAAAGCTAACCATGCAGAAGAAATAACATCAATTGAGGGGGAGTATGAGAACTCCATGCGCATCAATTGAGGGGGAGCATATGAGCTCAATCCTATTGAAACCCCTAGGTTTCTCCGAAGGAATGAATTTACGTACAAGCTTTCAATACATTTATGGAATGGTTTGTCATCTTCAAAAAGGGGGAGAATGTTGACTCAAGGTCAATTAGGTCAATGTTGACTCACGTCTAAATTGACTAAACCCTTGTTTTGATGATGACTAACCATTCCACATATTGGTGTCTAATGCTTCTACATTGAGTGATTTCAGATTAGGTTTAGACACACTCCAAATGCCCTAACTTGCGCATATCAAATTGGAGAAAAGACAAGTCAAAATAGCTACAAGTGTGCAATTTGGGATCTCTATGTAAATGACCTTAGAATTGCTTTGTAATCACTTATAATGATTGTATGACTTGTAATTAAGCTTAGAAAAATTATTGGGACACAAAAATCCATCATTTGTACAGATTTACAAAAATTCCAAAATACCCATAACAGGGATTTTGTCGGCCGAATTCCAAACTCGGCCGATCCAGTTATTCTGGAATTTTTGATGCAATCGGCCGAGTTTCCAACTCAGCCGATTCCCGTTCGGTCGAGTTTCTAGACCACGAAACTCGGCCGATCCACTGATCGGTCCAAGATGAAAGTCGACCGATCGGCCGAGTTTCTCCAAGGGAACTCGGCCGACAGTCTAACTTTCAGCCTTGTCTTTTAGTGGTTCGGCCGAGTTACCTTTATATCAACTCGGCCGATCAGACTGTACGAAAAAGTGCAGAAAAGTGATTCTAGCCATTGTGGAGTTGCAACAAGTGAAAATAGATCCGTTGCAAGCCACAAAACGGCTAGTTTTCGTTCACAAGTGTTCCCAAAGGCTAAGAGGCATCCCCAGCTATAAATAGGACCCCTTGGGCTTCATTCCAAGGTTGAGCATTCATTGCAAACTCTTTGTGAGGTTCCTATTCTATAGTTGAGTGATTCCTACAGCCTCCTCTCTCTCTCTAAGCTTAATCACTTGCTACATCCATTAGAGTGAGTAGGAGATTTGTAAGAGAGCTAGTATTATTTGTATATCTTGTAAGGCTCTCACTTCCACCACCTCCCCATCTCTCATTTCCTATATTGAAGATGAAGGTTCTCTCTCTTGTCCAAGAGAGGTGAAGAAGAACAAGGGAAGGAGTCCCTTGGTGAAGATCAAGGCAGAAGACTTGGAGCTAGAGTGGGTAAGTGCTTGGAGAAGGCAGAAGACTCAAGCTCAAGTGGGTAAGACCTTGGTGGAAAGCTTCTCCGAGTGAAGGTGAAGTCAAAGGCGGAAGATCCAAGAAGAGTGGGTAATTCCTACAAGGCCGAAGACTTGTGTAAGAGTGGGTAAGTCCTTGGAGAAGGCCGAAGACTCTTGCAAAGTGGGTAAGTCCTTGGTAAGGTTGAAGACTCTTTGTATTGGATAGGTAAGTCCTTTGTTGGTCATGTATTGTATGTCTTATTAATGAATATAAGAATGCAATTGTTGGAAGTCCTAGAGGTTGACCTCTCTAGGCAAGTGGACTGACACAATTCTAGTTTGAAGTGTGGAACCACTCTAAATAGCTTGTCTAATTGGTGCATGTTCAATCTCTCTTATCCTTTCTATGCATGATTTAGTTGCACTCAAATTACCTATTTAGCAACCTTATCTTGTCATATAATTTGAAGGTTTAATGAATTTTGTTTAAGTGCTTTCAGCTCTATTCACCCCCCCTCTAGAGCATCTAATCACCCATCTAGGATCCAACATTTGCTACATATGTTCTGGATGGACCCACTAGGAGTTACACGAACCCGTGATACTTCAATTATGACTTGGGAATAATTTCTTGTCCTCTTTTAGGAAATATATACCTATCCAACAGCTCCGAGGAAGAAAGAGGCCGAGTTTTACAATATAAAACAATGAACTCTAAGTGTCTCGGTATACATTCAAAAATTCCTACCGTTGGAACGTTATGTTACTGGCCTTATGGAACCTCATAGGTCCACCCTCTTCTTGGAAGGCCTTAATTATCCAGTTGGTCATGCTATATATATATATATATATATATATATATATATATATATATATATATATATATATATATATATATATATATATATATATTCCACTAACCTTCCAACACATGGTTGATAAAGCTCTTATAATGGAGTCATATTCTAATTTTCAAGCCCCAATTCACAGTGAAAACATCAAGAAGAGGAAGAACCTGAATGATGATAGTAGGTATACATGATGCAGAGGGTGTCATCGCCATCATCAGCTTGGTAGGTGCACCTTGGAAAGTTTTGCTTCTCAGAGAAATGGCAAACAAGTAATTTGCCACCATTGTAGATTGCCAGGTCATATTAGGCTGATATGTCCACACCTTCAGGGAGAACGTGGTCCATCTCATTCACCCCCATGACGTAACTGCCACACCCATTACTCAAAAATGGTAATAATGAGCATGTGTGGCGACCCACAATTGAGAGACGTGCATGATGTGCTATGATGTGAACATTGAAATTCTTAAAGTTGTTAAAAGAGTCAATGAATGTAATGCATACACCTAAAATCATGTCATGTATCACTCTTTTCTGTATGTGCATGCCTAAGAATTATTCTCCAAGTTATAAGATGTTAGTAGAACCCAAGAAAATCATATGAGTGAAGTTTATACAATTAGTTGTGGTTATGGAGAAGTTGGTGACTTGGTTCATGTAATGATTTTGGCTCCACATTTAGCTTTTCATCGCCAAGTTTTCATGTAAAAACTATCTTGATTATTATCATATTACATGTTAAAAAAAGGGGGTCTTAGATTTTATCGATGTTTTCTTGAACCAACTCACCACTTGTAGATCGAGGACTTTGGAGAAGTACTTGGAGATGAAACACCCAATTGACTATATTGACCCGGAATCCCTAGACTTAATAGCAGAGCAATGAGTTAGAAGCCACATATATGTGCCTTAGTTGGGTTACCTCTTGTTAACCCTCTAGAGTGGTTGAGTCATAGATAAATCCTTTTTAGGGGTGTAGCCTTATAAATAAATGACCTAGAAGGGTGATTCAGATTTAAAATTTGTCTGAAGGTAATAATGAATGCATTAGGTAAGCCTTGGAAAAAGCCCTTATTCAAATGTCACATAAAGATATAATTACTCTACAAATTAGGCCAACCTGAATGTCATGGGTTAGTAACTGATAGTCTAAGTAAATACATATGTTAAGTTGTATCTACCAGGGTGCAATGAGTTCATGATTTAACTAAATCAAATTATTTGATGTCAGACATATTGGTGGGCTAGATTTTGAATGGGAAGATTTCGAGGACAAAATTCCTTTTTAGGGGTGGAGTGTTGTAACATACTCGAATTTCATTTTCAAGCTCCAACATCCCCCTAATTGAGACTATTTATAATAATATAACATTAAATTATTTTTCATCAAATTAGATAAAAGAATAGTAAACAACATCAAGAAAATATAATGTTTCAACAAATAACTATTATGTAATGTTAATGAATAATTATTTAATTATGTCTCAATTGAGAGTAGATGATATATACTTCACCTATTGATTAGAATTGACCTTAATTTGTCACTCTAGATTCATGTTAAGTCTAGGGATGGAAGGAGATAATTAAGATACAAATTAATGTATCAAATCAATCAAGAAGAGCATTAATGCAATAATTGGTTACTAATCAAACAAACAAATAAATAAAATATCAAATATTCTCAATGTAAGAAATTAGTGATAAAATTGGGTTCAACTCATCATAATTAGCTTCTGTAGAATTTTTTGGGTCAATTCGACATAATTTGACCATTCAATTTTCTAGTTGAAGATGTAAACTTTCACTTACATTATTACTTTGGCAATAGTTGCATTTACATGCCATTTCCACTTAGCCCCCTCCTATAACGCCCACACGTCTACCAGTCTTCTCCCTCACAAGGTATTTGGTAATTGTAATGGAAAAAACCCCCTCTCATCTCCCTCTCCCCTTCCATTCCACTTTCTTTCTCCCCTATTTCTTCTATGGCTTCCCTCTCCCTCCACGATCCATTGATGCCCTTCCAACCGTTGCCTCCATTTGGACCCAATGGTTGGTGCTAGTGCCTGACCACCATTTGTGATTGCAAGAGCCCACTTGGGAATGATTCAGGGACCAGGATTGGTAGTGATCCATGCATCCTTTGCCATCCAAGCCATCTACAGTCACCTGTAGCCCTTCGTCCACACCCAACAACCAACAAGAAAGAAGTCTATCACTGACCACGCCCATTGCCGCATTGGGACTCTTGAGGAGACTGGAGACCATGGATTCTCCATGCTTCATTACCTATATAGTTGTTGCGGCTTGAAACCAGATCCACCACCAACACCACCATTGTTGATTAGGATGATTCTGAGCTGCCACGAAGATCGTGGGCGCAAGGTGTCCTGAGTGCCTCCTCATCGAACCTGAGAGACGATGGATCTCTTACTTTGACAAGAGAAGAGGTAGGGATGATCAATCATATGCAACCATACTAGACCTACAAACATAATGCCAGCCGACCTACAACCTTTTTGGTGCCATCTTTACATCATCATCGTAGAATCTGTGGTCCTCACACCATAAACAAATGCGGCCTCATCACATCAGGATGGCCCATCCATAATCATAGACCTCACAAGGATAAGAAGGGGTTCCACTTTGCAATCCATGTCGACCTGCATCTGAACCAGAGGTTGCAAATCTGGGCTGCAACAACCTATTCCTTAGATCTAGTGGTGTCCTAGACATCTCTTCCAATTATATCAATCATTGTTCATCTTCAGCTAGATCCAAGAGAAGCCCAAGACTGGATCAGACACATGAACCAACAAAGACAAGGAACTAGCCCTAAATGACAAGGATGCTTCTAACAACCTATAGACAATCTTCTGTGTTCCTATTTAATTCTGAAAGTACATAATTACATGCAACAAATAAGTGGAATTACTGCTTATACACAAGTTGTAACTAATGCTAAAACATTAGTTAAACTTCCCTACTGACAAACACCCTAGTATATATGATACGCATGCACATCAATGTGAACATATCAGTTCTAGATGGTATTATTTCTTTAGGGACATATACATACAGAGATATCACATGGATGATAGGATAGAGCCATTAATATGTAATAGGAAATCATATTGGTGATATGATCTATCCATCAAAACCTTGCACAACTTGTTAGTTCATACATTCTCATATTAGTGTGATTTCACTGTATTACTAAGGTTTGAATTCCGTATAGTTATGTTATTAATACCAATATACTATAGTCAGGATTAGAAATAGACCAAAGTAAATTGCATAGAAAAATGTGGGGATAATAGTAATCTAAACTAGTGGATGTTATACCTTGATGGTTTCCAAGTTATGGGTAAATAAAGTCTCTTTTATTACAATACATATGCATGACTTTATATATCCCACAAGACTTAATTTATACATTTTTATTTGGAATTTATACAGATTTACCCTAATATTAAATCGTTTAGATATTGTTGAACAAATATTCATCTTTTAGGGAACTAGATGATACTATGTATGTGTAAATAATCATGTTTATATGACATCATGAGAGCAATTCTATTACATAATATTTATGGGAAATATGAGTAACTCTGTATATTATTGTGCATTTATGGGTAACTTATTATGGTAATAGCTCTGCTTAATTATATTATTAAAATCTAATGGATTATGAAACCCTAATAATGATGGTAAGGACACTTTAGCGAACTTAATGCCAATGTCGTTGTAATCCAAAATGACAAACCTTCACTAAAATAAATATTTCAAAAGAAACATCTTACTTCAAAGAATAATGTGTAGACTGATGTGTATATAAACACTTTTAGGTCGAAGAGGAGAAACGTGGAATCCCCCTTGAGATAGGATAGTCTGGATGACATGGTATGTGCTTTTTCCTAATTTTATTTGAGCATATAATGACTTAATCCTAATTGATATCAACGAGGCATATTTTGAATTATACTCCTCCTTTTATTTCTCCTAAACCCTTTTGGAATATGAAATATTATCCATATATTTATTCATTGATGATTGTTGGAATCCTACTTCACATGTATGTTGGTCCTTTGACCCTAATTTTTATAGGTTGGAGGCTTTCAACCTTTTTGTATTTTCTATACTTGGGACTGGCTTGCCTACTATATTATGCATGTGTGATATTGACTAGTCATATCTAGAAGTAGTTACACCATATTTTATTGGCACTGAGGTTTTAGTCCTCCTGCCAAGACACTGAGGTTTTAGTCCTCCTGCCAGGCACTGGGGTTTTATTCCCCTACCACACACTATATATTTAGGCATTGAGGGTTTAGTCCTCCTGCCAAGCACTGAGGTTTTAGTCCCCCTGCCATTCTATATTTATTTGGCACTGAGGTTTTAGCCCTCCTTCCCTTGGTTTGGAATATTTGGGTTCCAATCCAACTTTTTAAATTATGCTAGTCCTTGTGGTAATCAACATGCATTTCATTATTTACTATTGTTTATAAATTTATTCAAAATGTCAAGGATCATTATATTTTTGTTCATCTCATATGAATACCTCATTCTTTATATTATAATTCTATTGACATTATTCTTTGGTTGTACTTCTCCTTGAACTTACCCAAATTCTATAACCTTTTTTATTGGGAACACCCTTGATTGGGTCCTCATGTTCTTTTAATGCCCAAATGTTTATTTATAGCATATATACTAGTTTTATCTGACTCATACCTCTTGTTTCTTTTGTTGGGTGTCATTCCCTCACCTAGATCCTAGGAATACCACAAACCAAGAATTAGGAGATCAAGACTTTGGGGATCAACTTTTGTAGGAACCCATTTTAGAGTAGAAGAAGAACCTGAGATGTCTAGGTGGACCTCTACCTCAACCCTAATTAGCTTTTGATAATTTTATTTAGATCTTCTTTTGTCCAATGTTGACCAGTATGTACGTCTATTTTTATATCTGTAATAGCTTAAGTTCCCCTCCCCTACAAATTCTTACATTGCTTTGTATTCTATACTATGTTGAATAATAATATGCACCCCTCCCTTTTATCATGATGGATATATTTTAGGGTTGTATTGTTTATTTCAAAATAGTAAGGAGTGGTGTCATAATGGGACCCACTTCTTACACATAAAAACTTACCTCATCAGCTAGAGTCTGACCAAGAAAAGACATGACATGATCACAAAGTAGATATTTTTATTAACTTCATTAAAGTAGGATTACAATATGATCAATATTCATGAATATACAATAACATCATGGATCTAAATTAATATATGACTCATAATCATAAGAAAACACCTAGAAAAACAAAATATCATATACTTCAACAACTATCCATCAATTACTTATGAAAGTGAGAGTACATGGACACTCTAGACTTAACTAAAACATTCCTTGTTACATCCCTACCAACACATCTTTTCTTCTAATCTATAATACCTAAAAGATGTATAAAGGTACAGTGTGAGACCTACAATCCTAGTGATATGATATAAAAAAGTTAGCACACTCATTTCTTATAGGCATATGATGATTATATTTTCTAAAGACATATTAGTCAATAGTTATATATCTATACACTAGATATATGTACCAATTATTTATTCTCTTTACCAGATATCAATTTAGCAATTTATAATCCTCTTCACATGGATATATTATCAGTAATTACTAAATATCTTTAATGGATGTATATTCAACAAATAAAAAAGGATATATTGTAAAGATACATGAGACATACACTTACCTATGTGGAGTAGGAAAAATATACATAATACTTACAATAACTAAAGGAATAAAATCTCAAATCCACCTAATTTATCAATCAAATGTAAACAAATATACAACACATTTGAGTTACACAATTTTATGCACCCTAGGTAGTTTGAGCAGACAACTCAAACTACTAGCTAGTGGTACTAAATCCCAAACCAGCCCCATATAAGACCTAAGCATTTCTAGACTCCATCATATCTCATGATACCCCTCGAGTCAAAGCAAGGGTAACAAGAGGTAGTGTGAAAAGGAAAAGTCTACCGTGGAAATTCTCAATAAAGGAACCACATATAATATAGGTTTGCTCTTGGTACACATGTCACAACAATAAGAAAACAAGGTATAAAACCCAACAAACTGGGAGATGACTGTAGCTACTCTTCATCACATATCACAAGATCATAAGTCAAAAATGAGTATAACCAAAACTTATGGATGTTAGGTTTACCAACCCCACACACCCCTATATATTTTAAAATGTACTGTCCTGTCATCTTCTAACAGTTCATAGATTTCTATAGGGTTAACTCATTTCACTATTTTCTCTAACAACCCAAAAAATAGATCCACAAACTTAGGGTGCTATGTGATTAGGTTTACACGATTAATTAAGACAACTACTCATGTTTCAATTATATCAAATAATTTACAAATGAGGCATATAGATGTAATCACAATATTAAACAAGTCTAATAATTCTAAAATATATAAATCATATTCATGTATGCCATACCACCCAAATTAGAGTATACGTAATAATCTTTGGTCACACCATGGACCAACATGTCAATCTCGGCTACAACAAGGCCCAACATGTTAAGTCATGAAACATCAACCTTAATCAAGGCATAACATTGGATATTTCTCCTTAATCTGTTTCATTTCAAATGTACAATAGTATCACAAAAGATATAGTGTCATTTAAAATATACAATTCTTATAACGAATATATTAAACAAGAGTGAATTATACAACTTGATTCATCATCATTATTCAAGTGTTAGAGTATTATGGGGAATTGTTGTATTGTAGTGTCTTTAGGAACGTTTAGTTGAAGTCAATCTATCCTCATTACATATATATTTAAGAACCTACTAAGTTATAATAGTACTTCCTCATTTAAGGGTGAGGTTATCAAAGCCTTAAGATCACATCATTTCTCTCACCTTAACCATTTCATCATCCATCCATCATCTTATATTATATTCATGTTTCAATCATGGATTGATTTTAACCTTTGGGCCTTGCCATCATCCCAATGATTACTCCCAAATATACATACTTAAGGTATCAACCTTAAGGAAATATGTATATAACTTATATCCAAGGTACATCTTGTATTGTCACATTTTGTATTTTCACATTGTATCATATACTTATTCATTTTTCTAAGGTTATAGAGAGGAGATATGAAATATATGAAATCATATGAGGAAAGTAAATCCCCAATTAGGATCCTTTTATCATAAAACCATTGCCATGTTTTATTAAAATTAACATTGATTAAGAAGCTCTTGAGTGACTTGATGTTCTCTATATTGATTACCCCCATGACACTTATCTTGTACATTCTAATAATAGCACTTCTTGATTTATAATTACTTTTAGCATCCTTTATATTCCAATTAAGTGTGAATAACTTTTGGAGATTTATACAACTCAGAGTGTAACCCAAAGTGCTTAATAGGGCAAAAATCACACTACTAGCTATGAAAGGCTAATTTCACCACATAAGTCCATACCAAGGACAAAACCTTATAGGCATATCAAAACTACCTAATATTATGTAATCCACCTCATATTAATGTGAGACACCACCATTCTAAATTATTAACATAAAACTCAAAGGTATGTGGGAGTTGCATCAATTACAAGATTGCACATAAGAAGGACCACCTTAATGCATAGATGGGATATCTTGATATTACAGACCTAACTCAAGAAATATTCAGCATTGTAAAAGTTTTATAAATCCCTTAAGAACATTGTATATCCACTACCAATCACTAAGAATAACATGTATATCAATTTTCTCATCATATGACACCAAGACACCATAAAGGCAACATTTTTAGCAACATTTTGCATGTATTTCAAATTTCAAGAAGAAACATGTTTAGGTGGACTTGAGATTAACATTATATGTCACTCTTGGAATATTAATAAGAACATCGAATTTCATATTTTCCTTTCATTCATCTAGAATAGTTCTCAAGAAATCATATTTCAACAAATTAGGGAATCATAGAGCTTGCACTACTACATAACCGACCTTTGGCATCGGTTATTTAAGGCCTTTGGCGTCAGTTAAAAAGCGACACCTATGTGGGTGACACTAAAAGGTGAACCCTTAGGCGTCAATTTTCAAACTGATGCCAAAACCCTTCATGCCACCCAAAATGCGCCAGCAAGGCACTATAGGCGTCGGTTATTAGTGGGAAAACTGACGCCAGAACCCTTTGCGCTACAAAAAGGGCGCCAGCAGGGGCAATATAGGCGTCAGTTATTAGTAGGGCAACTGACGCCCAAACCCTTCGCGCCATAAAAGGGCGCCATCTAAGACACCATCGGTGTCGGTTTCTTAGTAATAACTGACGCCATATCACCTGCCACCACCACGACCGTGCTGGCCAGCACGGTCGTGTTGTCTGGCCACATTAGACGTCATTTTTTTGCTATTAACCGATGCTTCAAGCCTTTGTTGTTGATTTTTGACTAATAACCGACACCTATGTTTTGATTTTTTTTTCTTCTTATCAGTTTGCATGCCTACTATGGCTGGTCACAGGATAAAGAAACCTGTAGTTTAGTGGAACTGAACTACAAGTTTACGACATCCATTGATATTAGCCAACAACAGGCCACAAACCTACAAATTTAACAAGATTCACACACATGTAGAAACATGCCACAAACCTACAGTTCCTTTCATTATCACATTCACACATGTACAAACTTCAGACACATGTAGAAAATTCATGTAGCAATCTACAGTTCCTTTCATTTTCATATTCACACATGCACATGTAGAAACATTCATGTAGCAACCTGCAGTTCTTTCATTTTCACATTCACACATGTATAAACATTTAGACACATGTAGAAACATTCACACATATGACAATTCAGAAAAATTCATTTACAAAATATCATTCTCTAGTCATTATCTCTATCAACATCCCAATTATATTTTAAAACCCCCACTACTTGTATGGCTTTTACCCATTCTTCTCTTACATCATTTAATTCTTCCGTCGTATAGGAAGCATGTACATCTGATAAGGTCTTACCTGTAGTGTGGTCAGTTTTAAACACCTGCAAAGAGAATGATGTATATATATAATTAATAATATATAAATAAGATTGATATATTTCATATTATCTAATGAGACTATATATAATACCTCAGGTATGGTATTAATGTCCACTGCGACATATTTGATAATCATGTACATAAATCACATCACATAGTATGCACATGCCCAACCATTGTCTTGTGTAGCACACTATAAATTGAAACATACAAAATATTAAAAAATACAACTAAGCACAATTCACATAAATAATATATAAATTGGAGTCAGGAACTTACTTTCATATTCTCCCAAATTACTGACTGGTTCTTTTTCTCGGGGACCTTTCCTCCGGCCTTTTTGAACTCATGTAAACCCCTACATGTTAATGTAACACAGTAACTTGTATAATTAAATAATAATGTAATAACATATGTTAACAGATATAAAAATAAAATATTTCTCATTGGAATACTGAAATTTTCATCACATGTCCATATTTTGGATTCAATTTAGTCCCCTCAGGATCTAGATACTAGACAGTGAACGTCCCAGGGGAAATAACTAGTAACTCCCAATGCGTACCCCTAGAGGTAAAAAAGTTAAAAATTAATAACTCAAAATCCACAATAAAAATGTAATTTTCTTAAGTCCAAGTTATAAGCAAAGTAAACTTACTCCACATTGAATGGAGCTATTATCACCGTCTTCTTATTTTGACCAAAATTTGTAAAAGTATCAAAATAGTATTGTTGAACTGACGTAGGGTCTTTAGCTACTAGACTAATCAAAGATGGAATCAAAAATCCTACTTGTTCAAATGAAAAATCTGCACATATCTTGTCTAAGTAGCTGCAAAATATGTATTACGTATGCATTAATATATAAGAAACCAGATCACTAAATCCTACACAAGGTATATGGATGTATAAACAAGATCTCACCTTATCCATAGCTCTATCACAGATGTATTCAGCCAATCATAGGGAAACAACTCCAAAATATCTTATATAAATAGTTTGGTTTCGTATGATTGACCTGTAGCATCCGCATATGTAGAAACATTTATAGGACAATTTATATCATGTTCGCCTAACCATACTGCCATACCCCTACAATTAGGACCTAACGGGGCATGTAGGTCATGTGGAACTCAACTTGGTAATGTAGGAGGTGGAGATGGAGGCCTAGATGCTCTGGGTGTCTTCATTTTAACCTGTATATATAATTTTAGATCAATTGACCTCATATATACATGCTAACAATTTAACGTAATGAAAATTTACCATACAATTTCAGTATAGACAACATCCGCTTTGGGCCATAATATCACTCCACTTTCTGCCTCACCAAGCATTTCACAATCTGGGTGGGCATATGGCAATTGAAGATCTATCCAATTGGGGAATATACGTAGCGGGCTCACACGAACCCAACCATTTGGTAATGGAGACTTATGAAACATTTCCCATGGAAGGGATGGGTAAGCCGATGCCTCTGCAACAATGTATTCATTACTTTTTAGATGACATGGCTTCAACTCCTACAAATTTACGTAAAGAATGTTATATACATATATACATATCATCTTGAAAACATATCATCTTGAAAAGACTAGCTACTAAGTCATAAAAATACTTACAATGGATGTGCTAGGTCGTGGGTCTACATGATTACTCCCAACCTCTGTAGTAGGAGTAGAGAGGGACGCCATAGGTACTGTCTGAGTGGCAGTCTGAGACGCCTGCCACTTCACCATTGCTTCTTGGATTCTCCTATCAATTAACACATCTACCTATACATGGATAAAATAAATGTTAGCTTCTGATTATTGAATTCCCTTTTATAGTAACGTTCTAAAAAAAGAATAGGTTACCTCTTCTTGTGAAATTCCTGCTTTTGGGACATGTTTGCGCTGGGATGGCCCAAAGAACGCTTTGATGCCCACACCAGCACCTGCACCCCTAACATGTCCAGGATGCTCTGGGTTACCAAAAGCAACTATCAATTCATCCCTTGTGCCCTCATGGATGAACTTGCTTTATTTCTTCAGCTTGTGCAGCTCCCGCTAATCACCATCAACAGAAATTCCTAAGTAAGTAAACACCACAAATAATCAATATTCAAACGAATTGCTCTAAGAGTTGTATTTTACCATTTTTGCAGCCGCCTCAGCAGTTGCAGGCTTCTTTATTTCTCCCTTCTTGTTTTGCCTCCTAGCTATCCAGAAATCATGGCGAGGCAGAGGTGCGATACCTATAGTAGAGGACTCCTAAGTAGCAGCAGACCGAGCAGTACACTCAGCCTGTAGTCTTTGGCGAACGCCTGCATAGCCCTTTGGACCCATTGTGTGGTCATGCACATTTAATGCACACCTTGCTCTTTGCGCCTCACTGAGAGCCTAGTTAGTATACACATTGATTTGGTTAGTAACACTAAAGGTTAATCTTGAATAGGTGAATACAACATATATTAATTAAATAGGGAGTAACACCTAATACCTTGAATTCATCAGTGTTTCTTGAAGCAACAAATGCATCCCATTCTTCTTGGTCCAGGAAGTTCCACTGTTTAGTGGATGACTTCTTCCTCTTCTCACCATCTTTTATGTATTCTCAGGTGAGATTTTTCCTATAGTTCCTTAGGACCCTCCCACAATGTTGCATCACGCATTTACGATGCAACTTTTCATCCAACACAAATATACTCTCCAAAATAGAATTGCTATTAACTAGTATCCAAAAAATTAGTAATCTACAAAATAGAATTGCAAATAATAATAACTCACACATAAATCCTTCCATATTAAGTCTTTCTTCCCCTTAGGAGATTTATACTAAGAATCTATCTTACAACCACAATGGCTATGAGTAACATACCCAAGATATGAAACAAACGAATTGCGGTTCACTCCAATTGCATTTTGTGCATTATCAAAATCCACAACCAGTTTGGGTCCATTGCCCCTTTGTGCTATTATAACTTCTTCATCACAGTGATGCCCCTTCTCTTGTCAACTTTTTGGTACTGCTCATCAAGTGCCTCAAGTGCTTCAGAGGGTACATGTGCATCATCAACCTAAAATTTGACAAAATAAACACACTTACATGATATAACTATAAATGGACATATAGATAGAAATATATGATATATTTTTAAAACTTACATTATGAGGCAGTGCATTGGTATCCTCACCATGCTCATCATGGACATCATGGTCATCATGACCATGCTCAGCCATCTGAAAATTTCATTAAAAAATCAAACATTTAGCATTTGACATAACTAGAAGATAATGAAACATTGAAAAATGAAACATTGTATAATTCACATATACAAATGAAACATTGAAAATGAAACATATAAAAAAATATAAACATGCATGCCTCTAATATTTTGATCGTTTATCAATTAACAATCCTTCATTCTGATCTCCGCGCACATACAAGTCATCATTAGCTTCAATATTTTGTGGTGTTGACAACCCAACTGAGAATGGACTGGAGTCATCATACTTATCATAGTACTCTTCTTCATCTATAGGATCTTCAATGAACTGTCTTTTACCATGAAGAACAACCAACCATTTATCATTTGCAGGATCATCGATATAAAATACTTGTTTTGTCTGTGATGCCAATATGAATGGTTCACCCTTCTCGCCAATCTTGTCAAAGTTCACTAAAGTGAAACCCAATTCATCTACTATAACTCCTTTGGTGTTATCAACCCAATTACATTTGAAGACTGGAATTCTGAAATCTATGTAGTTAAACTCTGATATGTCTTCAATGACACCGTAATATGACATTTTAGCTTCACGTGGACTCTTATCCTTTGCACTTGCAAAAAACATAGTCGACACTTGAAGGGTGACCCCACTATTTTGGATGACACTCTTATCATCTTGGCACTTTGTGTAATATGTGAATCCATTAATGTCATACCCTTCATAAGACATAACATTCAATTTTGGTTTAAAGGCGAGGCATTTGATAGTTTTAGTAATATCATCTGGTGTTTGAGATAGTTGATGTAAGACTTTATCTTCAAACCACTTAATAAATGTCTTGTTATGCAATCTAGCAAGCCACATTGAATTGGCTCGAGGATATTGTCTCTTTATGAAATTGGTATGTTCCTCGATATAAACACTCACTTCATCCATGTTGTGTAAAATATACAAGGGACCTTTTTCTAACTGCGTGGGCTCACACGAACCCAACCATTTGGTAATTGAGACTTATGAAACATTTCCCCTGGAAGGGATGGGTAAGCCGACACCTCTGCAACAATGTATTCATTACTTTTTAGATGACATGGCTTCAACCCCTACAAATTTACGTAAAGAATGTTATATACATATATACATATCATCTTGAAAACATATCATCTTAAAAAGACTAGCTACTATGTCATAAAAAAACTTACAACGGGTGTGCTAGGTGGTGGGTCTACAGGATTACTCCCAACCTCTGTAGTAGGAGTAGAGAGGGATGCCATAGGTACTGTCTGAGTGGCAGTCTGAGACGCCTGCCACTTCACCATTGCTTCTTGGATTCTCCTATCAATTAACGCATCTACCTATACATGGATAAAAGAAATGTTAGCTT
The DNA here is from genome assembly GCA_963693085.1 of Alisma plantago-aquatica. Lineage (NCBI taxonomy): Eukaryota > Viridiplantae > Streptophyta > Magnoliopsida > Alismatales > Alismataceae > Alisma > Alisma plantago-aquatica. Next base: position 1,099,069,511 of record OY856411.1, read on the forward strand.
CTGATTATTGAATTCCCTTTTATAGTAACATTCTAAAAAAAGAATAGGTTACCTCTTCTTGTGAAATTCCCGCTTTTGGGACATGTTTGCACTGAGATGGCCCAAAGAACGCTTTGATGCCCACACCAGCACCTGCACCCCTAACACGTCCAGGATGCTCTGGGTTACCCAAAGCAATTGTCAATTCATCCCTTGTGCCCTCAGGGATGAACTTGCCTTGTTTCCTCAGCTTGTGCAGCTCCCTCTAATCACCATCAATAGAAATTCCTAAGTAAGTTAACACCACAAATAATCAATATTTGAATGAATTGCTCTAAGAGTTGTATTTTACCATTTTTGTAGCCGCCTCAGCAGTTGCAGGCTTCTTTATTTTTCCCTTCTTGTTTTGCCTCCCAGCTATCCAGAAATCATGGTGAGGCAGAGGTGCGATACCTATAGTAGAGGACTCCTAAGTAGCAGCAGACCGAGCAGTACACTCAGCCTGTAGTCTTTGGTGAACGCCTGTATAGCCCTTTGGAACCATTGTGTGGTCATGCACATTTAGTGCACGCCTTGCTCTTTGCGACTCACTGAGAGCCTAGTTAGTATACACATTGATTTGGTTAGTAACACTAAAGGTTAATCTTGAATAGGTGAATACAACATATATTAATTAAATAGGGAGTAACACCTAATACCTTGAATTCATCAGTGTTTCTTGAAGCAACAAATGCGTCCCATTCTTCTTGGTCCAGGAAGTTCCACTATTCAGTGGCTGACTTCTTCCTCTTCTCACCATCTTTTATGTATTCTCAGGTGAGATTTTTCCTATAGTTCCTTAGGACCCTCCCACAACGTTGCATCACACATTTACGATGCAACTTTTCATCCAACACAAATATACTCTCCAAAATAGAATTGCTATTAACTAGTATCCAAAAAATTAGTAATCTACAAAATAGAATTGCAAATAATAATAACTCACACATAAATCCTTCCATATTAAGTCTTTCTTCCCCTTAGGAGCTTTATACTAAGAATCTATCTTACAACCACAATGGCTATGAGTAACATACCCAAGATATGAAACAAACGAATTGCGGTTCACTCCAATTGCATTATCAAAATCCACAACCAGTTTGGGTCCATTGCCCCTTTGCGCTATTATAACTTCTTCATCATAGTGATGCCCCTTCTCTTGTCAACTTTTTGGTACTGCTCATCAAGTGCCTCAAGTGCTTCAGAGGGTACATGTGCATCATCAACCTAAAATTTGACAAAATAAACACACTTACATGATATAACTATAAATGGACATATAGATAGAAATATATGATATATTTTTAAAACTTACATTGTGAGGCGGCACATTGGTATCCTCACCATGCTCATCATGGACATCATGGTCATCATGCCCATGCTCAGCCATCTGAAAATTTCATTAAAAAATCAAACATTTAGCATTTGACATAACTAGAAGATAATGAAACATTGAAAAATGAAACATTGTATAGTTCACATATACAAATGAAACATTGAAAATGAAACATATAAAAAAATATAAACATGCATGCCTCTAATATTGTGATCATTTATCAATTAACAATCCTTCATTGTGATCTCCGCGCACATACAAGTCATCATTAGCTTCAATATTTTGTGGTGTTGACAACCCAACTGAGAATGGACTGGAGTCATCATACTTATCATAGTACTCTTCTTCATCTATAGGATCTTCAATGAACTGTCTTTTACCATGAAGAACAACCAACCATTTATCATTTGCAGGATCATCGATATAAAATACTTGTTTTGCCTGTGATGCCAATATGAATGGTTCACCCTTCTCGCCAATCTTTTCAAAGTTCACTAAAGTGAAACCCAATTCATCTACTATAACTCCTTTGGTGTTATCAACCCAATTACATTTGAAGAGTGGAATTCTGAAATCTATGTAGTCAAACTCTCATATGTCTTCAATGACACTGGAATATGACATTTTAGCTTCACGTGGACTCTTATCCTTTGCACTTGCAAAAAACATAGTCGACACTTGAAGGGTGACCCCACTATTTTGGATGACACTCTTATCATCTTGGCACTTTGTGTAATATGTGAATCCATTAATGTCATACCCTTCATAAGACATAACATTCAATTTTGGTTTAAAGGCGAGGCATTTGATAGTTTTAGTAATATCATCTGGTGTTTGAGATAGTTGATGTAAGACTTTATCTTCAAACCACTTAATAAATGTCTTGTTATGCAATCTAGCAAGCCACATTGAATTGGCTCGAGGATATTGTCTGTTGATGAAATTGGTATGTTCCTCGATATAAACACTCACTTCGTCCATGTTGTGTAAAATATACAAGTGACCTTGTTCTACCTGCTCACGGCTAATTACTTTCACCTGTGATCCCAAAATTCCTTTGCCAAATTGCTCCTCAATATTCTTGTCATTACCAGGAGTGTCATTACCACTCAGAAAGTCATTGCAAAAATCCATAAACTCTCTTGCCACATAACCCTCAATAATACTCCCTTTAGGCCGATAACAGTTTTGAACATCACTTTTAAAAACACTCATGTATCGTTCAAAGGGATACATCCAATGCAAGAAAACTGGTCCCAACATTTTCACTTACCTAGTCAAGTGGACAACAAGATGTACCATGATATCAAAGAATGAAGGAGGGAAATACATCTCAAGCTGACATAGGGTAACAACCACTTCTCTTTGCAAAGCATCGAGAGTATCAGGGTCAATAACTTTGCTGCACAGACTGTTGAAAAAGAAACAAACTATGGTGATTGCAAACCTTACATGCTTCGACAATATAGATCGAATTGCCATGGGCAATATTTGTTGCATTAGAGTGTGACAACCATGAGATTTAAGACCTATCAACTTCATATCTTTCATTGATACTAATATAAAAATGTTGGATGAGCAACCCTGTGGCACCTTAACATTTACCAACCATTCACAAAAATCTTTCTTCTCCTTTCTAGACAACGTGTAACAAGCGGGAGGTAATTATGTTCTCCGATTTCCCATTTCACATATTTCTGTTAATTCTGACCTTATTCCCATTTCACGTAGGTCCAGTCTGGATTTTATCCCATCTTTAGTCTTACCTGGTATATTCAATAGAGTACCAATGACACTATCACATACATTTTTCTCAACATGCATGACATCGATACAATGCCTGACTGTCAAAGAACTCCAATAAGGAATATCCCAAAATATTGACTTCTTCTTGAATAAAGATTTGTCACTCTGTGTGGCCATAGTACATTATGATCTCTTACCAAATTCATTGACAAAGTCTTTTACTCTTTCATAAACAACCTCCCCCGGTATAGGTTTAGGTGCACTCCGTTCCTCATTCCATCCATTGAGTGCTTTGCGCTTCCTACGTTACTGATGGAATTTTGGAAGAAACCTTTGATGACCAAGATATACAATCTTGCCGTCATGTTTTAGTCTTGTTGAATCAGTGTTCTCTTCACATATAGGACACACTTTAGCTCCTTTGACACTATATCCAGACAAATTCCCATATGCTGGATAGTCATTAATAGTGCAAAACAACGTAGCGTGCAAATGAAATGTCTCTCTTTGTGAAGCATCATAGGTCATCACACCTTCACTCCAGAGTTTCTTTAAGTCATTAATCAGAGGTTCAATATAAACATCGATATCATTTCCAGGTTGTTTAGGGACCAATATCAACAACGAAAACATAACATACTTATTTTTCATACACAACCAGGGAGGAAGATTGTATATAACAAGCATGACTAGCCAAGTGCTATGTTGGTTTCTCAATGTCCCATACGGATTCATCCCATATGTACAAAGCCCAAGTCTTAAATTCCCGACTTCTTCACCAAATTTAGGGTACAATAGATCAATCTTCTTCCACTGTGGGGAATCAGACGCATGTCGTAGGATCCCATCATTATTTTTCTTAACATCTGCATGCCACCTCAAATTCTTCACATCTATCGGATTGGCAAACAAGCATTGAAACCATGATATTATAGGTAGATACCACATCACCTTGGCAGGAAAACTAGTTTTAGACTCCCCCGAAGTCATCAATTTATACCGTGACACATCACATTTTGGACAATCTTTTAAATCCACATAGTCCTTTTGAAATAATACACAATCATTCAGGCATGCGTGTATCTTCTTGGCCTCCATTCCCATTGGGCACAACAATTTCTTTACCTGGTATGTTGAGATTGACATCTTGTTTCCTTCAAGAAGCATTTCTTTCAACAAAGACAACAATGACGTGAAGCTTTTGTTACTCCATCTATTGTTAGCTTTCAGCTTATACAATCTCAACACAGCGCTAAGCTTCATAAACTTAGTACAACCTGTGTATAACAATATCTCAACATCATGCACAATGTTTCTAAACATGGGAGGTGGATCGGTTTCGGTGTGCTCTACCCCACAACTATCCAGCATCGCATCAACGACGTCTATTAGAACTGGTTCGTTCACATCTACATCATCAGAGGCAATTTCTTCTTCCACACAAGCACTGCTATCCACATCCATTGGTTTTGGCTTTGAAATCTCTCCATGCCAGTGCCATTCTGTATAGCCTTGTACAATCCCATTGCACATGACATGACTTTTGATTTCGTCACCAGTACTGACTTTCAAGTTGTTACCGCAATGCCTATATGGATAGTAGAACCTATCTCCAGGTTGTTTCCTATGTTCCTCAGAAAATCTAATAAACTGATCAAGACCAGAAATAAACTCTGGGGTGCAACGATAGCGAATGGACATCCATGATCTATCCATTCTATGATCAAAGAGAAAACAAGTATATATTACAACAAGATTAAGGTTTAGGGTTAATAGATTAGAGTTTAAGCATGGTTAAAACTTTAGGGTTTAAGGTCTTATATATAATTAAGATTTACTCCTATTGAAAAAGGGTTTCTAGTCCAACAAATACATGTGCTGTCATTCTTATATATAATAAATGTGTACCACCTATCCCGTTCTTGAACACCTAATCTCACTAGTAAGTGTATAATGTATATTGGGTTTTCAAGAAAATTTCGGCAGCATTTCCCCGCTGTTCTCTAAGTACATATGTACTTAGAGAACGAACGGGGAAATGCTACTAAAATTTTCTTGAAAACCCAATACACATTATGCACTTACATCCTAAGTGAGATTAGGTGTTCAAGAATAGTCCCAAACCGGGGACTATCCAAGATTTACTCCTATTGAGTAAATCTTGGACGGGTTTCTAGGCCAACAAATACATGTGCTATCATTCTTATATATAATAAATGTGTACCACCTATCCCATTCTTGAACACCTAATCTCACTAGTAAGTGTATAATGTGTATTGGGTTTTCAAGAAAATTTCAGCAGCATTTCCCTACTGTTCTCCAAGTACATATGTACTTAGAGAACAAATGGGGAAATGCTACTGAAATTTTCTTGAAAACCCAATACACATTATACACTTACATCCTAAGTGAGATTAGGTGTTCAATAATAGTCCCAAACCGGAGACTATCCAAGATTTACTCCTTTTGAGTAAATCTTGGATGGGTTTCTAGGCCAACAAATACATGTGCTGTCATTCTTATATATAATAAATGTGTACCACCTATCCCATTCTTGAACACCTAATCTCACTAGTAAGTGTATAATGTGTATCAAGAAAATTTCGGCAGTATTTCCCCACTGTTCTCCAAGTACATATGTACTTAGAGAACAAACGGGGAAATGCTACCTAAATTTTCTTGAAAACCCAATACACATTATACACTTACATCATAAGTGAGATTAGGTGTTCAAGAACAGTCCCAAACCGGGGACTATCCAAAATTTACTCCTATTGAGTAAATCTTGGATGGGTTTCTAGGCCAACAAATACATGTATGTTGTCATTCTTATACCTACAATCCTAGTTTCATCATTCATATCGTAAGTTTTGTGTAACATCATTTAATATTGCTTGTCAGTAAATACTGAATAGTAAATAAACCATGATTCCATATATCAAAGATTTAAATCAGGGGGTGATGTAGCCCTATTTTAAGGCTCCATACTGTGCCATTTTATACTTAAATCACATCTAAACATGTGGGAGGTCCAAAGGAGGCCCGAAAATCTCCCTCAACCTACCTCCAATGGCCAAGAGTCATCACCAAGAAAAGACATCCAAGAATGATGAAGTTTAAAGGATAATCAAGTGGTACAAGCCTCACCATGGCCATGGGCACTTCCCACGGTCGTGCGAATTTATGACCAAGAACTAGCATTTCAACAAGTTTTTACCCAAGTCGCCACGACCGTGGCCATCTACCACGACTGTGGCCAATGAAGAACAAAACGACCGTGATGCTGCTCCACGGTCGTGGTGCATCATCACGGTCATTTTGTTCTTCATTGGCCACGGTCGTGGTAGATGGCCACGGTCGTGGCGACTTGGGGAAAAACCCTGTTGAAATGCTGGTTCTTGGTCATAAATTTGCACAACCGTGGGAAGTGCCCATGACCACATCCCCCTCCTCCAAAATGGCCGTGTGACCCAACACGGCCGTGGTGCCACTCACCCACCATGACCGTGGCCACCAACATAGCATACCACTAGCCCCATACCACGACCATATTCTTACCCAATGACCATCCTATACTACCCTCACCATGGCCATGACACATCAACACGGCCATGGTGACCAACCTACCCTACCATTTCCACCACATATCCACCTCAAATCCACTCCATTTTACCATTATCATTAGAGCTTCATATATCAACATACATACTTGGTCATATTTCAAGTCAAGATTTAAGCATTTAATCACCTTAGGGTGCATACATGATTCACAAGGTATTTGGGTGCACAAAGAATAATATATGTTACTGATTTAGGAGTTCACATTATCATTTTAGAAATAGAAGACCCACATGTGAATTAAGTTTGAGATTTAACATCAATGTATCTTTAACACACATGTTTCAAGGTTCAAAGTACATAATAAAATTAAATTAGGATGCTAGAATGGACAAGTTGAATCTTATTTCAACATGCATCAAAATTTACTGAATTAGGTCAAGCATGAGGATTAGAAGCACAAATATATGTAAGTATAAGATTTGAATCAAAATGAAGCCTAATGGCACATTGGGAGAGTGAGATTATACCTCACTTGAAGGCTAAAGAAAAAATATATGCAAGTCAACAACGTAAATGGATGACACAACAACTCAATTCAGCCCAAGAGTACAAGTGCAATCAACATAATTCTATTATAATTAATTAATTAGGTGTCAATAAGCATCAATTTTAGTGAGACTCTCTTAGTCCATGCTACTACAAATGGGAAATCAGAAAATATGCTGCATGTGTAACCTTAATTGCAAAAATACAATCTAAGTCCACTAATGACAAAAATTACCCTAATGACAAAAGGGCCAGCCAATGGTGGTCGAGAAGGAGAAGGGTACCTTGAGGGTGGAGGAAGAAGAGGAGAAAGAAGGCCTTCATGGCAGCGCCGATGGCAAATAGCCGTGCAGGAGTTGTGGTCGGAGTAGCAACCTAGAGAGCAGGGAGCAGGAGAGCCGCGGCCTGGAGAGCAGCGGTCGGAGCACCAACAAGTGGCAGTGACAACAAGCAAAGGTGAGCGGCTGGAGGAAGAGGCCCAGATGGCGGCTGGAGGAAGAGGACCGGTGATGGGGAAGGCTGACCGGCAATGACCGGCGGAGGAGGACCAGCAGACGGTGGCGGGCCAGCAGACGTGCGGCGGTGGACCAGCAGAAGGTAGAGGGTAGGGACGGCGACGACCAGCGATGGAGGACCAGCAGATGATGACAGAAGGAGCAGCGGGCGGAGGTGAGCAGAGGAATCACCAGACCTAACCCTCAATTGAGAATGAATAAAACAGAGAAAGGGGAAGAGTTTGGATCGCACGGGTGCTGTTAAGTTAACAATAGGCGTCGGTTATTAGAACTAACCGATGCTTAAACCGATAGGCATCGGTTACCAACAAGAAACTGACACTTCTGTTAGTTGATAATCATCAGTTCCAACTAGAAAAACCGACGTCTATCTGTATATGCCGACAAAAAAATGTTCTCAAATTAAGACTATAGTCGTCGGTTTCCGTATAAAAATTGATGCTAGAGGGAGATGAAAATTTTCGTGGTTAAGTGCACGAAAACACATCGGCATCGGTAATTGTAAGACAACCGACGATAAAAATTGGTCAAATTTCTATCTCGTGGAAAACCTTTAGTCGTCGGTTTCTTTGTTAAAAACTGACGCTGTATGTTAAATTTTGGAGGTAATTATTTTCACTGGAAAATTTGGATTTAGCGGTCAATTTTAGGCGTCAGTTTCTTATTAAGAAACCGACACTAAATAAAAAGAGATACCTACGTCTGGTCTCCCTTCACAGATAGATGTTAGTTATTTTATTTAACCGACACTGTATAAATTAGGCGTCGGTTTTTGTATACAACCGACACCTATAAATGTGATGTTATAAGTCATTTCTATAGTAGTAATTGATTAGGGCATACTAGAGAACACATGTAAACATTCTGAAAATTTATTCTGTGAAAGAGTAGGAGAGAAGGTCCATATCATTAAAGATCAATATGAATAGATAGAGGGAGGAATTAAAATCTGAAACCACAATCAGGCATCTAAATCAATTTTAGAGAAAGTTTCGGGATTAGCAAGAACAAGTAGGCAAAAGAATGATTAAAAATGCTCACTCATCTTTTATGGTTAAGATCACAAGGTCCATTCAAGAAACCCACTAGCAATGCTCACTCACCTTTTATGGTTAAGATCACAAGGTCCATTCAAGAAACCCACTAGCAATCTTCTCAATATTAGATAAACTCTCCAACAACCCCAAAACCTAGGATCCAGGCAAGATCTAGCTTCCCTATGATCAAAGAGAGGGAAAATGAAGGTTATTTAGTTAGATGGGGTAGGTTTCACCATGAAAGTCCATGGGGTAGTCCAAATGAAGAATATGTGAGTTAAAGAAACAAAAGAGATTATAGAATATTTATATTATATGGTTAAGGTTGGAAACACCTTGAAGAAGCTTGATCTAAAACATGCATGCACATGCACCAACATGCAAGCTTCCACCCATGGACATCACGTTACTTAGAGTTCTCCATTGTCCTTGATGGATCCCCTCACATTACATACTCACTTGGAAGTGTAACATGAGATCAAGGTTGATGGGAAGGTTTTTGATATACGGCAGTGGGTGTAAATGTCAAAACTTCCCATAACTAATGTCTAGAATACCATAAGTCAAATCATGTTGTCATTTGTCAAAGGAAGCCTCTCATCGAATCTCCTAGTGTTATTATAGGTTTGAGAATCATTATAATAAGTTTGTATTATACTTTTATTAGTATAGCACTTCCATAGGTTAGAAAGTATATTGTCTTGAGTACATAGAAACTCCATTGGTACATAACCTAGAAACATCATCGATTGTCAAGCCTGCCATCTCTTAGGGTTGCCATGTTTGAGGTGTCCACCAGTTATCAATCCTAGAGGTCTCAGTGGTTAATGATTCTAGTATATCCATCATTTGAGAGTTCTAGTAACTCCATCTTTTAGATGTCTGGGACTATCATTGATCTAAGAGTTGATTTGGTCCTCATCAACAACCACCAGTTAGGACTTAGGATGAAAATACCTCAAAAACATGTTCAAAGTTCACCAAATGAAGTATGATTATGAAGGAAAGCATTTTATTAGATAATATATACCAAATTTTACAACTAGTTCCTTGATTAGGGTGAAATTGCTTATTACTCCAAAATTGTATATGAAATTACAAATCAAGGCAATAAAGGTACAATTGAAGTCAGATTAGAGTCATATCTTAACCAATTAATTTTCATGTCTTAAACCCAATATGAGTATGAAGGAAAAAAAGTTTAGATAGTCCTCACATAATTTGCAATTAATTATTCATACTCTTTGAGTTTACAAACAAGTCCACAATTTGCAAGGAAATAGGGAGTTAGGGAAGCCAAAGTGCAAATTGAACCAATTAAGAGATATCTCTTAATAAATTAGTATGAAACTTAATAAAACACAACGTTTTATTTTTTTTGGTCAGTAAAACACAACGTTTTATGATAACAAGTAGATATTAGATGGTAATTAAGGTAAATATAGGGTGATAGATTCACATCCATAAACCCCTCAAAATGATTTCTTCCTCAAAATCCTGAACTAGAGAAGAGAACAACAACAAGAAACCTATAATCATATCTCAAAGAACTTAGGCACAACTTAAGTTACACTATGATATTTCTAGGTTCATAGGTACATCCTATGTAGTTGATTTCTAGTTTCAACTTATTATTCATCAATCATTAACTTACCCATATTCCTTGGCATCTTCTTAGGAATTTATGAGATTATCATACTCCATTATTCTTACTTTTTATCCATTAATCATTATTATGTATCTTTCATTATAATTATACTTATCATTTTCACCATTAAGTGTTGATTCATCATATTTTATGTTCATTCTCAACCAATTACTACTCTTATCAGATATTTATTAATAAGATTTCTTGCAACCCAATTATTAGTTCATGTGTTACTGAAACTCATACAATTAATGGACACTTCTTGTGTATTGTAACGAACTCGCCTCTCGGTAACCCCCAATTAAGGGAGACAAGAAGGTCAAAGCCATTATCCCAATTAACAAGATTAAAGGTTCGATAAATAATTAATAACAATTATCAAATTCTACCAACTATACTGAAATCTGGTATAAATTCAAACTTTTTGCATACCTTTGAAAAACTTGGATTACTAATCTTCTATCTATATGAGAGAATATTCTAACTAATCCTCCTTGATCGTTAATCCTCATTTAATTCCACATATGCCACTTTAATGTTTGTTCTTTTCACTAGTACCTAAAACGCCGACAAACAAAACGTCGGTCAACATAAAGCTGGTATGTGGGGGAACCCATAATCGTGCAACTATGATAACAATGTAATAAGCCAATTATCATTTAACAACCAAGATTACATCTTAAGCAATACTACTCAATCCTTACCTATCCCCTATCTCTGTGCTGTCCCTACAGTGGACCTGGATGCTACCTTCCTCATGGTAGATCCCCATTAAACCCTGCATGATCCTACCTAACAGGTAGATCAATATCTAGGGTTGAGTCACATGGCACTACCCATAGGTAGCCCAATCCCTAACTCATGGTGTGCTGAAGAGTCGCATGGCACTACCCATAGGTAGCCCAATCCCTGACTCAAGGTGACTTGATGGACCTACCCCATTGGTAGCCATGTACTAAGTCATCCAATGACCTGATGGACCTACCCCATAGGTAGCCATGTACTAGGTCAAACTATTAAGCCACAGAGGGGACTAGGATCTGAGCTAGTAGGCACATATCTTAAGTGATAGTCACATCCACATTATAGTTTGCATGAATTAAATTCATTCAATAGTTTAATTCAAGTCATCGAGGAAAACTTTGGAAAACCTTGAAAAACTAATTCGAGATATTCATAAGCATAACCACATACCTGTCAGGCAGATTTGAGACAGAATCAACCAAGAAGGGAAATCCAATCAAGCAAGTACACGAATCTTGAAATCACATCCAATTCCTTTTTATCAAAATCTATTCAAACCATCTTTCTACCTAAGGTTTCTATTCCTTTTTAGGATTTCTACCTCTTTTAGGGTTTACTTTGCAATTAGGGTTTTTACTTCATTTTACTCTTTTAAACCCTAATTTCTCATCTATCCTTCATGAAAGTTATTAAGGTTACCTTTTAAAAACATATAACCTTAATTTTAGAAACAACACAATTAATCATCAATTAAGTCCATTAAGCCTCTTTTACATTAAAGCTACCATTTTTATCCTTTTAATCCATGACAAGATCATTACGCTCCTTTATCATCAATTCATAGTTCATTATGGTCTATTTCACATATGAATTCTAATTGTCATTAATTCTACCTTTATTCATTAGAAAACCCTAATTACTACATTAAGGGTATTAATCCACAATTAGGGACTTTTATACTCGAAATAGCTTAGAATTATCATATCTCGACTTTAATCATGATTTTGAACAATTAAAGCTATCAAGATTCACATTTACTAATATTAGGGTTTCAAGGCCCAGTAAAGCTTATATATGCACATGAACTCTCAATTAAACTAATTACATGCAAAGTTAATCATTTATGATCTTAATGCATCTTTTCATGATTAACATGCTAATATCAACTTTAATTATCCATTAAACCCTACTAATTTCATTAATCATCTCAAAATAGGGTTTCTTAATCTTTAATTCATTAAAGTTGGTAAGTTACACTACTTTTCGAACAACAAGAGGAATTAGCCTCTAAAACCATTTTAATGAATTCCTCTCATTTTTCTGAAAAAAATACATATATTATTTGCTACCATCGGAGTTACCACTAACAAGATATGATTTTTGCATTAATTCACTTACTTGACCAATCCGTGAGTGCCACATCATCATTTTCCATGCAAAGCGGCCCGACTTCAGTTATAATTGAATGATGGTTTTGCCCCCCACTTGAGTGGCCGACTCTTTAGCACGCGGAGGGTAAAATGGTCCAACTTGCTAGTTCATCTTCTTCCTCGCGGCACCCTAGCTGCCGCCGATCTGTTGTAGTTCGGGGGTCCACCTCCTTCCTCTCCGAAGCACAAAACTCATCGTCAAAGGTCTCCCTAGGTCCGCCACCCCCTTGCGCACCTGGGGCACTACTTGGTTGCAACCAGATGGAAACATGCGCCCGTCCACGCCCGATCATTCATATGGTCTGCCGCCGAGCACTGAGGGTGGACAACCTCATGCACAGGCTGCACCTCGATGCCTTACGCCTTGTTCTCGGCCCTTAAGCCTTCCCCATGCCTGGTACTCAACCCCACTCCATCACTCTCGTACAACACATCGTCCCTACTGCCATCGTAGGGAGATGCGTGGACGCAGCATGGGTGGCGCTCCCACCCCGACAGGGTATCTACACTGCACTGACCTCTTTTAACTCGTCACAAATTCCATCACTCCCAACGGAGGTCCTTGGTGATATTGGTTGTGAGGAGGAAGAGGAAGGCAACTAGGATGGAGGAGTTACTCGTTGTCAACCACGAAGCTGGAGATCGGAATCCTCTAGATCATTGTCGAGGGTGGATACTTCAAAAAGGGGCATCAAGAGGATTCCTTGAAGGCAACAATAAAGGCAGGGTTCACATCAACCAACCTTATTCATCTGAACCCATGGATGAAGAGGGTCCTTGCTAGACCGATGAGGAGGAGCATGCATCCAGGATGTGGAGGGGGTTTGATTACAGACCATCCTTTTATAGGACTAGAGGAACGTAGACAAATAAGGATGGATGGAAGCCTGTTATGGAATCCGCTTCCCTTATTGCACACATGGTAAGCGAGGGTCTTAAGGGAAAGTATGGGTTTTCTTCTCTTATCTTTAATTATCTTCCCATACTTATCATGTACACGAGTTTATGCCTTAGTCCAAGGATTTTCTCTTATTAAACTCTTCCTCTTATATTACTTCTTTTTCCCTTGGGGTTTAAGTAATTCAAAAGTGGCAAGGAGTATTACCACTATCCATAAACTCAATTTTCTAAGATTATTTAATCTCAACACCAACGAGGAAAGAAAATTACTCCTTTATATAACCCTTTGCTTTTATTCCAAAAGGCCACGAGAGGCACCACCATATGACTTCCACATAATTCTTATCATTTCAAATTTCCTTCTCATTAATAGATTTCTTTTTAAGGATTTCCCTTTATCTTTTATTTCCTTTTCCTCTTTTCCTAATTTAGAATTCATATATAAATGAAACTTACTCCATTGTGGCCATCTATGTATTTCTCATAAATACATTGCTTAATATCCATTATCTTTTATCTTTCTCTATTATTTGGACTTTTCTTCATTTCTTCTCTTTTAAATCCATTATTGTATTAACATAATAATAAGAACCACAAAATTCCTATCAAAAGGATAATTGCAAATAAATCCATCCTTTGAAGCTAAGCATACGACCTTTTCAATTAAGTAAAAATTCATAAAATCATTACATTTCAATTATGATAACATATGCAAAATTGGGGTTGTAACATCCTTCCCCTCTTATGAGAATTTTGTCCTCAAATTTCCATCAAGCCAACAAACAATTCAGGATAAGACTTTTCCATGTCCATCATTGGCCCCTATGTGGCTTTTCCCTATCCATGTCGCTTCCAAAGAACCTTTATCATCACATATTCTTTTCTCTGAGTTCTTTCACCTTGGCATCTATAAACCTCACAGGTGACTCAAGTCATTTCAACCTCCACTAGGTTCATTGCTTCGCACATGGTCCGGGTACCTCACATAGTACTCTAAATTGGACACATAGAACTCATCACACATCACATTATCCTGAGGGGTAAGGGCAAAACTTAACCTTCTCCACCAAACCATCTCAAATGGACCCATGTATCAAGGACTCAACTTTCTCAGCTATAGATCATAGGGGTTGGATTTTCATATCACATATTCTCCCACAGTGAACTGCATGTCAATCTACTTTGCATCAGCCTACGACTCATGTCATCCCTGGGCTCCTTTCAGCCATTACACAATCAAAGTGACTTCATCTGCACACACTGTGGTCTTTTTTTGACCTTCGTGAGGTCCCTCCACCAACATCACCTTAATGAAGTGGTGACCGACACAACCTCCCTTGCAGAGCTTCTTTACCTCCCGATACAGGCTATGGTGGTTATCATCACATCTTACAGAAGACAAGAACTATCTACATGTAACAACCTGAACGAGCACACATGCTCTCATCAGACCCTCTAGTCTGGATCATACTAACCATTAGTTAGGGGTGATAAGCGGTACTAACATCGAGTTCTTCATGTACCTACTTCCACCTTATGGAAGTGAACCTTTAGGTCATACTCAAGAACTTTTGAACTCGCATCCTGGTGTAGTTGAACTATCTCTCTCATATATAGTTCAACCGAATCTGTCCCTTGTCAGTAATCTTTCTCATATCATCTAGGTAAGGCAATCTACCATATATTACATCTTGACCTTCCTTGGTTTAGGGGAGACTTACCACAACATCCATAGTGGTGAACTCCCATTCCCTCTCATGGACTCTTTTATCCTCTATATCGTTAAACTGGGTTACTGGTGTTCATCCTTCACCTCCTGGCTTGCATGGAAACATACCACATGTACTTTATCTTAGGCATCCAAAATACTACTGTCACTTACTGTCTTTGTAGTACCAAGGTGTATCATGATCTCCTGCATGTCATGATTCCTCAAGATTGATTCCTCAAAAATCCTAAACCACTCTAGTTGGGGTTTCATCTCCTTTTCCTCCATAGAAGTGCATCTGAGGTTCTACAAACATCCTTTTATCATGATATGCCCTAGGCTGGCTAACCAAACAACCATTAACTTGTTAGACAGATCTTGTTACCTCTGAGTGTTAGCCAAACTTATCTCTTTTTCCAACTGAGGGTTAACCTATCAACCTCTTCTAGCCTCCATCTAAACTAGGCAGTTGTATCCCATCCAAAGTATCCATTACCACTTCACATCCTTAGGTGTTAGGTAACATTGAAGACATACACCTCCATGTATTCCACTTATTATCTCATCTCAGCTCTAAGTCTATCTTCATCAAGAAAACTCTGGGCGTATTCTCTATCAAATTCAACCTTGTATGACTCATATCTCATGATAAAAACATCCTCATAAGATGACTACCTTGTTTCCATCCATGTATCAATCACTCCACCAGGGTATGTTATCATCTCTATCTTCATACCCCATGGCAACATTCCAACTCTCATCACCTTTTATCCTTGGTGTATGGCATGCGTATTGTCCTATCTCTCACTCCCATAACAAGAGGAAATAAGCATTTGGCTACAATCCAAATACAAAGTTCTTCCTATTCTAAGAGTAGAGATGGTACATCCCACCTTGCCAGTACACCTTTAAATCTTAGTTGAAACGTGCATCTTATGTATCAACATCATCCTCAATATCAAAGTTACTTCCATGGAAAACTGGTTTCGAACCTACTTGGATCCACACACATTCCTTAGTCATCTCCTCTAGGTCTATAGGGTGCCGACACTTTTGGGGTCATCCCTCTTCCCTTATGCATCCAGAGAGTGCCCTACTCATCTGCCCTTTGGGTCCCAGGAGTTCATGAAGGTGATCAATCTCCTAACCTATGGCCCTTAGACAATGATAGCTGTTACCTCCCGACCCTATGGTCATGTGCAACTAGGGAATTAGACAACTCCTACTTCCATCAGTCTTATGCCTACCTAACCCTAGGATAGACTTAGGATTCTATCTTAGTACATGTCCATCTTAGAACCTTACCCAAGCCTTCATCATCTCTCTCTCTCTGCATTCATGGGCCGACTTCCATCCTTTCATAGGGTCCATGGCAACCTGCCTATCTTGGTCAGGCCCCATACCGGTTACCTCCTTAGTAACACATCCATATGCACTTTAGAGATGGTTATCTATGGGTCTACAGGTTCATTCTCATACCATGTACTTTTCACTTAGCTTCTCACGATCCTCTGAGACCGCTTTAGGTTTCCACAAAACCCACAAAACTGCTATACACCCTACCAAAGGGTCCCTCTCCCAGGATGAAAGGAAACTACAACTCTTGACAACAAGGTCACAAACATCCTTAGGGTTTCTATTCACATGAGCATGCTTAACCCAACAACTACTAAGGCACAAGCAGACCACCTACTAAACCATACTAGGTCCTACTTATTCTCTTTCATCAACACTGGATCACGCTCATACCTTCCCATGTCATCCACTTAGCTGTAAGGGATTCATCAAACATACCCTAAACTTAAGGGGTTTCCCTTTCTTCTAAACATGAGGAGTGCCATGCTCAAGACTATAGAAACTCAACTCTCATTAGGAGCATCAGGTACACCACTTCCCCTCTTAGGCCTAGGAACCCTAGGTTCACTTTTTGGGTGTCCAAATACATGCTCAACCTCTTAACCATGAATCAAACATTTCCAAGGTATGCCATGTACTTCTCATGATCCTTCAACTTGAACAACACCTCAGAGTTGAGTCCTCCTCAAGGGTAATGAACTAGGTATAAAGCCTCACAACTGGTTACTTAAACCTCCTCAGGGTCTAAGGCACTCTTCTTCTCATCTATATCATAGGTACAGAGGTACCAACAGAATCATCCTCTCACTAGGGTTTGGTTCCTCTCATGGAAACCAGGACATCATCAACCTCCATGGATCAAGCATGAGGAAACCACAAACATCCACTTAGGTCGCATCATCCTCAACTCACCACTTTTCCTCATATCTCGGAGTCTAGGATTCCAACCTTCTTGCTTGGGTCCTGCTCTCTCTCTAGAGCTAACTCCACAACCAGCCTTATACTAAAGGTCCTCTCTCCATGAAGATGGGTCAAGCTCACAAGCACACCTCTACATGGGTAAAGCCTATGCTCGAACTTATGTTTCTCAAGGTTATCCATAACCTTCTATGCTTATCTCATCAGCTATCCAACATACTCCCTTAGCCAGGGTTTCAACCTACTTCTCGCACTACAGATGCATACTGGGTGCCTACTATGCCATGCTCCTATATGCTCATGGGGTTTCTATAGGTTCTTCTCTAACCTCATCAATGAAGGAACTATCCTTTACTCTAACATGCATGACCCTTCCTAGAGTTGGGTCGCCAAAGGTACTCGACCATCCAACCTCTCATGGCTCATATGGCATCCAAGGCATGTCCATCCAAACGTCTGGTTTACCATGACATCTAACTCATCATGTCATCTCTCTCTCTAACCTTCACTTAGGGTTAGGGTTAACATCATCCTTAGAGGATGTGCCAGGTCTCTACTTATAATGGAGGTCTCTACCTCCAAGACTAACTCTCTTTACTTATCCTCCTGACAAGAAGGACTAGCCTCAGGTCTCTCCTGAGGGCATGGCAACTTATGTCATACGACCTAAGCATGTATCTATTCTTTTACGCTTAATCTATTAAGCTTATGTCCATGACATCTTGTTTACTTGTTTTTTATTAATTTGGTGGAGGATTCCTTAAACCTTATCAATCTTACCCATACCTCAAGAGGGTGAGGAAAAGAGAGAAAACCCTAATCCCTATAATCCTTAACAACATTTGAGTTGAGAAGGGATGAACAAGATGAAAGAGTCCTAACGGTATCTTATTTCAAGTCCAATCCTGAGACATTTTCCAGGCAGTCACACTAATCTGGGAGTCCTCGTATTCTGACTAGCGGTGCGGAGGAAAATCTTGCCAGCCCCCGGACGTGATCCTTTTCTAGACACCTCTGTCTTTTGAAAATTCCTCTAATAACTCCCTTGGGTTCTATAGAGTTTGTAAAATTTAATAATTATTAAAGATTAAATGAGGAACCTAGGATCTAATACCAAATGTAATGACCCCGCCTCCCAGTAACCCCCAATTAAGGGAGACCAGAAGGTCAGAGCCATTATCCCAATTAACAGGATCAAAGGCTCGACAAATAATCAATAACAATTATCAAATTCTACCAACTATACTGAAATCTGGTATAAATTAAAACTTTTTTCATACCTTTGAAAAACTTGGATTACTATTCTTCTATCCATATGAGAGAATATTCTAACTAATCCTCCTGGATCGTTAATCCTCATTTAATTCCACATATGCCACTTTACTGTTTGTTCTTTTCACTTGTACCTAAAACACTGACAAACAAAATGTCGGTCACCATAAAGCTGGTATGTGGGGGAACCAATAATCGTGCAACTATGATAACAATGTAATCAACCAATTATCATTTAACAACCAATATTACATCTTAAGCAATACTACTCAATCCTTACCTATCCTTTGTCTCTGTGATGTCCCTACAGTGGACCTAGATGCTACCTTCCTCATGGTAGATCCCCATTAAACCCCGCATGATCTTACCTAATAGGTAGATCAATATCTAGGGTTCAGTCACATGGCACTACCCATAGGTAGCCCAATCCCTAACTCATGGTGTGATAAAGAGTCGCATGGCACTACCCATAGGTAGCCCAATCCCTTACTCAAGGTGACTTGATGGACCTACCCCATTGGTAGCCATGTACTAAGTCATCCAATGACCTGATGGACCTACCCCATAGGTAGCCATGTACTGGGTCAAACTATTAAGCCATAGAGGGGACTAGGATCTGATCTAGTAGGAACATATCTTAAGTGATAGTCATATCCACATTATAGTTTGCATGAATTAAATTCATTCAACAGTTTAATTCAAGTCATCGAGGAAAAATTTGGAAAAACTCAAAAAACTAATTCGATATATTCATAAGCGTAACCACGTACCTGTCAGGCAGATTTGAGACAGAATCAACCAAGAAGGGAAATCCAATCAAGCAAGTACACGAATCTTGAAATCACATCCAATTCCTTTTTATCAAAATCTATTCAAATCATCTTTCTACCTAAGGTTTCTATTCCTTTTTAGCATTTCTACCTCTTTTAGAGTTTACTTTGCAATTAGGGTTTTTACTTCAATTTACTCTTTTAAACCCTAATTTCTCATCTATCCTTCATGAAAGTTATTAAGGTTACCTTTTAACAACATATAACCTTAATTTCAGAAAAAACACAATTAATCATCAATTAAGTCCATTAAGCCTCTTTTACATTAAAGCTACCATTTTTATCCTTTTAATCCATGACAAGATCATTATGCTCCTTTATCATCAATTCATAGTTCATTATGGTCTATTTCACATATGAATTCTAATTGTCATTAATTCTACCTTTATTCATTAGAAAACCCTAATTACTACATTAAGGGTATTTATCCACAATTAGGGACTTTTATACTCGAAATAGCTTAGAATTATCATATCTCGACTTTAATCATGATTTTGAACAATTAAAGCTATCAAGATTCACATTTACTAATATTAGGGTTTCAAGGCCCAGTAAAGCATATTTATGCACATGAACTCTCAATTAAACTAATTACGTGCAAAGTTAATCATTTTTTATCTTAATGTATCTTTTCATGATTAACATGCTAATATCAACTTTAATTATCCATTAAACCCTACTAATTTCATTAATCATCTCAAAATAGGGTTTCTTAATCTTTAATTCATTAAAGTTGGTAAGTTATACTACTTTTCGAACAACAAGAGGAATTAGCCTCTAAAACCATTTTAATGAATTCCTCTCATTTTTCTGAGCAAAAAATATATATTATTTGCTACCATCGGAGTTACCAATAACAAGATATGATTTTTGCATTAATTCACTTACTTGACCAATCAATGAGTGCCACATCATCATTTTCCATGCAAAGCGGCCCGACTTCAGTTATAATTGAATGACAGTTTTTCCCCCCACTTGAGTGGCTGACTCTTTAGCACATGGAGGGTAAAATGGTCCAACTTGCTAGTTCATCTTCTTCCCCACGGCACCCTAGCTGCGGCCGATCTGCTGCAGTTTGGGGGTCCGCCTTCTTCCTCTCCGAAGCGCGAAACTCGTCACCGAAGGTCTCCCTAGGTCTGCCGCCCCCTTGTGCACCTGGGGTGCTACTTGGTTGTAGCCAGATGGAAACCTGCGCCCGTCCACGTCGGATCGTCCCTATGGTCTATCGCCGAGCGCTGAGGGTGGACACCCTCATGCACAGGCTGCACCTCGATGCTTTCTGCCTTATTCTCGACCCTTAAGCCTTCCTCGCACCTGGTACTCAACCCCACTCCATCACTCTCGTACAATGCATCGTCCCTACTGCCATCTTAGGGAGATGCGTTGACGCAACATGGGTGGCGCTCCCACCCCGACGGGGTATCTACACTGCACCGACCTCTTTTAACTCGTCACTACTTCCATCACTCCCAACGGAGGTCCTTGGTGATATTGGTTGTGAGGAGGAAGAGGAAGGCGACCAGGATGGAGGAGTTACTCATTGTCAACCACGAAATTGGAGATTGGAATCCTCTAGATCGCTGTTGAGGGTAAATACTTCAAAGAGGGGCATCAAGAGGATTCCTTGAAGGCAATAATAAAGGCAGAGTTCACAACAACCAACGCTGTTCATCCGAACCCATGGATGAAGAGGGTCCTTGCTAGATCGATGAGGAGGGGCATGCATCAGGTTGTGGAGGGGGTATGATTACATACCATCCTTTTATAGGACTAGAGGAACGTAGACGAATAAGGATGGATGGAAGCTTGTTATGGAATTCGCTTCCTTTATTGCACACATTGTAAGAGAGGGTCTTAAGGGAAAGTATGGGTTTTCTTTTCTTATCTTTAATTATCTTCCCATCCTTATCATGTACACAAGTTCATGCCTTAGTCCAAGGATTTTCTCTTATTAAACCCTTCCTCTTATATTACTTCTTTTTCCCTTTGGGTTTAAGTAATTCAAAAGTGGCAAGGAGTATTACCACTATCCATAAACTCAATTTTCTAAGATTATTTAATCTCAACACCAACGAGGAAAGAAAAATACTCTTTTATATAACCCTTTGCTTTTATTCCAAAAGGCCACAAGATGCACCACCATATGAATTCCACATAATTCTTATCATTTCAAATTTCCTTCTCATTATTAGATTTCTTTTTTAAGGATTTCCCTTTATCTTTTATTTCCTTTTCCTCTTTTCCTAATTTAGAATTCATATATAAACTAAATTTACTCCATTGTGGCCATCTATGTATTTCTCATAAATACATTGCTTAATATCCATTATCTTTTATCTTTCGCTATTATTTGGAATTTTATTATTTTCTTCTCTTTTAAATCCATTATTGGATTAAAATAATAATAAGAACCACGAAATTCCTATCAAAAGGATAATTGCAAATAAATCCATCCTTTGAAGCTAAGCATACAACCTTTTCAATTAAGTACAAATTCTTAAAATCATTACATTTCAATTATGAAAACATGTGTAAAATTGGGGTTGTAACATGTATAGTCCACTATTATCATCCAAGTAACTTATTTTGTATTCTTATAGATCAACATCATTCTCAGTATCACATGGGTACATGCCACATATTCTTACTTTTCTATTAGAAATCACCATCTGGGCTTTTTTCTATGGCTAAAACATGTTCTTGTCAAACAAGACTACTACTGAAACTTATGATTCATACACCAGTCATCCTCTAACATACTAGAGGATCGGGACAAAATTATATTCAATTACCTGACCATCACTTATTCTCATATCGTCCTGAGAGCAACCTCCTAATATCATGATTATTAGAGCAAAATATTGCAGTTTCCCTCTTTCTATCATTCAACTACAATTTTGATTTTGATTATCACCAAACATCCTCATCAAGAATATGATTCTATATCATATTTGAGTTTTGGTCTCCGAATCTTGCTTTTGATTCTCTTCATTTGTTATGATTATTCACTTTCTATCATCTACAAGATATCATTTCCTAGGTAACATCTCTAATCATGTCGTTGCATCATTATTGTTTACTTCCATTCTTTCTTAACACACATTTGTTGGTCAAAAATCACCTCAAGCTCCACTCCTATATTATAACATTCTACATCTTTATATTTTCAAGTCATACTCATTGTCTGAGTTCTCCTTCTCTTATATGGATTTTACACCTTAAATCCTTCACATAACATATATTCTCCATGGACTTTCTCACACGTGCCCGTGCATTCAAAAAACTACTTTAAGGTTTTTTGTGGATGATACACATAATTAAAGATTAATATGTGACGCCATCTCTATTTAATCTCATCATTCTCTGGAATGTGATCTTCAAACACTAGATTCTTATGCATACAATGTGTCCTTTCAAGTTTAGAAAACTCCTCCTTACATTATTCATTTTCTTATTGATCATCATAGTGTCATATATTTTCCCATACTCATCAAAATATTAGCTTTTGATGAATTAAAAAATTGCTTTTATCTTTCTAAAGTGATTACATTAGTATTTACCTTAACTTCTTTAACAAATTCATATATAGTTTTGGTTCAACATATCCTATTTAAACTAGATTTTGTATCTCTAGAATGCTTTTATCTCATTCTTTTCATCATGAGTTCTTATTTTATTATAATTTAGGGTTCCTATACAACTAAGTACTTGGTCATAACTATATAGGAGAATAGCCATAGAGTTCCACATTGAATCTCCATCAATACTTGGATACCTAACAAGGGAATCAAACACTAAGTTGAAGTAGCATCCATAATGTTCATGTCACCTTCATCAATTAGTTATCATTTTAATCTTAATTTCTATTATCCATGTAGACTCACTAACCTTTTCTCTGATACTAAAACTATAGTGACTCAACTAGCTGATCAATCCCTAGTTGATATTAGGACAAATACCAAGACAAAACCCAACATAAACTAACAACAACAAACAATGAGTCAAAAAATTCTAAATAAGATAATCCAAAAAAAGATCTACAACATTAATTATAACATGACATCATATAAAAATGTATCTCATCATACTAGAGTCGATCCAGCATAAGACACTATAGGATCAAAAATGTGAATATCTTTATTAACGTCATCAAATTAAGACAACAATATGGTTCATATCAATGAATATACAACAACATGTGAGATCTAGATCAAGATACAACTCATACTCATAAGAAAACATTATAAAAAAACTTATTAAATACTTCAACAACCACCCATCCATCACTCAAAAAAGTGAGAGTACAAGGACACTCCAAACTTAACTAAAACCTTTCTACTACTCCAACATACCTAAAAGATGTGAAAACCATGCGGTGAGACCCCAAGTCCAGTGATATGATATGGAACAAGATAGCATGCAAATTTCTTATGGGCGTATGCTGATCATATTATTTAAATGTAGTTTAACCAATCGTGAAATATATCTTGAAATGATATATGCAACAATTACTTATTCACTTTACATAATACGCATTTAGCAAGTGTTTATTTTTTTCACACACATTAACTCTGAAAGTACTAAATATCTTCACATAAATGTATATATAGAAAGTATAAAAGGATATACTATAAATATACATATTCCATATTCTTAGATGTACTGAGTAGGACATTTATATAATACTTAATATAAGTAATGAAATACAATTGCACATCCATGTGTTTTATGAATTTAGCTTAAATAGATATACTACACAACTGAGTTACATATTTTATTTTACCATGATTGTTTAAGGCATACAACACAAAAATACTAGCTAGTGGTTGTGAAGTACAAACTAGCCCTTAATAAGATCTAAATATTTTCAAACTCCATTAAATATATCCACACATCTGGGGTCGAAAAGAAGGTAACAAGAGGTATAGTTCTCAAAGACCATGTCTAGTATGTAATTCATCAAAAGTGGATCTCCATATATCATAGGTCTTTTGTGGGTACATAATTCACAACACCAAGAATATAGGGTATAGAATCCAAGAAATTGGGACGCGAATGCAATCTCTATTCATCACATTTCACTTGATCATCATTCGCAACCAAGCCTCCAAAAACCTAGTAAATGTTAGGGTATACTAAACCCACACAACCACATGTATCCAAAATTATACATTATGAGCATCTTCTTACAATTCATAGATTTATACAAGGTTAACTTCTTCTACTATTCCCCCAACAACCTAGGGAAATAGATCTATAGATTCACGATACCAAACGATTAGGTTTACACTTAATTAATTAATCTAATTATTTGTATTATTCAAATAATTTAAAAATAAATCATAGAGATGCAATTACAATATTAAATAAGTATAACAAATCAAAAAGATATAGATCATATACGCATATACTAAACCACCATAATTAGGGTATAAGTAGCCATCTTTGTCCATACCTAGTCCCAATATATCAATATCACCCACAACAAGGCCCAACATATCCATCTCATCCACAATGAGGCCCAAAATAATAAATCATGGCACACATTCCTTAATCAAGTCACAACATGGTATATTTATACTTCAAAAATTTCACTTCCAATGTACAATAAATATCACAAAACATTGACCATTATCCAATACATAGAAATTCTCATATTCATCATATCAAACAAGAAATGATTATAGAGCATGATTAATTATCAGTATTTAAGTGTAAGGGTATCATAAGGAACTGTCATGATCTATCTTCTTTGTGAACATTTAGTTAAATTCAACCAATACTTCATGCCTAATTAATGAAGTGTACATCATAATTTAAGGACAAGGTTATCATACCCATAACATCACATAGTTTCTCCCACGTTAATCATTTCACCATTTATCCATCATCTTATATTACATTCATGTTCAATCATGAGTTAATTTTAACCGTTGGTCCCTTCCATCATCCCAACAATGACAACCATATCATTGCACCCAAGATATCAATTTCAAGGCATCAAGCCCACATGTTTATGTCCCATATCTAAGATACATGAAATTATGTCAACCAAATTTCAAATTGAACCGTATTTAAGATATCTTAATCATCTGGTATTAAAACTTAATCAATCACATGATCGTGATGATAAGGAAAGATCAAAATGAAATTAAGGTTAATATGGGTCATGGTCTCACATTTTGACAGGTGGGGTTATACATGTAGCCTTGAGAATTTAGTTTCCAATAGATTGCAAGGCCATTACTTTCTCTTCAACATTATCTATGATTTACACAGAGCTACTAGAGGCACCTATCACTTGATTATTTGGTAATACTATCATATCAAATAGAGTATTCATTTGATCACATCATTAGTAGATCAAGGGGCTATGAGAGATGTTATCACGCCAACATTTCTATTATACTCATTGATGGCACTAGAAGCATAGTGCATTGCATTTTCTAGATGGTCAAACTAAGGCCAAGAATATTTAGGAATCATTGCCATGAACATGCCTCCACATGATTTATATACCATGTCCTGACTCAATTGAGATAATCTAGAAAAAAAATATTGTAAAAGCTGCCATAGTGGTACTTCATGATGAGGGAGATCTATCAATAGCCTCTGGAATATCTCCCAACTATCATGAAACTACTCATGGTCCATTTGGATGAAATTCACATCAACACACCACAATTTTGTCAATCTATCAATAGAATATTTTTTCTTCACAAAGGCATTTGTTGTATCTTCCCAATAGGCATACACTCCTTAGCGTTATCCTTTAGAGAGAAGGGGAACACAACCAAATGAATGACATCATAGGTTTCTGATAGAGTGTGAAAGGTTGAGTGTGTTTCCATAAAAGAGTCCACATGCCAATAAGGATTTTCATTTTCCAACCCATATAAGACCGGGAGCATCTGCACAAGGTTTGGAGGAATGGATTATTCTTGACCAAGTATTGCCCTAATTCTTGTTGCAATATGAGAAGTATTGTTTCCTAGAAAAAAAAGTAGCATTGGAGGATGGAGACATGGCCTTTGGTGAATGTAGAGGTGATAGGATGAGCAACAAAGGATGAGCAACATTGATGAGCAACATTTCAGATGTACATTTCTTTGCCATTGTTGCATTTGATGATGCATTGCAACCCCAACAACTAGTGCAAAGGTCTCTTCATGAAGACAAGGTATCTTGGTAGCAAAAGAAATTATGTCCTAGTTCATATCTGTCAGGTCATCAAGGGTTGAATGAAACAATATTGAAGTGTTGTCATATGGAGATTCTTTGCTATGTAAGATATCATAAGGCCATTGTTGAAGGGAATCTATGAAAATGCAAGAACACAATTGTTGGATGTAATTGGCCTTAAACCTCATAGGCCTATGATTCTTAAACATATATCTCGTATATGGAAGGTTAAAGGCGATTTCAAGATCTTATCACACACGATTAGTTTTTTCATCATTACATTTTGGGATCCAAAGGATATGAGAGTGGAATTAGAATAAGGGCGTTGGTTTTTTGTTGCTAAACTAATGGTTCTAAAGAAATGGAAAAGGGTTGAACCTCTTAGGAATATTAAGCTATTAGAGGCGCCAATTTGGGTCTGGATTCACAATTTGTCTCTCGAGCTCTATTATGAGAATTTTTTTTGTTTTATTGGAAGTTTTATTGGAACTCCTTTAAGACATGATTCATTAACAAAGATCTCTAATGACTTTATTTTTCTAGAATATAATGTTTCTTTCTTTCTTTTTCAACTTAGATGAATATAATAAGTGATAATGGTGTAAAGGATACTTTTAAGTTTGAAAATGAATGGTTTCCTTATGATGTAAGGCTTGTGGAACTCTTGGACATGGTCACGGGGATTTTGAAAAAATTGTAGCAAACAAGTCAAAAACTAAACATATATGGGTTGAGAAAATTCATAACAAGTCTGATACTTTCTATGATTGTCCTTCAATTGAAGACCAAGTGTCTATTAAAATGCCTACAATACCTTTGAGGGTGGAAGAGCTTCAGCAAATAGAGATGACTAATCTTATGACTCCTACTACTTAAACATGGTGACTAGATCAAATAATCCTAATTCAAGTATTGAATGGAGTAAATAAAAGAGTAGGAATAAGCTCCTCCAAGGAATGTATCGAAGATCCTACCACAAAAAGTAGTGGGTATTTAAGTTTCTCCTCATAGATTCGGGATGCTGGAGTTTCATAATGGACCACATGATGGTGAAGTACCAGTGGTAAGTTTTGATATTGGAAGGTCTCTAGTCATTATCTTTCCCAATGTTTGGCTATCTCATTGTACTGTCTTGGAACTTGTATAGTTTAAATAGGCATGGGCATCAGAGGTTTGTCCATTAGACTGTATATAATTATAATGTTGCTATTTCTTATAGACTAAAAATTGAGATTGGAAGGAAAATATGGGTAGAACTAGGAACAATATCTAGAGGGGTCATATGTGTGTATCTAACCACAACAGTCATCCAATAGGTAGGTTTCTAATTATGGGGGCAAGGGAGGTTCAACCTATTTTAAGATGGATCAATATGTTATATGTAGCTTGTCCGACTTCAATAAATCTTGTTTTGGTGGTAATTTATGGGCATAATCTTGAAGTGAAGAGATCTTTTCTCCGATCAAATCTTATTAATGCTCTTGAACATCTTAATGGCTTTCCTATTATGGTGACCGAGGATTTCAACGTGTTTTATTTTTAATGAGTTTTTTAATAGCTCAAAGATGATTCAGTTGGAGTACAATGTGTCATGATTTACTTGGGATAATAGGAAACACGGTCTTGTTATTTCAAAACTTCTTGTGGCTTTTATTTACGATGAGTTCTTGAATGAGTACCCTAAAACTTGGGGTATAAATATCTATATTTTGGTCATAGTGATCACATGTTTCTTGTGACACATATTGACGATTCTTTTAAGAAAATGACTCCCTTTCATTTTTTAACTCCTTGGTTAATTCTTCTTGCTTTTTGGATATCGTGAAAGTGGCATGGAAAATTGAGGTTGATATTAACCCTATGTTTACTCTTTGTAGGAAACTGGATAATGTTTAAGAAACTTTGAGTAGATGGAACAAGATTATTGTCAAAAATATTCATGAGAATAGGAAGATTCTAGAGGGTGAGGTGGAAAATATTGCTAAGGTACTTCATAAGAATCTTACAACTGCATTCTGGTAGAGGAATTTATAATTAAGAGAGGATTTTCTATGAAAGCATATGATGCTGAAGAAGCGGTTCTCAGACAAAAAACAAGAATTCAATGGTTTAATCTAAGCGACAAGAACTTGAAATATTCTATGTATCCTTGATAACTAGAAGAATGTGAAACTCTATCCGCTTTCCATATATTGATAACGGGCCTTGTCATGATGAAGTTAAGACAAGAAACCATATCAACGCTTGTTTATGAAGACCCTTTCTCCAAAAGGGACCTGTTGAAATGACCTAATCTAGTTAACTTTCTACCACCCAAAGTTCTAAATGAACATTTTGATATATTGTGTATGCTTGTTACTTGTGATGGGATTGATTATATTAACATATAATCAAATGGCAGAAAGGCCCCAGGGTCCAATGGTTTTAACTTCTTATTTCACAAGGCATGATGGATTATCTATAGAGGTGATCTTTTTATATATTCTAAAAATATTTTCTCAAGTGGAAGATTGTTAAAAGAAGTAATAACTCTTTCATCACCTTGAGTCTGAAAACTAGTGCTATAACTGATGCTAAATATTCAACACTGATCTCTTTGTGTAATGTGTCTTACAGAATCATCTAAAAAATCCTAGCCAAAGAGTTCAATCTATTCTTCCGTCGATCATTGACCAAGCTCAATTTTCATTTATTAAAGGTAGATCTGTCACTGATGCAACTTTGGTAGAGAATGAACTTATGAATAATATGATGAATTGTAATTCCCTAAAGTTTTTCTTGAATATGGATGTTAAGAAGTCTTATGATTATATGGATTGGTCTTATCTTGAGTTTGTTCTTGTCAATATAAATTTTCTAAAATGCTTCATCAATTGGGTGAATTAGATATTCTATGCTATGAATTGTCAAATTTTGGTGAATGGTATGCCTTCAATAAGAAATATCCTACTAGGAAATTAGAAAAGGGGATACATGGGCTCCTCATATATTTTCTATTTCTATGGAGTATTTTCCTTCAATGATTAGAGTTATTAAACAAACTAAAGAAACCCCTTCCTTTAAAACATCCCATTATTGATCAATCTCCCATGTACTTTTTGCTGATGGTGTTATTTTTGTTGATGCTGATGAGAGTTCTATTGTAAAGGTGGTTGAGATTGTCTACAGATTTTTTTTTATATAGAGTATTGAAGTGAGAACTGAGAAAAATTGATAATTTTCAATCTGGAAGCTAATTGATATTTATTGATCAATTCTTTCAAGGTTTAGATTGATTACGTACCAAAGAAGTATTTGGGTCTGTTGTTGTTTAAGGGAAGAATCGACAAGAGTCTGTGTACAACCGTTATGCACAAGATAATGTCTAGATGGATGGATATAAGTCAAGATACTTATATTATGCTTGGAAAGTTGAGCTTATTATCTCAAATATCTCATCCTTTCATTTATAGTATATGGCCTCATTCCCCCTTCCTACCCTGTCACCTTAGATATAAATAATTTGTGTAGGGAGTAACTAGTCATCAAAAAGAGATTCACATAATTGATTGAAGTAGTGTTTGTTCACCTAAAAAAGAAGGGGAACTAGTCATTAAGATCACTAGAGATATTGTGAAAGCGTGCATGATTTTTTTTTTGGAACATTGCCAATAAAAAGAATTCAATGTGGTTTTGTTAGGTTCATGAAAGATGCCTCAAATGTGGTTCAATTTTGAGTATTAAGATTCAACCCAATGCTACTAGGATGTAGAAGCAACTAATTTTATTTAGAAGTAAAGTTACTCCTAAAGTGCACTAGTTGATTGGTAAATGGGATTTATGGAGGGGCGCATGTCTTTCTAAAGTTTTTTTGTTGGATTTCTTATCAGTTAATAGTATGGTCAATTGTAGAATGGGCGATTTGCAAAGGTGAATTGTTATTATAGAGATGAAATCTGGATGGACACAAGATCTAGGCATGTGAAGTTGGTTACAAATTTTAACAAAGATCATGTTAGGATTGCTTGTAGTAGGGAGAATTGTGTTCTATAGAATGGGAACGAAGTTAGCAAAATGAAAGAATTTTGGGATTCTTTGTGTGAGAAGTATGTCGTTCATTGGGAAAATTGAATATGGAATTCAAAAGTCCCAAAAAATGTGTTCTTACGGTCTTGAATCTTTGGAAAGAGAAATTTCTTACTCTTGATAATATAATGAAAAAGAGTTTTTAGCTTTCCAAGATGTGTTTATTGTGTAGATGTAATGCTGAAAAATCTAAACGCGTGTTTTTCCTATGTGATTATAGTATGAAGATGTGGAATAGAGCTAAACATGAGAGTTATATGTATGGGATCCCTACTTATGTTTAGTATCTTAGTACCATACCATGATATAAATCTAGGTCTTTGTGATGGTTGGTGTTCATGAAGTGTAGAGGGAGAGGAATTCCATAATTTTTTAGGAGAGGGAGCATTATTTTAACACTCTATGGAGTAATGTAAAGACAGGTTTAGATACCTTATATTATCTTTCTCTTGATATTTTTTGAGTAGCTTTTACTTTTTATATACATTGTACAAAAAATTTCATATCTATATCAGTATAGAGGGAAACAAGCTCAATGGACCAAAAAGGTAGTCTTGGAGAGGCCTCAGAGGTAGGTTTTTCTCATCTTCTTTGTGCTCTCCTTTGTTGGGTGGTGGTCATCCATTGGGATTATCCATATCTCCCTTCAATGTGCACTATAATCTAAGTGTCACACAATGAATGGGCTAGAAATCTCAAATCAAAGAACAACACGAAGAGTATATAATAGGAATGGTGATGACAATAGGAAAAGTCAAAATAAAACAAGTTGGGAAACTTAATGCACCTATGGCAGACTTTTCTATCAAATTCCATAATGAAGCACAATCTTCATACAAACAAACTACAAGTGCACGAGCTTGGGATGTATTATAGGAGAAGTGACTAGAAAGCCAAATTTGTAGGAAGAGATGGGGGCAACTGAGATGTTTTGTCTTATCTAGGTTCCTACTAAGAAGGTTAGGGTTTTTAGGGTTTGAATTTGGATTTGAGTTACACTAAGGGTCATGCTAGAAGGAATGAAAAGAATGAAATCTAAGTGAAACTAGAAATTAATACTATCAAACTAAGAATGAGAGCAATTATTACTAAACTAGACTAACAATGGTAAGAGAGAGAAATTCGCTACCCAAGATTTGCAACTACACCAACTAAGCAAGCAACAAACTACACTAGAAATTAACCAATCAAAACCTAACACAATAAACTCAAGGTAAGAACTATTTACTCTAACAAGAACTAAATAGAATGAGAAATTAATTAAAGTAAGCAAGTATGAGAAACTAGCAAGCACTAAGAAAGTTGGGGTTTTAGCAAGTGATTTAGGTAGTGGATCATTTGGAGGTATGTTACTAGTTAAAATTCAATTAGGGTTTGCATTCATCCAAACACTCCAATTGATGGTGTCATTCAAACCAAACAAGTATGGGGAGATTAGGTTAGTAGTCATATCTTACTAGATGGCCATGGGTGGCATATTGTGTACATAGTGGAGCTAGCCCCTTTCACCTATTACCCAACCTTTAGAGGCTCAATTGTATAGGTGATAGATAAGTCTTAGGCTAGATCTACCCTAGTATAGGTTTCTAAACATGATTTTCCTCACCCACTTAGTAGCATGAGGTGGTATAAGAGAAAGGAGAGAGGTGTTTCACCCCTTTCCATCCTCTAAGTATGCTCTTTGCCAAAAGAGAGGGAAAATACACACTTAGATACTTATATCTCACACCTAGGGCTAGTGGAACTAACTAATAGTCCTCTAAGGAACTTGTATTTCTTCCCTTCAAAAAGCCCAAAATCACTTTTTTCTAGGTTCTTAGGTCCACATCAATGCTACTTGGTTTTCTCTCCATTTCAGGCTTGCTGCACTTAACTTCTATCATTTCATGTTCATTAAAACTTTAGGAACCATTCAATTTTAACTCATTTAATATATAGTACTTCTCTCTCATTGACATCCATCAAAGTCCTATTTAAGTGTATTTCATTCAATTTATGGAAACCCACATATATTTAAAGCAAATATATGAAAGACTTCCTCGTACTCATTTCAATACTATTTCACTCATTACTTATCAATACAATTCAATTCATGCTTGTCAATTTCTTCTCTTGCATTTAAATACATGTACCATGTCCCATAACTTCTAATGGAATTTTGGTTATTAAAAGCAATCCTTATATTCCTTGTAAAACTCTCAAATTTAGGGAGTACCATGGATTATGTTTACTTCTTCTTACCTATTAATCTCTAGTTATCTTACCAATTTGTTATTACATGATTGGAATAAAAGTCTTGCATTCATGTAGGTTTTCTCATTATCCTATAAATTACCATAATAGATGTTTCATGCATCATAAGGGCCTTATTATTCACTAATCTCATTAGAGTGTACACAGGTTCATTATGTCTATTCACACACATGGAAACCCTAGTATTTAGGTAATTCCATAGATGAGATAACTTAAAAAATGTATAGGGAGAAAAAAAGAATATAACATGGCACTGAAATCATTATACAACATTTCACATGAATATTATTAAATTGCATGGTATCATAGTAACATTTATTTCTCTCAAACAACACATGAAGAGGGCTTATCTACTCATAATCAAAGAAAGAACAAAATAAGAGGAGGACATAGAGAGAAATTACATGGATGCCAATGGAAAGACCTCCTTCCTCATCTCCAACAAAAACTAGCTCATACTCCTCGTCCTAGAATGGCATGGAAGGTGGAAGTGTAATGGACAAAACCCAATAAAAGTAGGGTTATGAGGTGCAAGGTGATGAATATAAGATATAATGCGATATGTGAGAGGTAGGTGGTAGAAATTAATGCCCTAGGGAGCTAACCTTCAACTTCCTACCACCACTGGTGTTCTATAGTGGTATAGGGATTCTTAGGATAAGTGAGGGGGGAAATGGGAAGATCAATGAATAAAAGAGATAGGTTTCAAAGGTACCATGGCCATGGTGAAAAGATGATAAAATGTTTGTGGTAATTTGGAACAATGTTGGTGATTGCTTGGTAGATTCAAGCTTATATTTGGAACTTTAGGCTAGTGACATGGTTGTGGTGGCATGATGGTAGCACAACCATGTTGAATACCATGGCCATAGTGTATGGATGATTAAGGAGTTGTAATCAAGGGCACGATCATTGTGGGGAGATGCTACCACATTCATACTCAGTAGCACGATCATTCTAGTCTCTACACACTTTTATTGGGCACATAAGTGGTGACTGAAATGTATTTCTCCTTGTAGAAATTGTGATTTCTTTAGATTCTGGGGTTTGGTAGTAGGGGTTGAATTCTCTGTAGGGGTTAGTGAGGTAACTCACACCCATACAAGATCAATATATGATGTTGAATTCTTTGTAGGGGTTGAGGGATGGTTTAGGGAAAGGAATTAGTATAAAAAGAAATGATGATAGAGAGTAGGTTCCAATGATCCAAAAATAAAGTGTTGGAGCCTAGTGATACAAAGGAATCATGTTGGGGATAAATTGTAAGGTGAATCTTAAACCTTGTGACTCAACAATGCTCGAGGTATACATATGTGTGTCTATCATAGGCCTCAGTGTGGAGAGCCTTTCCTTTTCTCAACTTGAAGGAGAAGATATGTAAGAGAATTGAGGATTTCCAATATGGGGAGAGATAGTTATTAATTTAGAGCTAAAAGGAAACTGAATCATGCCAAAAAGGCAACTGGGAAGAAATCACATCAACTCTTTAAGTCGGGACCAAAAGAACCTCACATAGAACACTTTTTCAGAATCCATTCTTAAGAAATCTTAATTGTATGTTCAATTCAAGAGTCACTTCTCAGGA
Source organism: Alisma plantago-aquatica (assembly GCA_963693085.1). Classification (NCBI taxonomy): domain Eukaryota; kingdom Viridiplantae; phylum Streptophyta; class Magnoliopsida; order Alismatales; family Alismataceae; genus Alisma; species Alisma plantago-aquatica. The sequence continues at coordinate 1,099,104,161 of OY856411.1, forward strand.
AAATTGATAATGGAAAATTAGAATCAATTGACTTCAGAATCTATATCCTAGTGTAATTTAGACGAGAGAATTTCTTCATATCAAAGTTGGAATCAATAGGAATTCCAATAAAACTACCTATTCTAGAAACATAAAATTACCAAAATTCTAAAGGAAAATTCAAAACATGAATCCAAACCAAAATAGATTCCAGTGATTCTTTCTCTAATCTATCTCCAATTTGCCAATGTTTCAAAATCATAGGATTTCCTTTGACAAGCCATGGCCCATCCTCAATGGCATGTTGCATATCAGACCTCTCCAAAAACCTAATGATAAAAAATTCTATTGTTTTGAGTGTAGTATCAATGTTACGTTTGATCTTTTAAATCCATATCAAGTGTCTAGAGAGAGTAGGGAGGTGAACTTTAAGGTCTATCAGATAAACTAATACATCACTCGTTTGCTTCTCTATGATCTTTTCTACTTCAGTCTGAGGGTATAAGATCTTCTCATCCACAAACTCCATAAACATCTTCCTAAGATCCCCCAACCAGCATTAGATTTGAATAGAGTAGACCAAAGGAGCGGCTTAGATATATATCCAGTCCCCATTAATGAAGAGATAGTTGAATAATCCGATCATCTTCTACATTCACCATCCTATGAACCTCTCCCGCTCCCACCCCTTTCAAAGTCAGTGGAGCCATCTCACCTAGTTTAATTGATGTGTAAATTGTGGCAGAGGAAGCTAGCAACAACAACTTACCTTTATGTCCTACTACTTTAACATCCCCATTAATTCATTCCATCATAAAGTCAAATCACATAATAGCACAAGATCTATATTGAAACCCAACTTACATTATCGGGTATCAAAAAATAGGGTCCCATCACATTGATGATAACTACTCAAGATGATCATGCATATCTCATAAAATAATATATCTTTATTCCATGATGCATCATCAGCATATGTATGTCTACAAGTAATCATGACATCTAGAGAGTTTCTACATAGATCAAGGGTCCTATAAGAAACTTTAGGGGAGATAAAATTGAATTAGTCATATAATCAACTGCCTTGACTCTGATACTATACTTATAAGAAGTGATACCTGAGAGGGGATCTACTCCTTACTCAATCGAATAATATGAATTGTCCCAATACCAAACATCAACATATAATTTTTTTTTGCAAGGGGATTTGATCCGATATATTCAACCAGTATGTACAAAATACCAAAAGGTGACAGTGGAAAAATATTTATAATTATGCAATTTTTTAAATTAAAAGGTTACTGATATGGTGGATAAATGAGGCAAAATCTATAATACTAATTGACACGATTTTACCGTGTGTATAACGCAAGTGCACGCGTCAATGTAGTATAGGCCTTTGTGCGGCCCGAGTCAAACTCTGGGACACTGAACTATCGGTGGACTACTACTAACTGTTCACAATCAGCTAGACCGGTTAAAAAGGTTTTATGAGTTGATTAAAAAGAAAATAAAAATAAAAGAAAGCAAAGCAATCGATTAAATGTTGAGTTTAATCAATTTAGATGGGAATCTTTAGGATTGCGGTTTCACTGCGGGTTCTCATTGTATGACTTTCTATATAGTTAACCAAGTTCATCTCTCAATCCGGGTAGTGGCATGTAGTCAGAATTGTTCACTGTCGTGATACGATTCACTACCTAAATCTAGGTCGGTTCCACCATCGTAGTAACCTATACCCTAAATTAGGTGCATTAAAATCGACCTCTGGGTTTCCACCATTAACCGTACATCACCTTGTTCAAGGAATTTATAAGTTAATGTGAGTTTCGTCTCTTTTCAACCGTTAATTCTTCTTTCAAAGCAACTAAAGGCATTAGATTATCATTAGGGTGATCAAGCATAATGATATAATGGAGAAAACAAAATCATACCACGGATTTAAGAGACAAATTATGAATTACTATGATAAAAACATCATACAACGATTACCTGGGCTACTCCCAGTCCTAAAGACAAAGGGGATTAGCCCCACATGTTCATCTCAGAGCAAGACATGATTGAAGAAAGGGGAAACATGGAGAAAAATGTGGATGAAGTGATGTAAACCCCTGAACGGAGAAGATCCAAGTATTCCTCGGCGTAGAGTGCGCGATCTATAGCCTTTCGGTGGTGGAAAACATCTTCTTCAGCTCTCGGAACGGTCAGGGCGTGCTTCTGGCTCCGTTCTTCTCTCCACACCTTCTTTGGACATGTGCAGTGGCTAATGACGTGATCATAGACTCCTGGCCGCCGTCATTAGGTATAAACACCAAGTTAGGTCACCAAAATATTACCACCATTGGATTCAGCCTGATCTGAAACAAACACTAATCTGACGGCGTCGATACCATCGACGCGGGTCGATGGTATCGACCCCTCATGATATCGGCAAGCCTTCCTTCTTTTCTGTCGTCCCGCCTGATGCTGCCTCGATACCATCGATGCGGGTCGATGGTATCAACACCCTTAGGCGTCGGTTTTATCACTTTCCGACACTGAAGCTGTAGAGCGTCGATAGTATTGACCATTGTGTCGATATTATCGACTGGCTGATCGCTGGCAACTTGAAGGTATCTCGCTACCATCGACTTCCCAGTTGATGGTATCGACTCTGAGTGGCTTCTTGTGGCTGTCTTCCTGTGACTGTGTCGATACTATCGATTGATGTCGATGGTATTGACAACTGTATATATTCATTTTTCCTGAAATTGCAAGACAAAGCCCAATCAGCTGAGATAAAACCCATTATTATAATCATTTATGATAAAAAAGATAAAATATGAGGAATTTGATACTGAAAGAGATTATAGACTAGAATAAGTGAATCATGCAATATTAACCACCAAAGTGACCAATAAACACATTAAACGCAAGTAAAACAAGTATATAAATGTGACTCAAAATCATCGCATCAAACTCCCCTAAGCTTGAACATTGCTCGTCCTCGAGCAACAAAACTCTAGAATAGAATTGCGAGGGTCAACTAAAGAATAGATTATCACAACCCGCTTTACCATATGATCCCCGCCATACATTCACAATCTGGCCCTTACTAACCACAGAATGATAATTACCCTCAAGGTGACAATAATCATCCATAAAAGATATCTACCTCAAAATTGATGAACACTATCACATAAGGCAGTTAACATAATAAAATCCTCCGATCCAGACTCGGTGCATCTTGTGATCTTCTATCTACGTTGCTCGTCCTAACTACCATCTAGATGGAAGCAACTCTCCTGATATTAATGAGTGAGGAAATGATCACGGTGGCCTACCAATTTGAGCAATGGGTAGAAGGAATAGGTGGTTGTGGAAGAAATGGAAGCATAATGCAGTTTTAACATGCACATATAACAAAAATGATCTAAATGATGCATATGCAAATAAAAATTCCCTAATTCCTACATTTGGGTGGAATGATACATGCACTATCATTTCGTCTCAAGGTGAGATGGAATATCTAAGAAAACTACACCATGTGCTTCTTCTTCTTAGTATGCAAGTGAGAACATGTTCCTTTCTCCCTCTCATTCCTACTTCTCAAATTTTTTTTAAGCCCTTATTTTCATAGGTGACAATGAATTATTTGTCGGGCTCACTTCTTATTACATACTTGTGCATCTGAAGCATTCTATTTGGAGGGTATGGAACAAGTTCACCACCTTTAATGTTTCAAGAGACATAAGATGCATGATGTACTATATGCACAAAAGATGTGAATGCAGTTACAAAATGATAGTTATGCAATTAAATGACACACACCTAAGGATAATGTGCATATAACTACTCTATGTTTTTTTTCTTTTCATGCAAAAATATGTAAGAATAGTTGTAATGCAAGACCTATCTACATGGGATGCAATCAAAGAGATGAAAACCGTAATGTGCATCCAGTTCTTATGGTGGAGTATGAAAACAATGGGGTGGATAGATCACAAGATTAATTGACTGAACCTTTAGAAAATATTATGTGTCCCTCCTTACTGACCTGTGTAATAATTAAGAAGTTTCTCTCTCTTATTTCAAATTAAGGTCTCATTATCATTTGGTCAGTTTAGGCTCAAACAACCAATTCCATCCACTCTTCGTGAATCATAGGAATGTACAGTTGTGGTTTCCTATTTTAGAGTTGACAAACCAAATTATTTTCTTAAATCATGTGCTCAAGGTTGAACAACACAAGCTTGTAAAAGCACTAAAAATTTTCAAATTCACACCTGATTCCCATGTAAAAACACAGAGATGACACATGACAATAGACATCCACAATTACACTAGATAGAGTGTGGATCCTACAGAAAACTAAGAACTAAGAAAAATAAATAACAAAAGACAAAGCAATAAATGATAAAAACTAAGAAAAATAAAGGATAGAAGCTGTTCCAACTCCCCCCCTAAGCTTGAATTTGACTATGGCCTCATAGTAAAAAACAACCTTAAAAGGTGGAACAGTGATACCGATTATTGGTCAGGTGGAGGTGGGTACTGCGAGGCCGTGGGGTCTCAAGATGGGTACTGCCCTTGAAAACTCGGATCGTACTGGGGCATCAGCGGAGGTTGAGGATACCCCCCCAAAATAATTCTGGCTCCAGTAGTTGTCGTAGAAGGGATGTTGTTGCATCTCCATCCTATGCAACCTGTCATGGATGTTCTATTGGTTGGCGAAGAGGAGGCACTCATTCTCATAGATAGCCTGTTGGTTCTCAAAAAGCCGGTTCGTGGTATCCTGAATACCGGCGAAGGAAGCTGTATGCTGCTGCTGGGTCTGATGAATCTCCTGAAGCATCGAGTACATTCCCTGCATCGAATAGGCATCCTCTCCTTGATGAGAGGGCGGAGGTGGCGGAGGCTGTGAAGAAGATGATTCACCCGGGTGGAAGCGGGGACGCTTCTGGGGTGCTACTCATGCCCGAAGAGGAGTGAAAGCCTCCTCTTCCTCTTCATGCTCATCACCATCATCATTATTGTCATCATCACCACCATCTTCATCAGAGTCGTCGATGGCGATGATAGGCCACCGGAAATGCTGAGCTCCCTCGATGTTGAAGATGGGGTCGGGAAGCACACATTCTTGATATCTGTGATTGACGTGGCAATGTGCATAAGCCAAGCCATCACGGAGCAGGAGGAGGTTGGAGCGGTGCAGATGATGGAGGTTGACCTTGTTCCTGTTGGAAAGTGGAGTAAGCTGGGAAAAATCTAACCCAAGGTAGAGGGCCATCGGTGTGATGAGCCCTCCAAAGTGGATAGGAGCCTTCCGTGTACTCTTCTTCACTGCCAACACGCACGTCAAAAAGAAGGCGCCCCAGTTGCACTCCTCACGCTTCAGCAATTTATACAGAAAGAATAAATTCGTCTCTTGGAATTTGCTAAGAGACAGATCGCCGTGAGCAAACAGCGTCATACAAAGCATGCGGTGTAGAATCCGCACAAAGGGATGCTCGAAGTCGGCTACAGTAGCGTTGTGGTAGCTCACAGACTTGCCAAGAGGTGTAGTCACCAGCTGGGCGAAGATGTCGTCGTAATCAGTCCGGTTGTCCAACCTTCGGTGCTGGTAAGGGTCATGATACCAGTTATACACAAAATTGAACTGGGCAAGAGTGAGGGTGTAATTGTTGTTGTAGAGTCTGAAAGACACACACCCTTTCTTCCACTCCCTATCGGTGACAATTAAGTCATTAGGCACGACATTGATATCCAATGACGCCATGAACTCTGCCACAAGTTCCTTGTAAGTCGGCCACTCGCCGAAAAATGGTTGGCCGTCCGCGTGGTGCTCCATCTCGTCAGGCCTCCTGCCCGTATGCTTTGCCTGTCCCTGCAGGATGTAGGTGAGATTGTCATTGAACCCCATGTCGCGGATCATTGCCCGATCGACGTAGCGGGTGGATTCAATCTTCCTCTTGAGCAGTTCCTCGTAAACCTTCCGGACCTCTGCAGAAGGATGGACAATCCTCATACGAGGAATCGATCCCAGTGGCGGAGGAACAAAGGTTGGGATCTCCATGGGGGCCACCCGTGAAGAAGATGCTCCGTCCGTACGCACCATTGGCTCAGAAAGAAAGAGAATAGGAAAGAGAGCTGGGTGAAGGTCATAGAAGATCATCTCCACTTGGTGCAACACTCGGGGAAGAGATCACGATCCTTGGATGCTCGTAGAAGGCCTCCGGTCGCACAACAATGCTCAATGCACAAGTAGAGGAAAGAAGCTCTGAAGGTATGCAGAAATATGACAAACAATCCCTCCTTTTATAACTTTGTTCGTCGCTGCTGTGGACCCGTCGATACCATCAACGGGGTGTCGATGGTATCAACACCTATAGCACAATCTGGGTTTTGTGAGTATCGATGGCTGTCGATAGCCTGATGTGGGGGCCCGGATCGATGACGCGTCGATACCATCGACGTGGGTCGATGGTATCGACCCATCCCACGGATAGACTTCCTTGATGTAGCGATCTCCGTTGATTTCCTCTCACGGATTGGTGACATGTCGCATCGATACCATTGACGCGGGTTGATGGTATCGACCCTTTGTAGGTCAAACACCCTCGCGAGGCCCGACCGCCACTTTCTCACTGTTGCCGGGTCGATACCATCGACTGGCCCATCGATGGTATCGACTTCACTGAGACAAATTCATCTGTAAATCTTCAGGGATCTCACGAGTATCGACACCCATGTCGATACTATCGACCCCGATCTGGCGATTTCTTCAGCGTCACTAATGGTAGGTCGATACCATCGACGAGGCCATCGATGGTATCGAATCAGAAATTTTTTTTTAGTCGCCTAACTGTACCCATGTCGATACTATCGACACAATGGTTGATGGTATCGACTCTGCCTCAGCCCTGCACACTGAACAAATGATCACGGTATCATTTTTACACTAAAAACAAAATTAAACCAAACTAATTTGTAAAAGCAAACAAAAATAGACGAAACTACCAATGGTTGGGTTGCCTCCCAACAAGCGCCCTTATTTAACGTCTTAGGCTAGACAAACTCAAGCTTATCAAGCATTTTTAAGTGCGATGAGTTTGACCTCATGCACTTTCCTCGTGAAATCCTCACCAAAGTACAACTTCAACCTCTGTCCATTGACCAAGAATGTTGTCTCTCCATCACGCACCATGATGGCACCATGTGGACGTACCTCCTCCATAATGAAAGGTCCACTCCACCAGGACTTCAATTTCCCGAGGTGCAATTTCAACCTCGAGTTGAACAACAACACACGATCTCCCTTCTTGAAAACACATAGTTGAATGTGTCGATCGTGAATCAGATTTGTTCTTTCCTTGTAAATCCTCGAACTTTCATAGGCATTCATCCTCAGCTCATCTAGATCATTTAGCTCCAGCAAGTGTTTCTTCCCTGCCTCATCATAATTCCAGTTCAGCTTCCTTAGCACCCAGTGCGCCTTATGCTCCAACTCAACCGACAAATGGCAGGCCCGCCCATAAGCCAACCTAAAAGGCATAGTGCATATAGGTGTCTTATACGCCGTCCTATACGCCCATAAAGCATCCAGTAGCAGAGTACTCCAGGTCTTTCTTATCGAAGCCACTGTGCACTCTAGGATTTTCTTAATTTCTCTATTGGAGACTTCAACCTGCCCATGTGTCTGCGGGTGGTACGGGATACCAATATTGTGCTTTACCCCATACTTTCTTAACAATGCAGTGAACTTTTGATTTCTGAAATGGGTACCTCCATCACTGATAATCATCCTTGGTGCACCAAATATGTAGAAAATGTAGTCTTTTACGAACCTGCACACTACTGTAGCATCATTAGTCCTAGTGGGTATTGCCTCTACCCACTTCGATACATAATCAACAACCAATAAAATGTACAAATTAGAGTTTGAGGACACAAAGGGTCCCATGAAATCAATACCCCACAGATCAAACACCTCAACTTCTTGAAACACGTTGAGGGGCATCTCCTGTCGCTTTGAAATATTACCTACCCTTTGACAGGAATCACAGCGTCACACATAATCATATGCATCCCGGAACAGTGTAGGCCAATAAAGGCCGCTCTCAAGCACCTTGGCCGCTGTTCTGGAACTAGCATGGTGGCCACCAGTCGGTAGAGTATGGCAATGACGGAGTACACTGTCATATTCTATCTCCGGTACACACCCGCGCAAAACTCCATCCCTGCATTGCTTCAACAAAATGGGGTCATCCCAGAAATAATATCTCAACGAATGGAAAAATTTCTTTCTCTTGATATGTCTAATCTTCTGGGATAATTTTACAAGCAAGATAATTAACAATATAAGAAAACCATGGATCCTTGGATTTTATAGAAAGGATCCGCTCATCAGGGAATGTCTCGCTAATGAGTATATTAATGTCCTTCTCATTTACCTATTCCAACCTAGACAAATGGTCCGCAACCACATTCTCTATTCCCGCCTTATCTTTAATTTCAATGTCAAATTCTTGTAACAACAAGATCCACCTAATAAATATAGGTTTGGCATCTTTCTTTTCCATCAAATACTTTATGGCGGCGTGGTTCGTCCATACCACTACTTTTGACCCCACAAGATATTGCCGAAAATTTTCAAATGCAAAAACGACGGCGAGAAGTTCTTTTTCAGTTGTAGTGTAATTAAGTTGTGCGTCATTTAAAGTTTTGGATGCATAGAAAATCACAATGGGTTTGTTGTTAACACGTTGTCCTAGAACTGCCCCTACTGTGAAATCCGAAGCGTCACACATTAATTCAAATGGCTTTGTCCAATCCGGTGTTTGCACAACCAGTGCAGAAATTAACTTCTCTTTGAGTACGTTAAAAGCATACAAACACTTTTCATTAAAATCAAACACCGCATCTTTCTCCAACAGTTCAGATAATGGTTTAGCGATTTTTGAAAAATCTTTGATAAAGCAGCGATAAAATCACACGTGACCGAGAAAACTCCTTACCCCTTTTTCCATATTCGGTGGGGGTAATTTGGAAATCACCTCAATCTTTACCAGATCTACTTCCAACCCCTTGCTAGACACTTTATGTCCAAGCACAATCCCTTCACTAACCATCATATGACATTTTCCCCAGTTGAGAACCAAATGAATGTCCTCACATCGTTGTAAAACTTTATCCAAATTATATAAACATTCATCAAAAGACGCACCATAGACGGAAAAATCGTCCATGAAGATCTCCAAACATCGCTCAACCATATCAGAGAAAATGGAAAGCATGCAACGCTGAAAGGTTGCAGGTGCGTTGCATAAACCAAAGGGCATACAAAGATATGCAAATGTTCCATAAGGACAAGTGAAGGTGGACTTCTCTTGATCCTTAGGATCAATGGAAATCTGATTATATCCCGAATAACCATCTAGAAAACAAAAGTGAGATCGACCTGCTAATCGCCCTAAAATCTGATCAATGAACGAAAGAGGAAAATGATCTTTTAACGTAGCAGAGTTCAATCTACGATAATTGATTCACACACGCCACCCGGTTACCAAACGGGTCGTGACCGGCTCATTTGACAAATTATGAGTAACAGTAATTCCCCCCCTTTTAGGGACTACCTGTGTGGGGCTTACCCACGTCGAATCGGAGATCGCGTAAATGATGCCTGCAGAAAGGAGCTTGATCACCTCCTTCTTGACAACCTCCATCATGCTTGGGTTGAGTCTGCACTATGGCTGTATTACATGTTTGGCTCCCTCCTCGAGCCAGATCTTGTGCTGGCAAAGTGTAGGGGAGATCCCCTTGATATCTGCGACTGACCACCCGAATGCACCACGATGGTTCTTCAGCACAATCATCAATTGATCCTCTTCCTCGGAACTCAGATATGCCGAGATAATCACTGGTAGCTTTTCACCCTCGGCTAGAAATGCATATTTCAAATGAGGCGGCAGTGGCTTCAATTCTAATTCTAGTGGACTGATCAAGGATGACTGAAGCGGTGGTGGGAGTTCCCCAAGATCTTCATAGTACCTAGCATAAAAACACGGCAGCACCTGAAGCATCTTGGCACATTCTTGTAGTGACTTACTTCTCATCCAGTCATGTGTTATATTGATAAGGCAAGCTTCAAGAGGCAGTTCTGGATAAGCATCAAGGACAGAACTTGCTATGGCATCATCTTTAGTAGAAGGAGGGATTTCCTCCTCTTCATCATTCAGAAAACCCACAACCTTGCGAAGAGAAACGACTTTGGTCTGTTCCATAATGTCTACAGCCAGTGTCCCTTTCTCTACCTTGGTCATTACATGAGCCATATCTAAAAACAACTTCCCTAGACAGATAAATATTCTGATCAAAGTGTTTCACCATGCGACACTGCTCCTTTGTTTTTGACTATGTTGTGCTTGGGGGCATAACCATTTCAAACCGATCATCAGTGATACCCAATGTCAAATGAGCTCTTCCCATCTTGAGTATCATATCTGCAGTAGCTTGGAAGGGTCTTCCAAGGAGTAGCTCATTTCCTTGTTCATCCTGTATTTCCATTACCACAAAGTCTGCTGGAAATACAAACCGGTCAACTTTAACCAAAACGTCCTCACAAATACCGTACGGCTTGACCACAGAATTGTCTGCCAACTGAATTGTCATATTGCTATGTCTTGATTCTTCCAGTCCCAGCTTCTTGAAAGTAGAGAGAGGCATCGAATTTATACTTGCCCCTGAATCACACAATGCTTCGCCGAATTTCACTTTACCGATGTAACATGAAATATTGAAGCAGCCCATATCCTGTCTTTTAGGCGGCAATGTGCCCATAATGAAAGCACTCACCTGCTCCTTAAGAACCACGACCTCGATATCAGGAATCTTCCTCTTCTTTGTGATTATGTCTTTCAGAAACTTGCCGTAAGAGGGTATCTGCTCTATTGCTTCTAATAGTGGAATATTGACAGAAAGCTTCCTAAAGCTATCCAGGAACTTCTTGAACTGAGCATCCACTTTTTTGTCTTTCAAGCTATTTGGATATGGGACTGGTACAGTGTGTGCCCTTTGATGTGGCGACACATATGGTGTCCTTTTTAATGTCTCCTCCTCTGCAATGGGTTCTGATGTAACATCCTCTACCACATCCTCTACTGGCTCGGTGATTGGAATTGGAACCTCCTTTGTGGCCTCACCTGCGATTTCTGGATGGGGTGTGCTCGGTTCATCGGCCCTGGGGTTTAAAATCTTCTTACCACTCCTTAGCAAAATTGCCTTAGCTTGTTGGTTTCTTCCTGGAATGTTGTATTTCTGGGAAAACCTTGCTGCGCTGGCTTTTTCAGATTTGCTATCTCAGCTGCCATCTGTGCTAAAGATGTCTCTATAGTCCTCATCTGAGCCCCATAACTTTGTAAGGTCTGCCCAAATTGATTCATAAATTCTCCTTGTTGCTTAATCTGCTGGCCAAACATGCTCATGAGTTCTTGATTCTACTTGATTACTTAGTTGAGCAACTCATTGCTCTTATCCTCTGCCGCCGGTTGTGGTTTTGCATCAGGGTCCTGCAAGAAATTGTTCGGGTCTTTCCATGAAAATTTCTTGTCTTTCCTCCAAGAATAGTCGTTGTTCCCCTACTGTTGGTGCATAAATTTCACCTGTGCTTCCTCATCAGATTCTGCATCTTCTTTTGCTAGCAATTTCTTGGCTAGAAGGTCCATCTTCTCATTTATCTCCTTGATGGCCTTTGACTCACCTGCAGCTCGAACCTGCTCTACTGCGTCTCTGTCACCCCATGATTGCTTTTTTGCCATGTTCTTCAAAATCTCCCAACACCTCGTGCCTGTGTTGTTTAAGAAGAACCCCAAACCGAATGAATCAAGGTTGCTTCTATCATGCTCAGAAAGAGAAAAATAGAAGATCTTGACTTGTTTCTCCTTGTCGAGCCCATGATGTGGGCACCTCCTCAGCATTATTTGGAAATGTTCCCAAGTCTCAGAATAGGTCTCTCCGGCTTTCTGGATGAAATTATGGATCTTCCATACCAGATCATTGGTCTTCTCGGGTGGAAAAAATCTCTCGAAGAACACCTCGACCATATGATCCCACGACTCCACATACTCGTCGTCCAAGTTATGCAACCATTCCCAGGCATTTCCCACTAACGAGCTAGGAAATAATTTCAAATAGAGCGTCTCTTGTGGGAACCTGTCAATTTTGATCATGTCACAGTTCTCCACAAACTGGCTAATGTGAGTCACCGAGTCTTTGTTTTTAAATCCGTGAAATGCATTTGATTTGACCAAATTTATTAGGCCTGGATCGATCTTATAATTGGGAATGTTGATAGCCTGCCTCTTGATCGGCCCTTTAGATGCAGATGCAGAAGACGCCTTGATCTTTTCCCAGATTGTCTGTTCCTCAGCCATAGCTTCTGGTTCAGAGTCTGAATATATATCCTCAGGCTGATCTTGAGTGTTGTTTTCCTCTTCGTCTGATCCCAGCGGTGGAACCTCTGGTGATGGCTGTGTGTAGTCTGCTCTACGCATCCTCACCATGTACTAGTACCTGCAAAATAATAATTTAGGTTCAATACAGTGCAAGACGATTGCTATATATATATATATAAATAAGCGTTGAATTTCAAAATTAATAAACAAAAATAAAAAGTGGCATAGAGTGGCCGCTTGCAGCACTCGTAGTGCCGACAATTGCCGTGTCCCCGGCAACGGCGTAAAAAACTTGATACGATTTTACCGTGCGTATAACGTAAGTGCATGCGTCAATGTAGTATAGGCCTTTGTGAGGCCCGATTCGAACTCAGGGACACTGGACTATCGGTGGACTACTACTAACTATTCGCAATCAGCTAGACCGGTTAAAAAGGTTTTATGAGTTGATTAAGAAGAAAATAAAAATAAAAGAAAGCAAATCAATCGATTAAATGTTGAGTTTAATCAATTTAGATGGGAATCTTTAGGATTGCAGTTTCACCGTGGGTTCTCATTGTATGACTTTCTATATAGTTAAACAAGTTCATCTCTCAATCCGGGTAGTGGCCTGTAGTCAGAATTGTTCACTGTCGTGATACGATTCACTACCTAAATCTAGGTCGGTTCCACCGTCGTAGTAACCTATACCCTAAATTAGGTTCATTAAAATCGACCTCTGGGTTTCCACCATTAACCGTACATCACCTTGTTCAAGGAATTTATAAGTTAATGTGAGTTTCGTCTCTTTTCAACCATTAATTCTTCTTTCAAAGCAATTAAAGGCATTAGATTATCATTAGGGTGATCAAGCATAATGATATAATGGAGAAAACGAAATCATACCACGGATTTAAGAGACAAATTATGAATTAATATGATAAAAACGTCATACTATGATTACCCAGGCTACTCCCGGTCCTAAAGACAAAGGGGATTAGCCCCGCATGTTCATCTCAGAGCAAGACATGATTGAAGAAAGGGGAAACATGTAGAAAAATGTGGATGAAGTGATGTAAACCCCTGAACGGAGAAGATCCAAGCATTCCTCAGCGTAGAGTGCACGATCTACAGCCTTTCGGTGGTGGAAAACATCTTCTTCGGCTCTAGGAACAGTCGGGGCGTGCTTCTGGCTCCGTTCTTCTCTCCAAACCTTCTCGGGACGTGTGCAATGGCTAATGATGTGACCATAGACTCTTGGCCACCGTCATTAGGTATAAACACCAAGTTAGGTTGCCAAAATATCACCACCGTTGGATTCAGCCTGATCTGAAACAAACACTAATCTGACGGCGTCGATACCATCGACGCGGGTCGATGGTATCGGCAAGCCTTCCTTCTTTTCTGTCATCCCACCTGATGCTGCGTCGATACCATCGATGCAGGTCGATGGTATCGACACCCTTAGGCGTCGGTTTTATCACTTTCTGACACTGAAGCTGTAGAGTGTCGATAGTATCGACCATTGTGTCGATAGTATCGACTGGATGATCGCTGGAAACCTGAAGGTATCTCACTACCATCGACTTCCCAGTCGATGGTATCGACTCTGCGTGGCTTATTGCGGCTATCTGCCTGTGACCATGTCGATACTATCGACTGATGTTGATGGTATCGACAACTGTATATATTTGTTTTTCCTAAAATTGCAAGACAAAGCCCAATCAGCTGAGATAAAACCCATTATTATAATCATTTATGATCAAAAAGATAAAATATGAGGAATTTGATACTGAAAGAGATTATAGACTAGAATAAGTGAATCATGCAATATTAACCACGAAAGTGACCAATAAACACATAAAATGCAAGTAAAACAAGTCTATAAATGCGACTCAAAATCATCCCATCACTAATCATGGATGCAAATGTAAGTTCGCTAAGTCAGCTCTATATCCCAGAAAACAATAGGTACACATGTATAAGTCATGGTTAGTTAGTCATTCATCCAAAGTCCTCTTTACCTAATGGGTTGGTATCAAACCCCAAAGAAGAGCAAAATGTGGATTTTTCATCAATTCTTAGTATTACTAAATATAAGGGAATTGAGTAATAATAAGAAAACAAGACAACAATTAAAATATGAAAGATCCTAAAAAGACAAATATGAAATTATTCAAACTGATGTCAAAAGAATAATGACACCAAAAAGGTAAATCATTTTCAGTAGATAATATACACATATCAACTTATGAACATTAAACTTCCACATGTCATAATCAATAGTATATACTATTTAAATAGATTTAGCTACATGGCTTTGTTCTTCTATTATGGCCATGGGTAGTTTGAGGTGTACCACTAAAACCACTTGCTAGTGACTATCAATTTTTGTAATCTCTATATAAGCTATTAGGATCATCGATATCCATAAGATCCGACAATGCCTTGGTCCGACTCAACGACTAGAAACTTACTAGTAGGGGATCAAAAAGGTAACCTACAACATTATGTCCGGCCTAAGTACTCAAGCCATGATACCTATCACTTGAGTATGAAGACCTATTTATCATGAAGTCACATATCTCATTCACATAATAACATATCACTAGAGATACGGCCTTGACTGCACACATATACATATCCGCATTAGATATCAAGGAAAACTTCCCCAGTCACCACAGTACTCAAAAGTATGAAACTCTCAGTGCCTTCACACAACATAAGATTGCTACAAGGTTACCCATTTCACTATCCCACCTCGATGAAAACTGGGATAGTTCATATAGTCGGATGGCAATACATGAGTAGGGTTTATCTTGATTCACTATGACAATTACTCATTTTTAACATCACTCCCAAATGTATGAAAATTCATAAAGATTCACTACAACATTAATCAAGTATAAGAAACCCTAGAAACTATAGAAAGTCTCTTATCATGCATCACAGTTCCCATGTTGAGCTCAATTCTTCAATTTTAGACATAACAAGGATACTCCTTCATAAAGGTTCAAATGTAAACCAGAAGTATATATCTCTAATAAAATTTCAACAATAATAGAACATCCAAAATTTTGTATATAAGATCCTTAGTGTGAGAGAGATACAAGGGCATTACTATGTATAAATATGTCTGCTTTAAGCATAAAATGCCATTTTTAAGTATGAAACATATAAGTTACTAATATCAACATTATAACAACTAGGAGAACACATTATTTTCATATTATATGTTCATACAAACAATTTTTTTATGGGCTTTGTGTTTCCATCAACATGGTATCAAACAACCCATGATGGTGGCATTTTTAGTGCAAGAACATGCCTTTTTTGAAATTTCATTCTTAAAGAACCAAGAAGCCTTATTATAACCATCATGAATTATAATTTAAGAAATAAGAGGGTAGTAAATTCGTGTTTAATCTTTATATCACTAAAATAATCCACAAAGATCATCTTTTATGCATAAAAAGCATGTATTTGCAATATTCAATTTTCATGTTTTATATGTGTGCAAAATATGCTAACATGAGATATATCATTCGTCTCCTAATAAAGAAAATGATGTCAAAGCAATAAGAAAAAAGAGAGGATTCAATATACTACAAAAAACCCTCTAAAAGATCTAAAGAGAGAGAGAAATAAGAGATGCTTAGACTGAGGTTGCTAAACCCAACATGGTTTTCCACAAAACTAGCACAAGAAGATAGAAGGAGAAAAGAAAATAGGAAAATTGAAGATCTTACATGATCTATGGCCAAAACATAGATATCTAGCTTTAGATCCACAAGCAATCTAGATCATCTTCATCCAAGCACATCCAAGATCCAAGTTTTGCCCCTTGATCTTCCTTGAGTTCCCCTCGACCTCTCTTGTCCATTCTTCATGTTCTAGTAGTCATTGTGGTGGAAAATGACCCATAAGGTTGAGCCATATGGGGTTTATATATGTTGGGGGAATTGAATGGTCAAAATAGCCCAAGAAGGAAAACCTAGAAACCACTTGAATCTACCCACTCATTGACCCACTTGTTTTCTGACCCATCGACCTCCAACCCATTGACCTTCTAGGGTTATCCATCGAGGTCCAAGAGTAGAACCATTGAGGTCTTCAACCACTGACCCATTGAGGTCCCCATCATATGACCCATAAGGTCCTCAACCACTAACCCATCAAGGTCCTGAACTAAAAATCCATCAATATCCATGAAAGTGGAGCCATCGGCCATGTAGGGTTATCCATCGACCTTAGGAATGGTGATAGACTACTAACCCGCAAAAAAGTGAGGCATCAATCTCACCATCATGTGAGCCATTACCTCATTTCCTTAACCACTAAACATTAAGTCAGATGAGCGTGATGAGACATCAACCCTCCAAGGGTGAGACCATAAATCCTATCAAGTAACACAAAACCCTATCTAGGATAGGGTTAGGGAAAGAGCATAAGGGTGAAACTTCATACAACAAATGATTGAATACATAAAATCCTCAACATATAGAGAACATACATGAAGTAAACCATGATCTTAGATATGTTTATTGTGATTGCAATTAAGTCCCCATACATTAAGAAATCATTAAATCAGGGGAAAGCAAGGTGCAATTATGGCTTTTACATACTACAACCAATCCAATTTTATAATCGAGTATTCAAGTATGATAAACAAACAAAACCTATGTTAAGATAGGCTAGGGTCCCTAAAACCCAAATCTTGTCAACTAGGATTTCACCTCTGAAATCCTAAAGCACCCACTAGTACAGATAACACCTTTAGCGTCAGTTAAGTAAGACTTTTGTTGTCAGTTTTGAAGCGAAACCCAAGTGGGTGACACTAAAATTAGACTCCTTCAATGTCAATTACATAACCGAAAACACAAAGTTGTTCTCGATTACAACCCAAAAGCACCAGAAGTCAGACCATAGGCATTGGTTTCTAGCAAACAACTGATACAATTCAACATTTATTGTCGGTTGTTGGTTTTTAACCGACATTGATGTTTTTTTTTCTTATTAGCCCCTAGGCCTGTTGTCCGGCTGGTCAGCAGGATGCAGAACCTATAGTTCAGTTCTGAACTGTAGGTTTACAACATCCTTTGATTTCATCCAACAACATGCCACAAACCTACAAATATTAACAAGATGTACAATCATATATATTATATTGATCATGTGATTCACACACATGTATAAGCACATTTAATTTCAAATATGATTCATCACACACATGTAGAAACTTGTAGTTCCATTTCATTCCTCCATTTCATATTCACAAGCATTTAGCAATCTACAGTTCCATTCATTTCATCTCTTTTCATATTCACACACAAAAACATTCATTCATTCCATCTTCACAAACACATGTATATAGATAAGACAATTCAAAAAAATCCATTTAGACATTATATATAAGTGTCTTTCAAAGTTGAACATGTTATCAAAATACTAATTATGACAACAAAGTTTAGAAAATAACATGATAGTAACTAAACAAGGGGCTTGCTGTACACCCCTAAACATGTGCATAAGACGGGAAAGTAAATTTGTTGCTTGAACCTACTTTGTTGATGTTGTTGTGTCATGGAGCTCATCATTGTTAGATGAATCTGAACTGATGGTGATAGGGAAATGGACAGTACCAATAGTAGGAATAGAAGGGAAATCGAGTGTGCTCTCCTTATCAAATGAGTTCAAATATGTGCTATCCCCTGTCGAGTACTCAAATCAGATTAGATGATCGGGTGTCTCGTTGTTGATGTTGGTTATCCAAACCTTGATGGTATTATGGCCAATCGGACGAAGAAAAAGCATGTCACTACGGCCCAATAGCATCTTCCTAACCCACTCACACCAATTGGATGTGGATACAAGATTTTCATCAACATCGTACTTAACCTCGATAACAAATGTTGAAGTTCCAAAATTTAGGGTCACTTCACCAGTTGTGTAGTGTCTTCCATTTAGATAACGCCAATATTTAGGTATAGTGAGTTGTGCTAATGAACGATCATCTAGAATGATGTCCAACTATTCTTCAATAGGGAATAGTAACATTGGGGTAGAGACCGAAGCCATTATGCCTACTACAATGTAAAATGTTGAGAAAAAGTAACATAAATGTAAGTACTAATAACAGAAAACAACATGGGTTATTTCATATTCATGATAGAGAAATAATTGATGATGATGATGATGATGATGATGCTGATGATTGAGGATGATGATGATGATGGATGATAATGATGATGACAATGAGGATGATAATGATGATGATTGTGGGATCTGATCTCCAAACCATGACATAAACGCAATTAAAACTTAGCGGAAGCGAATCGGTAATCAGCGGAAGACAAAAATCATGGGAAATTAAAACTTTTCGTGACAAGAGCTTGAATCCATAAAAGCTTCTTTCATAAAGTGAGGTAAACTGTTTACATCTCAGGATAATTACTTCTTGAGTAATTATATACATCAAGATACAAAATCTCAAGATCACTATACAAAAGACTCCAAGACCTGAGAGTACAGAGGACACATAGGACTGACTCTAACTACATCATATGGCAGGACAATCTCCACCTGAGATTACTGCTGCCCCTGATGCTGCTGCTGAGACTGATCACCTGTAGGCTGGTTCCTTCGTCTCCGACGTCCACCTAAAAAGTTGAAGCCTACGGGGAGAGACAATTATACATAATTGTCCCAACGAGAGTTATAACTCTTCGCCAGAAGCTTTATTATAATATCAAAGAATATTTTAAGCAGTAAAGCCTTCAAAGTATTCTATAACAGTTGCAGGTATAACAAGATCTCTATAATTTAGGAGATGTGGAGAATATAAACATTATTGTAAGGTAACATCAATCAACTAACTTGGAGTCATCTCTAACAAGTTATACTACATGGTTGATTATGTTTTACAAACAACATTATGCCCTGTGGAGATGAGGCTTACCACTCATACTCCAACTGATCGCTGAGAAGTCACATCAGTATCATACATAGGTCATTAAGAGAGTCGGATTCTCATGACCTTCACCTTCCTCAGTCAGTAAGAGGATCACTTGTAGGACATCTCGTGTCTCTACTACTATAGCTCACCAGGGTAAACTGGTCCTTCGCTATTTTAGAGTCACAGTGGCGTTCTGTACTCTCTTCGTCATCAGGAGGTTTCATATTTACCTACCACTGATACGGATATCTATGCTTCCTTCGTCATCAGGAGGTTTCATGTTTACCTACCACTGATATGGTATGAAAATATAGTGAAGGATGGATGGATTCCACATCTACATCACTTTCCTACACTAGGATGTAAGGTTCTACACATCCATGTACCCCACATACTCAAAAGTATGTGCTCCAGGAGTTCCCTGAGGAAAACCTATTTCACCATCACTTAATCTCTGACAATGATGGATCTATGATCAGGGCTCTACATTATACTTGATTAGTTAGGTACATTCAGTATTCTTTAACAGCATACATTGTTCTTCAAACAATAACAGTAGCATAGCAGCTATAAAAGAAGAATACTAAATGTAACAGGCCTAACTCATATCAGTCATCATTTCTCATTATCCTCATCACAAGTCATCTCTAAGGCATGACTTTGATGGTATTCATGGCTCTCACAGCCCATTATCAGTATAGGATGCCACTGACAAGACATCAGATTACTTTACTTATTCATAAGGCTAACAACATGCCTTTAATGAATATAACATCATCATCCATACCTGGATATGATTACCTTCATATCAGAACCTGCATGGTTAATACAACTGATAAAGGTAATACAAAAATGAGGAATATCCTTCCTACTCTTGTCATAAGAGTTTAAATCTCTAATTCTTATCAAATAGAGTTTAATATTCAAAAGCATGACATTACCCTTGAATTAGGGTTTACTATTCTCATTACATGTCATCACCCTTGAATTAGGGTTTACTATTCACATTAAGGTGAATTGAACTCATAACATCATCATGTATGAGTAACATCTTCATTGATGATCTTAGATTAGTTAAAAGTTCATCATTTATCATAGTTAGGGTTTCTATGATCTCACACAGGTGGATCATACCCTAATTATGCTCATTTTTGTGTATTGGGGATGCTTCAATTGAGTTTCCACTTAAAAAGGGTACTTTCTCTCTCTAGAAGTACTTTATCTCTCTAGAAGTACTTTCTCTCTCATCATAAGGTTAGGTGATGTCAACATCACCCTAGATCAGGTCAGATTAAGTCATCATAGGCTAACATGGCTAAAACATCATCATCATGTGATTAGGGTTTGAATTGAGCAAGATATAATTCAATTGGCCCTTCAGGGGTATTTTGGTAATTCACCCCATTGATCATCATCATGGTCCAAACCTTAGTCAATTAACCCCTTAATATCCTAGGTTGTCATTAGGGTTCGATTAGGGCAACATTGGACCATTTATATCATCAATTGATTGAATGAAGTCAACCTTGAATCACTTTGATTGATTTCAATTATCAACCTTCAATCGAATTGAGATCGTTTGAAAGTGTTGACCGTTTGCCCACTTTGACTTTCCAATACCGCGAGCCCTCTTCTATCTTCAAGACCGCGAGCCTCCTTAGGCCTCAAGACCGCGAGCCTCTTCAAGTGGTTCAAAACCGCGAAGCCCTTCAAGTGGTTCAAGACCGCGAAGATCAAATTGAAGTTGAGATCGCGAAGAGATGTTGACCGTTTGCCCATCTTGACCTCAGGACCGCGAGGCCCTTCGCGGTCTTGAGACCGTGAGCCTCCTCTCGGTCTTGAGACCGTGAGCCCCCTCACGGTCTTGAGACCGCGAGCCCCCTCTCGGTCTTGAGACCGCGAGGCTCTCAAGGTCTCAACCATTTGGTCCATCAACAAAATCAATAATGCAATTGATGATGTCAACCGATGTTGAAACCCTCAAAAGGTCAAAACTATGTTGACCACCTATGGATTGGGTCAATTAAGGTTATGATTAACCAATTGGTCATTCAATTGACCCTCAATCGTTGACCAATTAGGATTGAAATCGATTCAATTAGGGTCTATCAATGTTCACCCATCAACACTCAACAATGTGCATCAACACAAGGTTGAACCCTTCAATTGAGCTCCAATTGGGCCCAAACTTGGCCCAAACGGTCTTGAGGTCATGTGGGTGGACCCCACATGGTCTTGAGACCGTTTTCCCAAGATTTCATCAAAATCTAAGGTGATTTGATAGAGGTTGAACCATGATTGATCCACAAACAGAATTTTGATTAAATTGACAACTTATTTGCAATTAGGTCCTCAATTGGTCAAATTACTTAACCGTAGACCTTCAAACGGTCTTGGGTGATTGTCCTCTCGGTCTTGAGACCGTTTGCCCATCCAATTTTGGATTTTAGTGCAAATTCATCAAGGTCTGACCTATTGAGTTGATGATCATATCAATATTTAATTGCAAAGTAATTTGGTGTAATTATACCTTCAATTGGTCAACTATTCTTGACCCCAGACCTCCAAACGGTCATGGTTGATTGCCCTCGCGGTCTTGAGACCGTTTGGGTGACCCCTAAACGGTCTTGAGACCGTTTAGGTCAATCAACCCTAAAAACCCTAATTAGGTCACCATAATTTCAGTACTGATTTCATCTAGGGTTAGCCCTAGTATTCACCCTTCAACTCTTATCCCGCTTGGAATTAGACCATCAAACTTGGTGAGTTGTTAATTAACATAAGTTGGAACAGTAATCTCATACGGTCAACGCCTAGTCAACGACCTTACACGGTCTTGAGACCGTTTGCCCAAAAAGGCAATTTCAGACCTTTTGCAAATCAGGAATAAATTCAAATAAAGTTGTTACTTAACAAGGTCATATCTCCCGATTCCTTTGGATTTAGCCTCCCAAATTTTGAGCGTAATTAGCCTATATAATTAGGAACAGATTTCTTATACGGTCCACGCTCTGTCAACGGGGCCAAACGGTCGTGGAGACCGTTTGCCCTGTCGCGGTCTCGAGACCGTTTGCTCACCTCGCGGTCTTGAGACCGAGAGAGCAAACTTTTGAGACCGTTTAAGGAAGTGAAAAGCGGTGGGTTTTTCTTGGAAATCACGCCTTCATCGTCTAGCTCAAGAACAGTACGAATATCCCATGGATTTGCTTGCAAAATAGCAGGGAAAAGTAGGGAAACACTAAGAGCTATCATCAAAACGCATATAAAGATGCACATAGTAAAGCATGGGTTTAGAGTTATAAAACCCGCCTAAAGCTTGCTTCTTGAGCTCCAAGCTTTCAAGCTACAAGCTCTAATGGCGTCCTTGAGTTCCCACAGGTTGGCCAAGGTGAAAACTCCAAGGAAGGTCAAGGAAAGATGGCTAGAAAGATAGGATTTCGAGAGTTAGCCATGAAGCTGACCTTGAATTCGAGTTCTAACCATGGAATTAGGCAAGAAGAGGGGTTTAAACCTACCTTGCACCCCTTGGTCGTCCTCCTTAGCTCCAAGGCAGTCCTTGGTCGTCTTTGATGAAATGAAACAGTAAGGGAACGAAGGGTAAGTTCCCTTGCAACTAAGGGAAGGAGAGCTTATATACATGGGGTAGGATTTTCAACATTAGTTCATAAGTTGTCCATAATTCCAACTAGGTCCCTCCTTCTTTACTTGATCGTCCCTTCCTCTTTATTCTAAGGACAAACCTTCTCTTAAGGTCTTAGAAAAGAAGGTAAAGGAGAGCAAGCTAATAATGAGGTACATACATAAAGAGATATTACACATATACCCTGATTATTCAATCACAAGGCATATCTCATAACTTGATAATTCAATTGAGGTGACTTCCTCATCATTTCTTCTCTTAATGATAGCAAGAGTCTAGAAAGATACATTAGATGACATATTTCACAATTTGTATCCCTTAATTTGGGTAAATTGCATTTTACCCCAAACTAGGGTTTCAAGCACCGGGATTGCTTCCACAGCTGCACCTTGGTGCCCTAGCTTGGGAAATCCCTCAAACTTTACCAAAACGATTCTCATGATGTTTCAACATCAGAGGAACATCTCAACATGTGCAAATTGCAAGCTAACCCTTTTAACTGGATAAATTGCACATAGGTCCCTGTATATCAAAACAATGCTACAACTTTAAATAAAAAGGAGAAAATACTGAAATATACGTTTCTGAGAAACTTAATTACATGCTCAGAGTTAATCACAAAGATTTAATTACATATTTAGGCAAAACACCTAGGGTTGACTCATAACCCAGGTCAGTGATGTTACAAATTATCCACCCTTTACAAGGATTTCGTCCCCGAAATCGATAAAACATACTACGAGAAAAGGGCAAGATACTTCCTTCTCATCTCATCCTCTAACTCCCAAGTGGCTTATTCAATACCACGATGGTTCTAGAGGACTTTCACAAGGCTTATATCTTTCTTATTTAACTTTTTAATTCGTTTATCAAGGATTGACATTGGTCCCTCCTCATAGGATATGTCATCATTCAATTCTACCTCCATAGGTTGTAGAACTGACTCGGTGTCTGGGTGACATTTCTTCAACATAGACATGTGAAACACAGGATGTAACCTCTGTAATTCTGGGGGAAGCTCTAGTTTATATGCTACCTTTCCAATCCGTTCAATGATTGGATAAGGCCCCATATATCTAGGAGCTAGCTTCCCTTTCCTTCCAAAATGAAGGACCCCTTTCTAAGGTGAGACCTTAAGATACACTCTGTCTCCAACCTGGAACTCTAAGGGTCTACGACGTTTGTCAGCATAAGATTTCTGCCTATCCTGAGCAGTCTTAATCTTATGTTGTATAACTTTAATCTTTTCCGTGGTTTGCTGCACCAGGTCAGGACCTAACAACTGGTGCTCACCAGTCTCAAACCAACACAAGGGTGATCTACAACGTCTACCATATAAGGCTTCATAAGGTGCCATATCAATACTATCCTGATAGCTATTGTTATAGGAAAACTCTATCAAGCTTAGGTGTAGATCCCAACTTTCGGTGAACTGGAGAACACATGCTCGCAACAGGTCTTCTAAGGTTTGTATGGTCCTTTCTGACTGTCCATCGGTCTGTGGATGAAAGGTCGTACTAAACCTCAGCTTAGTGCCTAAGGCTCTGTGCAACTGTTCCCAAAAATGACTTGTAAACTGAGGACCTCTGTCAGAAACTATTGTGTCAGGAACTCCGTGCAAACACACTATCTCTTGAACATACAACTCTGATAACCTTTCAGCAGAATAGGTTGTTTTGACAGGTAAGAAATGTGTTGTCTTAGTCAACCTATCAACAATTACCCAAATGGAATCATGTCCTTTGCTTGTCCTGGGTAGGCCAACAACAAAGTCCATGGTCACATGGTCCCACTTCCACTGTGATATGGGTAAAGGTTGCATTGTTCCTGCAGGCTTCTGGTGTTCAGCTTTAACTTGTTGACACACGGGACACCTCAGAACAAACTCTGCAACGTCCTTTTTCATCCCAGGCCACCAATACAGATCCTTCAAATTCCGATACATCTTGGTGCTCCCTGGATGCATAGCATACATGGAAGAATGGGCTTCTTCCAGGACTAACTTCCTCAAGTTGTCCACATCCGGCACTATCATTCTTCCATTATAACAAGCTACTTGATCTTTTGAGTCATGAAACCCATCTTGCTTCTCATTTCCATACTCAGATCTTATATGTTGAACTACATCATCACCTAGCTGTGCCTCTTTAATCTGCTCCCTTATAGTAGGTTTAATATGCATCTCAGCTAACAAACTGGTTAACAATGACACCTTCAACTGTACATTGTCTTGCCTTAAAGAGATAAGCATATCTCTTCTAAAGCATACTAAAGAGTTTAGTTGTGCTCTATTCATGGTTGATGTTGCTGATTTCCTACTCAAGGCATCTGCAACAACATTGGCCTTGCCTGGATGGTAATCAATTGTACAGTCGTAGTCCTTGATTAATTCCATCCAGCGACGTTGCCTCATGTTGAGCTCATGCTGCGAGAAGATATACTTAAGGTTTTTGTGGTCTGTGAAAATCTGGAATGTTTCTCCGTAGAGATAGTGCCTCCAGATCTTCAAAGCATGAACCACAGCAGCTAACTCCAGATCGTGTGTTGGATAATTCTCCTTGTGTTTCTTAAGCTGTCGGGAAGCAAAAGAAATCACTTGTTTATCCTGCATCAACACACATCCTAGTCCGTTCTTGGAAGCATCACAGAAAACTACATATCCTTTTCCTTGTTCAGGTAGCACTAGCACAGGTGCACTTGTCAACCTCTCCTTCAGCAACTGGAAAGATTGTTGACATTTATCACTCCAAGAAAAAGGAACATCTTTCCGGGTTAACTTGGTCAAAGGTAAAGCTATAGAACTAAAGTTCTTAATGAACCTTCGATAATAGCCAGCTAACCCCAAGAAACTTCGAATCTCCGTCGGTGTCTTTGGTTGCTCCCATTGTAGAACAGATTCTACCTTTGTAGGGTCAACGCAAATTCCCGAGGCGGATATCACATGTCCAAGAAAAGATACCTCCGGCAGCCAGAACTCACACTTGCTAAACTTAGCGTACAGCTTATGTTCTCTTAGCAAGGTCAAAGCTTGGCGAAGATGCTGCTCATGCTGCTGAGCATCCTTACTATAAATCAGAATGTCATCTATGAAGACGACAACACACTGATCAAGGAAAGGTCGAAAAACTCTATTCATGAGTTCCATAAATGCAGCTGGTGCATTGGTTAGTCCAAACGACATAACCGTGAACTCATAGTGACCATATCTTGTCCTAAAGGTAGACTTGGATATGTCACTATCCTTAATACGGAGTTGGTGATATCCAGACGTCAAGTCTATCTTTGAAAAGACTGTTGCACCACGCAACTGGTCAAAGAGATCATCAATCCTTGGCAGAGGATACTTATTCTTTATTGTTACTTTATTGAGTTGTCTGTAATCAATGCACAACCGCGTTGACCCATCTTTCTTTTTAACAAACAAGACCGGAGCACCCCAAGGTGAAGTACTCGGTCGGATAAAACCTCTCTCAAGTAGCTCTTGAAGCTGTTTCTTGAGTTCTGCCATCTCGGCAGGCGCCATCCTATACGGAGTTTGAGCTATGGGTTTCATATCTGGGATCAGATTAATTTCAAAATCAATCTCCCGAGGTGGTGGTATACCAGGAAGTTCTTCAGGAAAGACATCTTCGAATTCCCTGACTATGGGAACTTTGGAAGGATTGGAACTTTCCTTGGTAACATCTACCACATGGGCTAAGAATGCATAACATCCTTGCCTCAACAGCTTATCAACAACCATAGCTGACACAAGACAGGTGGGCATAATCTTTCTTTCACCTTGAAAGATCCATGTGTTGCTTTCATCAGCAAACACAGCCAACTTGGACTCACAATCCAAGACAACTCTATACCTTTCTAAGGTATCCATCCCAAGGATTATATCAAATCCCTACATATCAAGTGGTATAAGATCCACTTGAATGCGATGGTCAGAAAAGAAAAGGATGCAGGAAGGACATACCTTCTGCAAAACGGCAGACCCACTCAACGGAGTCTCTAACAACAAACTATCTGCTCTATGACTAACAGTCACATTGCAGTTACGAATCATTTCATGAGTGATGAAAGAGTGCGTAGCACCCGGATCAATCAGAACAGATACATCATAGCATATAGACATATCGGAATATAAAAGTTTCATCTGACCTGCCACTACCCGTGGATTGACCACTGCCTCGGGTGGGTTCATAGCATAGAACCTCGCAGTCGCCTGGTGTTGAGGTGGTGCTGATGATCCAGCTTGAGATGCTTATCCACGTCCTCGAGCTGCTCCTTGATGTTGTCTATTCTGAGATCCCTGTTGATTCTGTCTCGGGGTTTGTTGTGTCACACCGACAGGCCTAGAACGGCAATCCTTCATCAAGTATCCCACCTTACCACAGTTGTAGCAACTCCTCTCCTGTTGTTGTGGTCTGGGTGGTCCAGTGACTGACTCAGATGCAGAATTGTGCGTCCCTTGAAGCGGTTGACTCTGTCCTCTACCTCTGCTTGGTGTCCATTGAGTTTGAAAACTCGATCTGGGTGGTGGGGGGTTAGGTGCAGAGAATCTAGGTTTCTTGGAATCCCTAGATGAAGAACCCTGGAACTGTGGATATCTTTTATGGGTTTGTCTTTTCTCAACCACAGATCTCTCTATCCTTCGGACTGACTCAACGAAGGTAGAGAATCTCTCTCTATTTTCTAAAGCAGACACAGGGGTTGACATATCAGAATTCAAACCCTTTTCGAATCTTTTGATTCTTTCCTCATCCGTAGCAGCCATGTGCGGACAGAACCGCAACAACTCCATGAACTTAGCTTCATACTCACTAATGTTCATCATACCCTGCCTTAGTTTCTCAAACTGAGAGATCTTCTCATCTAGGAAGGTCTTTGGAAAATATCTATTGATAAATTCCCGACAAAACTCTTCCCATGAGAACTCTACTCCAGGTCTCTTCTGCTCTTCCATGTTCCACCAGTGACCAGCACTGCCTTTGAGAAGATAGACAGCATGTCTAACCTTCTCAGCTTCCGGAATCATAAGAATCCTGAAAGCCTTCTCCAACTCTGTCAACCATAAGTCAGCATCTGCAGGGTCGGCAGTTCCGAAGTACTCGGTAGCTCCGACACGACGAAGTCATTCGAATGTCTTACCAATACCTTGTGCTTCAGGTTGGACAGGTGCCCTAGGTGTAGGAATGGGCATCCTATCGGTTATATGTGTCATGGCAGTCATGAACTGCCCGAACATCGTCTGTACAGCTGGATCACTCATGTCAGCTGGGTCGAACTGGGGTGGCTCTCTTGGCGACTCAGGTGCAGGTTGTTCTATTCTCGGAACTCTTGCACCGCCTCGAGGTGCACTAGCACTACTCTCTGCCACGTGCTCATCACGATGTTCTGACATTCTTATATATCTTCTTCTCCTGAGGAGCAGAAGATTCTATTAGATGAGGAAGGAGTACTAAAGGTAGACTCGACATCCTAAGTCCTATGCCTCTGTAGACTCAACTGAACCTGGAGCTCTGATACCACTAGTTGTGGGCTCTGATCTCCAAACCATGACATAAACGCAATTAAAACTTAGCGGAAGCGAATCGGTAATCAGCGGAAGACAAAAATCACGGGAAATTAAAACTTTTCGTGACAAGAGCTTGAATCCATAAAAGCTTCTTTCATAAAGTGAGGTAAACTGTTTACATCTCAGGATAATTACTTCTTGAGTAATTATATACATCAAGATACAAAATCTCAAGATCACTATACAAAAGACTCCAAGACCTGAGAGTACAGAGGACACATAGGACTGACTCTAACTACATCATATGGCAGGACAATCTCCACCTGAGATTACTGCTGCCCCTGATGCTGCTGCTGAGACTGATCACCTGTAGGCTGGTTCCTTCGTCTCCGACGTCCACCTAAAAAGTTGAAGCCTACGGGGTGAGACAATTATACATAATTGTCCCAACGAGAGTTATAACTCTTCGCCAGAAGCTTTATTATAACATCAAAGAATATTTTAAGCAGTAAAGCCTTCAAAGTATTCTATAACAGTAGCAGGTATAACAAGATCTCTATAATTTAGGAGATGTGGAGAATATAAACATTATTGTATGGTAACATCAATCAACTAACTTGGAGTCATCTCTAACAAGTTATACTACATGGTTGATTATGTTTTACAAACAACATTATGCCCTGTGGAGATGAGGCTTACCACTCATACTCCAACTGATCGCTGAGAAGTCACATCAGTATCATACATAGGTCATTAAGAGAGCCGGATTCTCATGACCTTCACCTTCCTCAGTCAGTAAGAGGATCACTTGTAGGACATCTCGTGTCTCTACTACTATAGCTCACCAGGGTAAACTGGTCCTTCGCTATTTTAGAGTCACAGTGGCGTTCTGTACTCTCTTCGTCATCAGGAGGTTTCATATTTACCTACCACTGATACGGATATCTATGCTTCCTTCGTCATCAGGAGGTTTCATGTTTACCTACCACTGATACGGTATGAAAATATAGTGAAGGATGGATGGATTCCACATCTACATCACTTTCCTACACTAGGATGTAAGGTTCTACACATCCATGTACCCCACATACTCAAAAGTATGTGCTCCAGGAGTTCCCTGAGGAAAACCTGTTTCACCATCACTTAATCTCTGACAATGATGGATCTATGATCAGGGCTCTACATTATACTTGATTAGTTAGGTACATTCAGTATTCTTTAAGAATACATTGTTCTTCAAACAATAACAGTAGCATAGCAGCTATAAAAGAATAATACTAAATGTAACAGGCCTAACTCATATCAGTCATCATTTCTCATTATCCTCATCACAAGTCATCTCTAAGGCATGACTTTGATGGTATTCATGGCTCTCACAGCCCATTATCAGTATAGGATGCCACTGACAAGACATCAGATTACTTTACTTATTCATAAGGCTAACAACATGCCTTTAATGAATATAACATCATCATCCATACCTGGATATGATTACCTTCATATCAGAACCTGCATGGTTAATACAACTGATAAAGGTAATACAAAAATGAGGAATATCCTTCCTACTCTTGTCATAAGAGTTTAAATCTCTAATTCTTATCAAATAGAGTTTAATATTCAAAAGCATGCCATTACCCTTGAATTAGGGTTTACTATTCTCATTACATGTCATCACCCTTGAATTAGGGTTTACTATTCACATTAAGGTGAATTGAACTCATAACATCATCATGTATGAGTAACATCTTCATTGATGATCTTAGATTAGTTAAAAGTTCATCATTTATCATAGTTAGGGTTTCTATGATCTCACACAGGTGGATCATACCCTAATTATGCTCATTTCTGTGTATTGGGGATGCTTCAATTGAGTTTCCACTTAAAAAGGGTACTTTCTCTCTCTAGAAGTACTTTATCTCTCTAGAAGTACTTTCTCTCTCATCATAAGGTTAGGTGATGTAAACATCACCCTAGATCAGGTCGGATTAAGTCATCATAGGCTAACATGGCTAAAACATCATCATCATGTGATTAGGGTTTGAATTGAGCAAGATATAATTCAATTGGCTCTTCAGGGGTATTTTGGTAATTCACACCATTGATCATCATCATGGTCCAAACCTTAGTCAATTAACCCCTTAATATCCTAGGTTGTCATTAGGGTTCGATTAGGGCAACATTGGACCATTTATATCAACAATTGATTGAATGAAGTCAACCTTGAATCACATTGATTGATTTCAATTATCAACCTTCAATCGAATTGAGATCGTTTGAAAGTGTTGACCGTTTGCCCACTTTGACTTTCCAAGACCGCGAGCCCTCTTCTATCTTCAAGACTGCGAGCCTCCTTAGGCTTCAAGACCGTGAGCCTCTTCAAGTGGTTCAAAACCGCAAAGCCCTTCAAGTGGTTCAAGACCGCGAAGATCAAATTGAAGTTGAGATCGCGAAGAGATGTTGACCGTTTGTCCATCTTGACCTCAGGACCGCGAGGCCCTTCGTGGTCTTGAGACCATGAGCATCCTCTCGGTCTTGAGACCGTGAGCCCCCTCACGGTCTTGAGACCGCGAGCCCCCTCTCGGTCTTGAGACCGCGAGGCTCTCAAGGTCTCAACCGTTTGGTCCATCAACAAAATCAATAATGCAATTGATGATGTCAACTGATGTTGAAACCCTCAAAAGGTCAAAACTATGTTGACCACATATGGATTGGGTCAATTAAGGTTATGCTTAACCAATTGGTCAATCAATTGACCCTCAATCGTTGACCAATTAGGATTGAAATCGATTCAATTAGGGTCTATCAATGTTCACCCATCAACACTCAACAATGTGCATCAACACAAGGTTGAACCCTTCAATTGAGCTCCAATTGGGCCCAAACTTGGCCCAAACGGTCTTGACGTCATGTGGGTGGACCCCACATGGTCTTGAGACCGTTTGCACAAGATTTCATCAAAATATAAGGTGATTTGATAGAGGTTGAA
The DNA here is from genome assembly GCA_963693085.1 of Alisma plantago-aquatica. Lineage (NCBI taxonomy): Eukaryota > Viridiplantae > Streptophyta > Magnoliopsida > Alismatales > Alismataceae > Alisma > Alisma plantago-aquatica. The sequence continues at coordinate 1,099,135,637 of OY856411.1, forward strand.
CCATGATTGATCCAAAAACAGAATTTTGATTAAATTGACAACTTATTTGCAATTAGGTCCTCAATTGGTCAAATTACTTAACCCTAGACCTTCAAACGGTCTTGGGTGATTGTCCTCTCGGTCTTGAGACTGTTTGGATGAGTTACAAACGGTCTTGAGACCGTTTGCCCATCCAATTTTGGATTTTAGTGCAAATTCATCAAGGTCTGACCTATTGAGTTGATGATCATATCAATATTTAATTGCAAAGTAATTTGGTGTAATTATACCTTCAATTGGTCAACTATTCTTGACCCCAGACCTCCAAACGGTCATGGTTGATTGCCCTCGCGGTCTTGAGACCGTTTGGGTGACCCCTAAACGGTCTTGAGACCGTTTAGGTCAATCAACCCTAAAAACCCTAATTAGGTCACCATAATTTCAGTATTGATTTCATCTAGGGTTAGCCCTAGTATTCACCCTTCAACTCTTAGCCCGTTTGGAATTAGACCATCAAACTTGGTGAGTTGTTAATTAACATAATTTTTTACAGTAATCTCCTACGGTCAACGCCTAGTCAACGACCTTACACGGTCTTGAGACCGTTTTCCCAAAAAGGCAATTTTAGACCTTTTGAAAATCAGGAATAAATTGAAATAACGTTGTTACTTAACAAGGTCATATCTCCCGATTCCTTTGGAGTTAGCCTCCCAAATTTTGAGGGTAATTAGCCTATACAATTAGGAACAGATTTATTATACGGTCCACGCTCGGTCAACGGGGCCAAACGGTCTTGGAGACCGTTTTCCCTGTCGCGGTCTTGAGACCATTTTCTCACCTCGCGGTCTTGAGACCGAGAGAGCAAACTTTTGAGACCATTTAAGGAAGTGAAAAGCGGTGGGTTTTTCTTGGAAATCACGCCTTCATCTTCTAGCTCAAGAACAGTACGAATATCCCATGGATTTGCTTGCAAAATAGCAGGGAAAAGTAGGGAAACACTAAGAGCTATCATCAAAACGCATATAAAGATGCACATAGTAAAGCATGGGTTTAGAGTTATAAAACCCGCCTAAAGCTTGCTTCTTGAGCTCCAAGCTCTAATGGTGTCCTTGAGTTCCCACAGGTTGGCCAAGGTGAAAACTCCAAGGAAGGTCAAGGAAAGATGGCTAGAAAGATAGGATTTCGAGAGTTAGCCATGAAGCTGACCTTGAATTCGAGTTCTAACCATGGAATTAGGCAAGAAGAGGGGTTTAAACCTACCTTGCACCCCTTGGTCGTCCTCCTTAGCTCCAAGGCAGTCCTTGGTCGTCTTTGATGAAATGAAACAGTAAGGGAACGAAGGGTAAGTTCCCTTGCAACTAAGGGAAGGAGAGCTTATATACATGGGGTAGGATTTTCAACATTAGTTCATAAGTTGTCCATAATTCCAACTAGGTCCCTCCTTCTTTACTTGATCGTCCCTTCCTCTTTATTCTAAGGACAAAACTTCTCTTAAGGTCTTAGAAAAGAAGGTAAAGGAGAGCAAGCTAATAATGAGGTACATACATAAAGAGATATTACACATATACCCTGATTATTCAATCACAAGGCATATCTCATAACTTGATAATTCAATTGAGGTGACTTCCTCATCATTTCTTCTCTTAATGATGGCAAGAGTCTAAAAAGATACATTAGATGACATATTTCACAATTTGTATCCCTTAATTTGGGTAAATTGCATTTTACCCCAAACTAGGGTTTCAAGCACCGGGATTGCTTCCACAGCTGCACCTTGGTGCCCTAGCTTGGGAAATCCCTCAAACTTTACCAAAAAGATTCTCATGATGTCTCAACATCAGAGGAACATCTCAACATGTGCAAATTTCAAGCTAACCCTTTTAACTGGGTAAATTGCACATAGGTCCCTGTATATCAAAACAATGCTACAACTTTAAATAAAAAGGAGCAAATACTGGAATATACATTTCTGAGAAACTTAATTACATGCTCAGAGTTAATCACAAAGATTTAATTACATATTTAGGCAAAACACCTAGGGTTGACTCATAACCCAGGTCAGGGATGTTACAATGATGATGATGATGATGGATGATAATGATGATGATAATGAGGATGATAATGATGATGAGGATGATGAGAATGATGATGATGATGATGATGATGATGATAATGATAGATGATGATGATGATGATGATGATGTTGATGATGATGAGGATGATGATGATGATGGCAATGATGATGATGATGATGATGATGATGACGAGGATGATGATAAATAGGATGATGATGACGATGAGGATGATGAGAAAGGGAACTCATCACCCTCATCATCCTCATTATTCCTCATCATACTCATCATTATCCTCATTATTCCTCATCATCCTCATTATGCTCATCATTATCCTCATCATTATCCTCATCATCATCCTCATCATTATCCTTATCATCATCATCATCATCCTCATCATCATCATCACATGAGGATGATGATGATGATGATAAATGATTGATGATGAGGATGATGATGATAATGATGATGATGATGATGATGATGAGGGATGATGATGAGGATGAGGATGATGATGATTGATGATGAGAAAGGGAGCTCATCATCCTCATCATCATCCTCATCATTATCCTCATCATCATCCTCATCATTATGATCATCTAGAATGATGTCCAATTGTTCTTCAACAAGGAACTCATTATCAATCATCATCATCATCATCATCATCATCATCATGTGATGGCGATGATGATTCCTCATCATCAACCTCATCATTATCCTCATCATCATTATCATCATCCTCATCATCGTCATCATCATTACATGAGGATGATGATGAATTATTGATGATGAGGATGATGATGATAATGATCATGAGGGATGATTATGAGGATGAGGATGATGATGATTGATGATGATGATGAGGATGATTATGAGGATGATGATGATAATGAGGGATGATTATGAGGATGAGGATGATGATGATTGATGATTATGATGAGGATGATTATGAGGATGATGATGATAATGAAGATGATGATGATGATGATGATGGTGATGATGATGACGATGATGATTGAGGATGATGATGATGATGATGACGATGACGATGAGGATGATGATGATAATGATGATGATGATGATCCTCATCATCATCATCATCCCATCATCATCATCATCATCATCCTCCCATGATGATGATGATGATTATGATGTTGATGATGATGATGATGATGATGATGACGATGGATGAGGATCATCATCATCATCATCATCATCATCATCATCATCATCATCATCATCATCATCATCATCATCATCATCATCATCATCATCATCATCATCATCATCACCATCATCATCATCATCATCATCATCATCATCATCAGCATCCTCATCAATTAATTCAATTCATTCTTCCATTTTGTGTTTATTCATTCATTATTAAACCTTAATTAAATATTAATTAACTACACAATCTTAGAGAAACTAAGTGCAAATCTAATTAATTAAGTTCATTAATGCATCATTAACCCTAATCAATAGTAATCAACTATATGGTGGCATTATTAACCCTAAGTTCAAATCTAGTACTGATTAAACCACTCACCGCACTAGTGGATCGAGTAGGCTATGGTGGCGATGCCCGGAGGTGGAGGTGGTCGGGATGGAGGTGAAGGTGGCGGCGCTAGAGGTGAAGCAGAGGAGGTGCAGGCAGTGTCCGGTGGTGGTGAATGGAGCAGATGAAGGCAGCTAGAGGAAGGATCATTTCTCCACCTAGAGCAGGTGGTGGCGGTGACGAGAGTAGGTGGCGACGGTCGGCGACTAGACAGCAGTAACATCTCTAGCGTGAGAAACTAGCTTCAAGCTCATCGTGGCGGCACGCGGAGGCGGTGAGCATCTTCAAGCTCATCATGGAGACACGCGGAGGCAGTGAGCAGAGAAGGGGTGGTGGAAGAAAAATCACCAGACCTAGCTAGGTGAGAGAAGATTGGGAACTAAACATCGAAGGGGAAGAGTCTGGCTCACGCGGGTGCTACTAAGTTAACACATTTGTGTCGGTTATTCCTCCAAAACTGATGATAAAAAGGGAATGAATTTTGCCTCACGAAGGATATTTAGTCGTCAGTTCTTTAACAAAAACCGATGACAAATGAGGGGATAAAAAGTTTTGCGGGGCTTGGTGCGGAACATGTGTCGTCGGATTTTACACAACCGACGCCGAATTTAAATTTTTTGGAAGCCATTTTTTTTGCAGAAAAATTGTATTTCACGGATGATTTTGGATGTCGGCTTTGTTTATAAAAAACCAACGTTAAAAAAAAAAAGCGATACCCGTGCCTTTTGTAAATCAGCCAGGCTTCACATATAGGTGTCAGTTTTCTTTATAAGCCGACGTCTTAGACTATTGGCATTAGTTTTTGTGCTCCGACTGACGACATCAAATGTGACATTATATGTCATTTCTGTACTAGTGAAAGGTGGATACTTCCTTCACATCTCATCCTCTAGATCCCACACGATGCCTTCAACTCCATGATGATGCCACAAAACCTTCAATAGGACTATATACTTCTTCTTCGACTTCTACAAAAGTCTATCCAAGATCAAAACTGAACCCATAACATAGGAGATATTGTCATCAAGTTGTACTTCTACTAGATGTATCGTCACATCCTCAATATCAAAACACAGTAAAAAAAAGTGCAAATGTATCAACTCTTGTGGCAGTTGCAACCTATAGGCCACTTTACCATCATGTTTAGTGATAAGATAGGACCTCATAAACCTTGGAGCCAACTTATACTAAACTTTAAAACACCCTTCCAAGGTGAGAAATCAAGTACAACATGTCACTGACTTGGAATTTGAGCAATCTTTAATAGTTATATGCTTCCTTCAAATGTTTCCTAATCTCCTTTATCTTCTCTATCATCAAGAAGACCAACTCAAGACCCATGAGCCAATATACACATGCCTTCTACAAACAAAGAGGTGATCCACAATGCCTTATATACAAAACCTCATACGGTGCCATGTCTATGCTCTATTGATAATTGTTATCATAGGACTATTCTATCAACTTGAGTGAATATCCCAATTACCAAGAAAATGAAGCATGAAAGCCCTCGAAAGGTATTCCACTATCTATAATCATCCTCGTTGAGTGGTCATAATTCTATGAATGAAATGCTATCATGAACTTCAAAGTAGTCCCCTTAATCTCCATGTAGATGGTCCCCAAACATGCTCATGAACTAAGGTCCTCTATCTAACACTATTGTAGATGATGTACAATGCATACAAGCTATATTATCTAGATATACAAGTTACTACTTATCTATATTGAAGGAAGTTTTGGAAGGTATAATGTGAGATGACTTTTTAAAATTCTTAACAACCACCCAGATGGAATCATACCATTTTGTTGACCTAGGAAGACCAACCACAAAGTCCATGGTGACTGTGAGACCAGGAACCTATAATAATTATAATTTTCTTATATTCTTCCTTGATTGCCTAATGGAATCCTTTATTAGTTATGAAGTAATTAAATAAATGAAGTCACTAATTTGATGAACATTTTCACTTTGTTTGCCTGATTTCAAGTTTCCTTGTAGGATACAAACTAAACTACAAATCTACCTAATATGATGATTGGATTGAAAATTATGTGAAAACTATCTAAACTTATATTTTCCTTCATATGGTTTCATAAATTATCTTTGATATGAATTGAATAATAGATTACTTTAATTTGGCTTCAAATGCCCCTTGATTATCTTGATTTTTATGTACACTGTGAACTAATATGCAAAATGTACCTTAATTGAGGATCTAATTGCAAACTTACATGCATAATATATAAGTGAAATTTTTCCTTAAAACATTTTTTACTTTTATAATATTTTATGCTTTTAAATTTTCTTTGTTTGAAGTTTTATCATAGAGTTCCTAACCTAAACCTAGCCTAATTGTGTGCATGGATGAGTGGCCTTCTGTAGACAACCTTATTCCTTGATAGGTTTGGGACCTACCCAACATTGATACCTTGTCTATGGAGAGGCCCTTGGAGACTAGGCATCAAGGTTTACCTCAATATATCACCTTGTACCTTAATAGGCAAGGGTAGAGGTGGAGATTCGATAGGGTTTGAATGGTGCACCTTGATAGCATGGTCTATATCCCTCGATATACATGGCTTTGGACCTTGATAGGTATGTACATATTCCTATATATATTTTGAGGTGTTAACCCTTGATAGGGATCTTTGATCACTATGATTTGGAAGGGTTAAATTGACACATTTTGTGATATATATAACCTCCATACCTTTATCCCTTTTTTCCCTTTGAAAGCCACTTAACATGAGGATTTTTAGTCTTTCTACCACCTTGCCTATATACATCCCTAACCCCTTAATCTTTCATCATTTAGACCTTGACTCAAATAGATGTATCATCTCCCCTAGATTAGGACGACACATCCTTAATATCATAACATGGTAAACAACATGCAAATGTATCAACTCTAGTGGTAATTGCATCCTGTAGGCCACTTTACCAAAATATTTAGGGATAGGATAGGGCCTGATAAACTTTGGATCCAACTCATACTAAATTTCAAAATACCCTTCCAAGGTGATAACTCAAATACATAAGGTCTCCAACATGGAATTTGAGAAGACTTTAATAGTTATCTACATAAGACTCTGCAAGTTATATGCATCCTTCAAATGTTTCCAAATATCCTTTATCTTCTCTATCATAAACAACACCAACTCACATGCCTTGTACAAACAAAGAGGTGATAAACAATGACTTATGTACAAATCCTCATGTGGTGCCATGTCTATGCACTTTGATAACTATTATCATAGAATTGTTCTATCAAACTCGAGTGACCATCCCAACTACCAAGAAACTAAATCATGCAAGCTCTCAAAATTTCTTCCAATGTTTGTATCATCCTCTTTGAGTGATCAACAGTCTGCCAGTGGAAGGCTACGTTAAAATTCAAAGGAGCCCTCTAAATATACATGTAGATGGTGTTGGCTAAATTGGACATTATTATAATCCCTTTGTTTTGATGATGAAAAACATTTCATTCTTGTAAATCTAACATGCTACTTGAGTGTTGCAGGAGCTAGGTGGATGACAAATCTTTGCAAGATATATATGCTCAAAATGCTTTAATTTCATGATTGTAATCAAATGTAAAAACTTGTACTAGTATATAATGTACAAGTACTTAGATATCATGTAAATCAAGTGTTTAGATCTTCCCTAACCACACACAACACTGAGATAGGTCATCCCCTACAATAGTATCACAACTGCACACTGATACACACACTTAGTACATAGTTCAAAACATTGAAACATAATCATTCTCGGTCGATAAACTTCTCGACTGAGACACTCTCGGTTGTCAAAATTCCTCGACCGAGAATTGACCCAAATAGCCATTAGACACAGCAGACAAGGTAGTTGGGAGTTGGAATCGAACGTTATATACACTTGCTCCAGACTGTCCCTCGGTCGACAAAGACTTTGACCGACAAGACTCTCAGTCGACAATTCCTCGACCGAGATTGTCTCTGTCTGCACTTTTTAGAATTAATTAATTAGCTATTGCTAAAGCAATTAGTGGACAAATAACAGCTAGTTAAGCACTAAGAACCCCCTAGAAAGTGTCTAGAACGTCCTTAAGCACTCATAGGCCATTCCTATAAATAGAACATGCCTTAGGACACCCAACACACACTTGTGCAATACTTGAGCATACATACTTGCAATTGGCAATCCATTCTTGTGAGCAATTGAGCAACTCCAACATTTGCTATTCATTTCCATTGCTACAATTTCTTGTCCTATAGGCTAGCATCTCCTACCCACTGCACTTCCACTTCCATACACATTGGTTAGGAGATTAAAATACTTGATATAGGAAATCAAGCCTTGTGCTACAACGGTAATTGTAATTTCCATTTTCCCTTCTTGTTCTTTCTTATTGCTTGTACTCTCCTTGCTACTCCTAGGGTTGGAGGTTGTCCATTGGAGAGGGTTTGATCTTCTCGGAGGAAAAGGAGGACTTTGAACTACTTCAAGGAGGCTATCTCAACGGGAAGCTACTTCAGGAGGAAGGCTAATTCAAGGGGGAGCTTGAAGTTACTTCAAGGAAGGCTACTTCGAGGTTGGTGGGACTACTTCTAGGTGAAGGTTGTCCAAAGGGTGGTGAAAGTATTTGTAATTTTATGTAACATCCTTGCGAGGTAATAAAATTTAAATACTTTCAAAATACCAATTGGAAACAATTGGGTAGTGGACTGGCTCCCTTAGTTTTTGCTAAGGGTGACTCTAAACACCTTGCCTCCTTATTATCTCAATTGTGGTTGCTTGAGTTGAATTATTATTAAAATCAATTATAAAACCCTATTCACCCCCCTCTAGTGGTTTTTCATTTGGTATCATAGCAGGCTTCAAGGAGCTCTAACCGAGTCTTGAAGAATGGAGGGTAATGGTGTCTACAACCGCAAACAAAGGAGAAGCTTGGACCAATCTTCAATAAGCTGTAATTGGTGCTTAGGAACAAAACACACAACACCTAGCTGTCCATGGAGGTTAAAGAAGGAAGATGTGCATAAAGAATGCCTTATTGATACAATAAGTGAAGAATAAGAAGAGGTAAGACTTTTTTATTTATCAAAAGAAGATTTAATTGCTAGCCTTCAAGAAACATGTGATAAGTATATTGAGTGCAAGAAGAAATTAAAGAAATATAATAAAGCAAATGATGAGTTACATGCTAAACTTCTTGCTCTCACATCTGAAAATGAAAATCTTAAGGAGACATTAAACTTAACTATTAAAGACCATGATATTAAGCTGAAATCAATAGAGGCAAATTGCAATCTTTTCTCTCTAGAAAAGATAAACTTGCAAGCCCAAATTAATGATCTTCAAAAACAACGAATCTTATGCACTCATCTAGATTATGATACTATTGTGAAAGAAAGAGATTCTTTATTATCTAATCTAGATCAAGCAAAGTTAGATATCAAAAAGAGAATGGATGAGATTGCTAAGTTTCAACAAGAAGTTAGTAGCTTAAGAAACAATGATGTTCTTGATAAGATCTTAAATGATTTTCATGGTCAAATTGGAAGGAGAGAACTAGGTTACAAGCCTAAAGGAAAATCCTGTCAAAAACCTAGTGGGAGAAGGACACAAGTGAATCTATGTATGTACCTAAAGGCAAGTATACATATGTACCCAAGAACAATCCAGATCAAACTCATAAAAAGAGAAATGAGATTGATTATATATGTTGCCATTATTGTTTGTGTCTAGGACATTATTCTTTCTCATGTCCTTATAAGAAAAAGAATGTTGAGTTTGTATGGGTTCCAAAACCCCCAAACTAAATAGATTAAATTAAGTTGAGATATGACCAAAGACTCTAAATTGTATATCTTTATGTCTATCTCAGCTTAACATAATGAGATAACAAATCGATTCAAGTGATTAAAATTTCTAACTTGAAAATACATATTTTTATATGAACCTGCAGAGACACATCTTTCATAACTTTTTTTTAGTTTAAGTTCCTAAAACCTAGAGATTTGAATATGATTAGTTGATATTTTACTCAAATGTTACTTTGATACTTAAATGCTTTATCTCAACTAAACTGAGTTTTAAATTGCATAATTGAATTGGAAGTGATCTATGTTTTACTTGCAAATAGTTACTGAAAAATGATACAAAAACATTCTCAGTCGAGAAAATGTTCGACCGAGAACACTTTCGGTCAAGAATTAGTCGACCGAGCAGGTTACTGTTTTTAAGCTTGCAAAAATCTGATCAAACTTGTACAAATAGCAGAATACTCGATCGAGAAAATCTTTGACCGAGATAAATTCGATCAAAGAAAAGTTCGACTGAATTAAGTTATGCTAAGCCTGTTTTAATTGATCTAGTTTGCTATCAATTTGCTATTAATGATTGATTTAATATGCAAATCAAGAATGAATCTTGGAGAAAATTCTTTAAACATATACCATAAATAGCAAGTTCATTTTTAATTGTTATAATCTCCTACATGGTTTGGCTTAAAATTGAAAATATGAACCATGATTGGTTTAATCAAGGAAATTACTATTTTATCACAATCCAAATGGTTTGTCCTAAGTATTCCTTGGTCTATATAAAAACATGTGTCTTGAAATTTGCTTTTAAATGATCATCATCATTTTATTTCATAAAATTATGGATATGCTTTTACTATTTTCCATTCTTTACTTGGTTTGCCTAAAATAATCTTTGATCTATATATACAAACCATGAATGGATATTGTTTTCAAAATGATCATTGTGATTCAACTCATTACATATAAAGATGATGAAAATGCCATTTTGCATAACAGTAAAACTCTATGACACAAATGCATCCTGACATAATATATAATGATTATCGTGTGCATGGCTTGTATCATCTCATGTAATAAATGAATGGTTTTTTCTAGATGACACTATGGCAAGCTAAATAGTTTGTTTCTTAGAACAAGAATATTAATGTCTTATCTAGCTATTTGTTCTAAGTAATCAAAAGCAAAATCTTGATTTTAAGAACTTGAGATATAAAACTTGTTCTTAATTATACTCAAGGATGACTGGTTCTAAAGAGTTAATCTAGAAATAAGTTTAAAATAAGAGATTTGTTTAAGATAAAGAGATATTTCAATGCTACATTTAAAATCTATTATAACCAAACTCAAGAGAAAGGTACTTAATTCTTATATTACTTAAAAATAAATGATTGAAAGCTGCATTCTTGCCATGATTGAACATGTTATAGATGTAGCTCAATTACCTTTTTGCAAGAAAAACAATCACCGTGGACATTAAAATTCCTTATTTCAAGAAGCACATACATTCTGAAAATCTGCTTAAGAAAATCAAGAATAAAGACTTCATTGTGATACCTATACTAAGTTTTCAATTGATAAAACTTCTCCAAAATAGGTATCACTCAAAGTGCTTCAAAATGATATGCATTTGATCATATTGCATAAAGACTTTATGTTTCACATATATTAACATAAATGTGTAATTCAATAAGAGTGCTTAAACTGTAAATTTGCAAAAATTGCCTCTTGGTTGAAATCAAGTTTGACCAAGGGGTGTCTAGGTCAAAGTCAAGGTCAACCTAAAATAAGCTTGACAAAATGCTTAATTGTAAATCATTTCCATGCACTTAATCTTAGTATATTGAAAATAAGATTTTAATGCATAGCTCTCATAAAAGGTCAACTTATTATGATCTAATACTTATTGTGACCTTAGAATCCTTAAATTATCTTGATTATAAGATTAAGGGGGAGCTCACAAAAACTATCTTGACTATAAGAAGGAGCTTACAAAACTTTGTAAACATCACAAAGAAAATTTAAGGCTAGTTATGACCTTAGTATCTTTAAAGTAATCTTGGAGCCTGCATTATGTATGAATATAATGGAATTCTCTAAACAAATCAGGGCTTAACATCCCGTGTATTTGGTTAGCGATACATTCATGTACTCTAAGCTTAGAGGATTCTCATATCATTTTCAGGGCTTAACATCCCTTGTAAAATGGATGAGAAATCAAAATACACATGCCATGGACCTAAAAGGATCTCGTATCATTTCAAAGCTTAACATCCTTTGCAAATGATTGAGAAATAAATTGTAGCTAAATTTGACATAAGTGGGTTGCTTTGAGTATCAAATTATCAAATTAAGGGGGAGTAATAAAAGTCATACTTAATGATTATCTTGGTTATCTTTTTGAAATGACAAAGGGGGAGAAATAATATAAAATCAAAAATGTAAAATAAAATGAGTTTCATAATATCTCATCCAGCACATCCTTGCAAACAAGAAAATGGCTAAAAAAGGTAAACTTCAGGTATGAAACTCATATGATTTATATTTCCTTATTTTATATTTTTGAAATGTTTTTTCATCTTCAAAAAGGGGGAGATTGTTGGATAAATTGGTCATTATTATAATCCCTTTGTTTTGATGATGAAAAACATTTCATTCTTGTGGATCTAACATGCTACTTGAGTGTTGTAGGAGCTAGGTGGATGACAAATCTTTGGAAGATCTATATGCTCAAAATGCTTTAATTTCATGATTGTAATCAACTGTAAAAACTTGTACAAGTATATAATGTACAAGTACTTAGATATCATGTAAATCAAGTGTTTAGATCTTCCCCAGCCACACACAACACTGAGATAGGTCATCCCCTACAATAGTATCACAACTGCACACTGATACACACACTTAGTACATAGTTCAAAACATTGAAACAAAGTCATTCTCGATCGACAAACTTCTTGACCGAGACACTCTCGGTCAACAAATTCCTCGACCGATAATTGACACAAATAGCCATTAGACACAGCAGACAAGGTAGTTGGGAGTTGGAATCGAACGTTATATACACTTTCTCCAGACTGTCCCTCGGTCGACAAAGACTTTGACCGACAAGACTCTCGATCGACAATTCCTCGATTGAGATTGTCTCTGTCTGTACTTTTCAGAATTAATTAACTAGCCGTTGCTAAAGCAATTAGTGGACAATTAACGGCTAGTTAAGCACTAAGAACCCCCTAGAAAGTGTCTAGAATGTTCTTAAGCACTCATAGGACATTCCTATAAGTAGGACATGCCTTAGGACACCCAACACACACTTGTGCAATACTTGAGCATACATACTTGCAATTGGCAATCCATTCTTTTGAGCAATTGAGCAACTCCAACATTTGCTATTCATTTCCATTGCTACAATTTCGTGTCCTATAGGCTAGCATCTCCTACCCATTGCACTTCCACTTCCATACACATTGGTTAGGAGATCAAAACGCTTGATATAGGAAATCAAGCCTTGTGCTACAACGATAATTGTAATTTCCATTTTCCCTTCTTGTTCTTTCTTATTGCTTGTACTCTCCTTGCTATTCCTAGGGTTGGAGGCTGTGGATTGGAGAGGGTTTGATATTCTCAACAGAGAAGGAGGACTTTGGACTAATTCAAGAAGGATGTCTCAATAGGAAGCTACTTCAGGAGGAAGGCTACTTCAAGTGGGATCTTGAAGTTACTTCAAGGAAGGCTGCTTCGAGGTTGGTGGGAATACTTCTAGGTGAAGGCTGTCCAAAGGGTGGTGAAAGTATTTGTAATTTTATGTAACATCCTTGCGAGGTAATAAAATTTAAATACTTTCAAAATCCCAATTGGAAACAATTGGGTAGTGGACTGACTCCCTTAGTTTTTGCTAAGGGTGGAACCACTCTAAACACCTTGCCTCCTTCTTATTATCTCAATTGTGGTTGCTTGAGTTTAATTATTATTAAAATCAATTATAAAACCCTATTCACCCCCCCCCCTCTACTGGTTTTTCAGATGGTCCCCAAACATGCTCATCAACTAAGGTCCTCTATATGACACTATGGTATATGGTACACAATGCATAAAAAGTATCTTATCCACATAGATAAGTTACAACTTATCTAAGTTGAAGGAAGTTTTGACTGGTATAAAGTGAGATGACTTTTTCAAATGCTTAACAACAACCCAGATGGAATTATACCCCTTGGTTGTCATAGGAAGACCAACCACTAAGTCCATGGTGACTATGAGACCCTTAACCTATATTAACTATACTTTTATTATAATTTTTCTTGATTACTTGAACATAATGCTTTCTTAATTTCAATATAAATTTATTAAATCAAGTCACTAATTTTATTAAAATATTCACTTTATTTGCCCTGATTTTAAGTTTCCTTGTAGGATACAAACTAAACTAGAAATCTACCATAATATGAGGGTTGGATAGAAAATCATGTGAAAATTATCTAAACTTATGTTTTCCATCGTATGGTTTTTGATTTATATTTGATGTCAATTTATTGATAGATTACTTTAATTTGGCTTAAAATGCACCTTGATTATCTTGATTTTAAAATTTTATGTACATCATGAACTAATATGAAAAAGGCACCTTAATTGAGGATCTAATTGCAAACTTGCGTGTATAATATATTAGTGAACTAATTACATAAAAATATTTCTTAGTTTTATAATCTTTATATGCTTTTGAATATTCTTTTTATAAAGTTTTATCCTAGGGTTCCTAACCTAAACCTAGCATGATTTTATGCATGGATGAGTGACCTTCTATAGACATATTTTTCCCTTAATACCTTTGGGCCCAACCCAACCTTGATACCTAGGCTAAGGAGGTCCACTATGAGACTAGTTATCAAGGTTTACCTCAATCTGTCACCATAGACCTTGATAGAGAGCATGGGTAGAGGTGTATATTTGATAGGGTTTATTCTGCACTTTAATAGCATGGTGACTAGACCTTGATATGCATGGATTTGGACCTTCATAGGTCCGTACATATACCTATATAGCTTCTAAGGTTTTGACCCTTGATATGATTTTTTGATCGATTGGATTTGGAATGGGTAACTCGACACCTCTTGTCATATATATCGAAACCATAAATTTGCCCCTTTTTGCCATTTGATTGACACTTTACATGAGGCTATTTTGGTACTCCCATCACCTTTCTTATATATATCCCTAACCCCTCAATATTTACATCCTTTAGACCTTGAAACTGCCTTGTGTGATATGTATATGAAGATCAAGTCATGTATTGGACATCCTTGGAGCTCGATACATTGCTTGGAGGTGGATATATGGTTGCATGTTGATGCAAGTTGTTGATTAATCCTCTCTAAAACTTTCCAAACTTGTTATATCACTTTCCTAATCCTAACCACAAATGATTCCTATTATAATATCTCTTTTATTTATCTTCCTCAATTCTTCATCTTCCTTGGACGATCTTCAGGGTCACCCATGGTGTTTCTTGCTTCAAATAGCTAGAACACCTTCGTTTTCTCTCTTTGGCCCTAGTTTGACCTATATTTAGCTTGGATAGGTCTCCTTGGAGCTTGTGTGGGCTATTTGATAGTGAATAAGAGTATGTCTTGTGGATATCTTTCTATTTCATGATTCCACCACCTTCTAAAATGAGTGATATAACCCTAGATGCATTTTGTGCCTGGATTACAGATGAAAACCCCTAATCTTGCTCTAGTATTTCCTAATGTTCCTAAAGGATGAACTTTTGTGGATACTTTTCAATAGGTAAGATGCAAATGTGATTTCATGTATTTGTCACTCGTGTTGATTTGTTAGTGATCAAAGGTTGTGTCTTTGGCACCATTGTTGGCATGTTGTTAAGAAACGTTTGTGTCTTTGACACCCATGTGGGTTTCTTGGTGACCAAAAATTGTGTCCTTAGCCCCTATGTTGGCATGTTTGTGACCTAAGCCTATATCTTTAGAACCCATGTGGTTTTTTAGTGACTTAAGGCTTTGTCTTTGGCACCCAAGTTGGTTCTTCAGTGACTGAAGGTTGTATATATGGCACCTATGTTGGCATGTCAGTGACTGAAGGTTTTGTTTTTGGCATCGATATTGTTTTTTTATTTAAGGTCATACCTTTTGCACCTATGTTGGCTTGTTGATGACTAAAGGTTGTGTCTTTGGCACCCATGCTATTTCATCGGTGACAAAAGGTTATTTCTTTGACACCTATAATGGATACATATGTGTGGGGTTGAGGTTTCCTATGGATACATGTAATCCTAGGACTTAATGATAAAGCAACTAATCCAATTTTATAGTATACCTATTTGAGTTTTACTTGGAGAATCACATGGTATGGCTTTTTTCTCTTCTGCACCTACTCGTATTATTTGATCACTCTAATACTACTTATGTTGTTGTATATACCATGTATAGAGATTGATAATTGTTGTTTAATGTAGAGACATCCCTTTTGATTATAATAAATAACCATTAGAGAGAAACCCTAAACCTAAAGCCATATTAAGAAAGAAAACAACAGGTTGTTGACAAACACAATTGAAACAGTATACAATAAACACATGTATTCTATTTCTTTGTTCAATAAACCTCAAAAACATATTCCACATCAAAAGATCCAAAAATTTTGTTATAACAAATCCTATTTAGCTTCAGTGAAACCAAAATTGAATCTTTTTGATTACATGTAAATGAAAGAACCAAACTTGATAAACAACCTATTCCATTAAAGTGAGACTATATGGATATTCTGTTTTTTTCTATATACATATTTTGTCATGACCTCTCCATTGTATGTCATTATATGTACAAACATGTGAAACAACCTCAACGACTCATATAGAGCCCCATGAGTGAAAATTTACCAACCATCCAAGTAACATGCATCAACATCAAGTTAAATATATTGAACTCAGAATAAGGTTATAGACATTGAAAAGTCTAACACATAATTTTGGATACTATTACATACATCTTATAGCAATAATAGAATTAGTCATAAAGGCACACATATAGTCAAACTCGACTTATTGATCATTTCTGAGAGCATATGCAGTGACATATCAACAAGTGCTATTAAATTCCAAACTACAATCCTATAACAAGATAAATAAAGTCAAAAATTGAAATATATATTTCAACAATAATCATGTCACATAACCATTTTATTACCCTAAGACCACACTCCTAATGGCTACACAACCAAAGGCGAGTGGCATTGGGGTTTGTCCCTAGAATGGATCACATTTAATATGCATGAATAAAACCCCAACCAACAAGATAGATAACTAAGGTATAAATAACATCGCATAACAAAAGATTACTAAACTAGTACCTAAGATCAAGATTTTAGTTCCCATATTTCAAACCATGTGAATTCCATTTTCATGTCATTAGATGATTCCAACAGAGTAAGAGTAGTCAATTATATGATAGAGTATAAGCAAAAGTCACAGTGAGATTCATAATGTACATGTTACCAAAAATCATGGAATGGGTACACATGTGCACAATCGTACTGAATACACTATGAATGACATAAAATTCTAGGTTTAAGAGAAAATATATTATTGGCAAAACTAAATATAATAATAAGAAAGAAAGCACCAATATTAAAGAGTTTCTTATCAATAAGAAATTATGGTTTTGGTGCATTTCCATTATAGTAAAACAAAATTATATGACCATTGACCATTTTCATAAAAGAAGGGTCCATGAGGGAAAATTTGAGGCTCAAAGCCTAAATGTCATCCTTTTTCTGCATGAGGGGCCTCAAGGACATAGTCAATGAGATAACCCTTTCTCAACATGCCTTGTGTCATTTCCTTGGGAATTTAGCCAGGTGCACAAGGTTTGTGTTATGGACGCGTTAAATTATGTTCAAGGTTTGTTCATGATCAAACTTTTTTTTTTGCTCAGTAAGCACCTTTCTCTTTATTAGACAGGAAAATAGTTCTTATGTACAGGTATAGAAGAAAGAAGGAGAGTAAAAACATCTATACATATAAAAAAGAAGAACAATAATCAATCATACAAAGAAAATATCTCAGCTATGCTTTTCCAGCATTTCTTATTATCAGCAGACAAACTCTTGAAGATTCTGTAATTTCTCTCTTTCCATATGATGAACAGAGTAGCAAGACACATAAGCTGCTGCTTTTTCATCTTCATCCTCAGACAGTCTTCAGGCCACTTTTGGGCATTGTCAATGTACCCAGCACTCACTCCATATCTCCAGGTTGTAGCAGCAAAATTGCAATTGAAGAGAACATGAGCAATACTTTCAGATTCACTCTCACAAAGACAGCAGCGAGAAGCTAGATGAAATCCCACCTTCTGAAGATAATCAAGGGTAGGAAGCTTGCCTAAGAAAATCTTCCAAGCATTGATAATCATGACTCTTGGATGGTAAAATTTCCAAAGACATATGGCCCAAGCAGGGTAAGTCTTATTGCCTCTAATGACATTCCAAGCATCTTTGATCCTTAGAGAATAAAAACCTTGAATACTAATCGAATCCTCATCATAAAGTTCAATACCAGCTTCATCAATGCAGCTCTTGAAATCCTTAAAGCATCTTCTCTCCGGAATGATCCACTTTTTATCACTAATGAAAATACTGAGAAAGCCATTCAGACCACCTCCGATCTTTAGCACATTAGTAGTATCAATACAATCACCCAGGAATTTATTTCTGGGCAGCCATGGATCTTTCCAAATCCTGAAATAAGAACCATTCCCAATGTGAAGCTTAATAAGAGGCAAAATAATACTTCTGTAACTGCAAAGCTGCTTCCACATCCATGAGCTGTTAGAATTAGCTTTACTGGACCAGAAAGAGTCATTCTTTAAATACTTCCCGTTTAGCCATCTTACCCACAACGAATCCTTTTTAGAAGCAATATTCCAAACATTCACAATCATACCAGCATTATTAGAATCATCAACCTTCCTTATCCCCAAACCACCCTCTTTCTTTGGCTTACAAACTCGGTCCCATTTCACATAGTGAATCTTCTTTTCAGCAGATGAGCCTTCCCAAATAAAACTTTTACAGATATTGTTTATCTCCTTCATAGTACTAGCAGGCAGAGGAAAAGTCGCAGAACAAAAAAGATGCAAAGCATTCAGGGTAGAGTTCACAAGTTCTACTCTTCCTCCAAAAGACAAGGTTTTCATCTTCCAGCTCTCTAACTTCCTCTTAATCTTATCAATAAGAGGCAAACAGTAAGAACTCTTCAACTTTCCACAAAAAAGAGGGAGACCAAGATATCACATAGGAAGCAAACCTTTATCGATCTTTAAAATACTAGCAATGAGGTCCCCATTCACATTTCTACTACAGAACACATGACTCTTGTTCGGATTCATTTCCAATCCAGAAATTTGTCCAAAATGCTTCAGAAGAGATTTAATAGAAGTAGCATTCTCAGGATTTCCTTTAGCAAATATCATTACATCATCAGCAAATAAAGTATGCGAAATATCATCACTCCCATTACTAATAGGATCAAGCATAATCCTTTTCACAGCGTTGTCCATCATAGCACTAAAACCCTGCATAGCAATAACAAACAAAGAAGGTGCCAGAGGATCACCTTGGCGAATACCATTGGAAGGAAATATCACATCAGAAGGACAACCATTTACAAGAATATGCAAGATGGTGGTCTTCATAATAGTCTTGATCCAATTCACAAAACAGTAAGGAACGTTCA
Organism: Alisma plantago-aquatica; assembly: GCA_963693085.1. NCBI lineage: Eukaryota > Viridiplantae > Streptophyta > Magnoliopsida > Alismatales > Alismataceae > Alisma > Alisma plantago-aquatica. Next base: position 1,099,154,805 of record OY856411.1, read on the forward strand.
TCTTCACCATCACCTTGAAAATAAAAGGCCACTTGACTGAATCATAGGCTTTAATTAAATCCGCCTTTATACACATTTTATCACTTCCACTGCTAAGGTTAAAGTCACTGATCAACTAATTAGCCAATAAGAGAGCATCCACAATCTTTCTTCCCTTGATAAAAGCAATTTGATTAGGACTAATAATGGAAGGCAAAATATTCTGAAGCCTATTAGAGAGAACCTTAAAAATAATCTTGTATAAGAAATTACACAAGGCAATAGGTCTCCAGTCACTATTATTCTCAGCATCAAGGGTTTTAGGAATGAGAGTAATGTAGGCTTTATTGACCTCTTTAAGCAGCTTATTACTACTGAAGAAGTTAAGCACTGCCTTAGTGACATCCTTGCCTATGATATCCCATGTAGATTTGAAGAAATGTCCATTAAACCCATCTGGGCCAGGAGCCCTGTCCCCATCAGCTTCCTTGATGACTTTCTCAACTTCATCTTTAGTAACTTCAGCTCTAATCATATCAAAATGCTCAACAGATATATTAGGCAAGTCCCAATCCGAATCCCAAACCTCACTAGAATCATTAGTGAACTTGTTGAAAATATCATTATAATAATTGTGAATATGATCAGTAATCTTCATCTCATCATAGGTTTTACAACCTCTAATATTGAGACATCTCATACAATTTCTAGCTGCTCTAGTCTTGATAGAGTTATAGAAGAAAGAAGTGTTTTTATCACCAAGTTTCAACCAATTCACCCGAGACAACTATTTAGCAAAGGATTCCTCTCGTTCAGCAGCTTCTCTAGCAGCCTTGCTTTTATTGATAGCTATATCTCTCAGATTCTTATCATCAGGAATTTTATCTGCAACATCTATAGCTTCCACAGCTTCAAACTCCAGGATTTTAGCTGAATCTTTAATATTACCAAAGGTCTCCTTATTCCACTTAATGAGTTTATCCTTCACATTCTTAAGTTTTTTTGTAACTCTAAACATAGGGTTACCAGTCACCTCTACCTCCCAAGCTTCTTTCACAACCTTCAAAAAATCAGGGTGACTTGTCCAAGCATTGATAAACTTGAAGTAACCTTTCTTCTTCTTAGCAGTTTTATTCATCCTGATAATAAGCTGATGATGATCACTGTGAATAGTGTTGTTTATATCTCCACAACAATCTTTGAACTCATCCATAAACTCAAGATTATATAGAGCCCTGTCAATTTTCGACATGATGAATTGGTCACCTCCACGCCTGTTATCCCAGGTATAAAAAACACCTTTAAGCTCTAACTCAACAAGATCAGAATTGGCAAAGATATTATTGAAATCTTCCATAGCTTTCAGAGAATTGAACCCCCTGCCTTTCCTTTCATGAGAAAAATGTATAGCATTAAAATCACCAACTAGCAGCCAAGGACCCGTCAACCTCGAATGGATCTTAAGAATAGAATCCCATAGTTCACCTCTTCCTTTATCATCATTTTGTCCATAGACAGCAGTAACGAAGAAAGTAGTATCTTTGTAATCCACTTTGTAATGAATCAATTGATTCGTCTCCAGAATTTTACTAATCTTCACCACCTTATCATCCCAAAGAATTATAACCCTTCGAAGAGGATGAGAAGTATGATTTGAACACCATTCCTTTTCACCCCAAATTCTATACATAATTTTGTTAATCTTTTTATGTCTTATTTTGGTTTCTAAGAGAATATTTACAGGCATATCATATTTACAAATAGCCTCTCTAATTTTCTGCTGGTGCCCATATCTCAATATATATTGGTCAAACTATGATAGTAATATTCGTGATAAAAGATTATATTATGAGAATTATGATTATTGATATATGATACGTCAGGGTGGAACTGATGATAACTGGACATAATTTTTCTTAATTTGTCCAAGAAGACATGTTTAAGCGCTGTTGGTAGAGTCTTCATCTCAGGAGCCTTGGGTGTTTCTGTTGCTTCTAAAATGGTGACAGATTTGAGCTCCTCAAAGGTGACTGTCGACGCTTCTTGATCATACACCCATACTAAAACGTTAATAGAAAGGGTGCGTAAGACATATTAACATTGTCAATGTGAGTTGGGGATTTGGGATATTTTTCACCGTTATGGTGATCTTTTTGTTTTGATGCAGATCCTCGGCTTCTGCCCTCCCCAGCATTGCCTGGGTCATCAAGTTGGTCGTCTGAGGAGGTGCTATTATTGGAGTTACTTTGATTACTATATCTCAATATATATCAAGTTTTCAGACGCCCATAGGCTGCCTCTACTACTCCAGAGCTATTCCAACCACCATCCTCTGCCCAAAGGCCACCGGTCTGAGATTCATGCTCCATCCTGAAGCTGCTTTCTCTCTCTTTGCCAAATAAGGTGGGAAGAGGAGTCCTCATCATCAAGCAACCTGCGAAGTTTGAAGATCGTCACTCTCTCTCTTTCCAAGGGGTTGACTTTCCTCTCTCCTTTGTGGGGATGACATTATCTCTCTCTCTTCTTGCCTCCTTCTTTGTCCTAGCTATGAGCGAGTAGTCTCTTTCACTGGGGTGCGGGGAGTAGCCCCGCTACCCATGTTTTCATTTCATGTAATGTAATCCATAGGTTGCAATATACAAATGCTTTCTTTTCGGTTCAACATCAATCGTTTAATGAATGCTTGTTGCTTGATCACCAACTTGTATAATTTTGAATATTACTATAATATAATCTTTTATCACAAATAGAATCTTCCATATATACATATCATATATAGTAATATTCCATAGTAGAGATTGGGTTATAGTAATAGATTTATAGTAATATCTCAATATATATGATAGTAGGTTATTCATATATACGTATGTTAGTAATCATAGGGAACATGTACCTCAATCAAGTATAATAAAGTCAATAATTTTTAGCTTACATAAATACATACAACTAAGTTCAATGTCAATACTCTATCCAATATAAGGATAAACTGTAACTTGATTAGAGAACAAGATTAACCATTTGATTTTGAAAACCATAAGTAGGAACTTTAACTAGATCTTGGTGATTGGGTCCATGAATTAATCCTAGGACTTGAATATGTTTAATTGGATTAAATATCATCAATATTAGGTTCATTGATCATTATCTTGGGAGTTGGATGTGACGCCTAAGTCAAGGTATCAACCTAAAATATTGGCTTCATTACCTCAAACTAGGTCATGCATATTCAAAATAGTGTTACATCATACACCAAGTGTTAATTTAAATCATAGGGTGACCCATAACTACCAAATAATAGATATAAAATTAGGGTTTCAAGATATTGGATGGAGCAATCATAAGACTTGTGTAAGGTAAACCACATAGTCGTCAACATAGAGAAATCCAATCATATAGGTTTTTTCATGCAAGTTTGTCATATTTAGAGTATGGATGGCTTGTACTTTGATTAGGTATCATAAAATCAATAAGTTACTGATTTGGAAGTTACAATGTAGAAAATATCATCATTATATCAAGATTTATAAAATATTAAAGAACTAGTTATCCACATGTGCGTAAGGTCACAATTCAAGTCAAGATTAGGGCATTTAATCACATGAGAACACCATAGTGATTTGTAAGGAATTTAGAGGGATAAGGCATGAGAAGTGACTAATTTTGAGGATAGGTAAAAGATTTGAGAATAGTTAGATCAAATTATCTTAGGGTATATATGTAACACCAAAAGTACCAAAATTCACATTTCCAAGTTACATAAGGCACATGATTACATTTAGGCATCATCATGTCATCAAGTTTGATTCTTGGTTAGAAAGATAGTAAAGTCATTGACTTAGAACATTCAAAGAGATTTGAGACACACTTGACCTAGAGTTATCACTAATAAAGTGATCATTTGCAGATACATCCATATTATGTATTTAAACAACCTTAGGTCATTTAAAGGTTCAAAGATAAATAAAGGTCGAATATTATTACATTGCATGACTCAAGTTACTGATTTAGAGTAACCACAGATATTTGAGTCATATTAGATCACATTTAAGAACTAAATGACATTAATCATCTTCAAAAGACTTTAATAGTAATAAATTTAAGATATCAATGGAAAAGCGTGTAGATCTTGGTTTTAGAAATATTTATAATGGAAAAATATCATTTTTGGATTAGAATGACATATTGAAAGTCTATCTTTGGAGATACTATGAGAAAGATATGATTTTTGAATATTTCATAGTAATCATTGGGGGAGGTGACATTTAGAAAATATTAACTGGGGGAGATGGGTTGTCAAGATCCCATCACACGGCTAGGATTGCAAGCTGCGATTAGTGGGCTGGTACCCTGGTCTGCCAGATCAATCATTGGAAACCACTAGTCCACCTAACCGCTCGATAGTCGGTCACTTCCCACCTCACCTAACCACCCAACTGTTCATGAGTAGGACTGGTGATCGCTCTTCCTACAATTCGTGAGTAGGTCAATGAACTCTATAGGGGCTTTGCCGAAACTCAACCAAGAATGAGAGAAGAGGAAGGTAGGTATAGGAAACTAGTCTCCTGCCTCCGTATGACCCTAGCGAGGGTAGATCATACCCTGGACATGGCATAGAAAGGCTAGGGCCGAAACCCTAAGAATCTCGGTGGCGGTGGTTGTACATTGATGGAGGTGGAAGAACAATGAAAAAAAATGGAGCAAGGAGGCATGACAATTTCTATGGAAGAGATGCAAAAGAAAGGGAAAGGGGAAACAAAGACAAATGATATATGAACTTTATGGGAGAAGGACCATACTGTCCAAGTCAAAGGTGGCCAAAAAGTTGGTGTACCTTGTATGCCACAAGGTAGAAGACAACACAAGGGCCATTGGATTGGGGTCCATTATGGACCACAAGTTGATCCAAGTGTAGGTAGGGTGGATCCATGTATCCAAAATTGAGCCCTCTCGTTGGTCAAGAGGAGCTCACACCAATAACTAAGTTCTTTGAGTTAGTAGAAGAGTGTGTTTCTTTGGTAATATTGCAAAATTTATATATCCAAAAGTAAAACTTCAATTGAGATGAAATTTTCTTTGTTGGTTTAGAAATTTTCCAAACTTCTTATATTAAAATTTGGACCCCATATGATAACATCATCGGAACCTAATTCTGAAACTTCATGTTCAAAACTTTAATTATCCACCCATACTTAGTAAATGAAGCATTATGTGGCTTTTAATCAAGTCTATTTCATCAATTGAGTACAAAATAACTCAAAGTTATCCATATGATGGTGAGGGAGGTTATTGAATACATTGGAGAACCTATTGAGTCAATATGTAGTTTAATTGAATGAGAGAGAAAATCTAGGTTATTACAAATTACACCAACTTTAAACTCCACCATTCGGACCAAGAACACATCCTACAGACCTGATGTTGAAGTTCACATATGACATGTCTATCAAATAGAATTAGTGAACATAAAAACTAATGCCAAATCATAACAGGAGTATATATCAAATCCACCTTACGCTTGATGCCAAAGTTTATTACTAAATTCCATACTATGTAGATAAAAGTAAGACAAGAAATTATCTTTGATATAAAAATAATTGATTTTCCCAAACAAGAAACATATTCAAGTATAATATATATATTTCAAGTAGTAGTAAAATGAATATAACAAGCATTCATCTCATATTCTAATGGTCCTTCCATCTTTTAATTCATATGCACTGAAACTACTTGGCTAATACCCCACCAAGTCGAAGTCACCATGCTTGATTCTCGATTGAATGACTCATCGTCATTATCTAAGGGTTTAGATGATCACCCTATGATAGCTATAACAACACCTCGGTCCACCCCAAGGTTTCCTGGAGAGGATAAGGTATAGGCTTCATCCTCCTACAATTAGGTCCTCATTTGGGAACATGATATATTGGAACCAAAAAGCAAAATATAAAAAATCATAACATTATGCATGTTTTGCAACTTACATTTCATTGGATTCTATTACTTATTGACATATACTTTCAAAGGAGAGGATTTAGAGCTAGAATCACACTATCTGGCTTTGTCTTACATCCTTGCAATCTAACCTTCAAGGACTTAATCCACACTCCAGAAATCCTTCTCATATACTTCTAATTACTACAAGGAGTCATGTTTCATTTCCCCAGTATGGACCTCATGGAAAACTCATGGTGTTTAGGGAACCTAGATAGATGCATTAATCATTTCACTTGTCACTTAGCCTCTTAGTCATCTTAAAATAAGTCCTATCATCATGTATCATGATTTTGTATTATTGCACAAATTGGATATATTGATTCAGAACATGGTTCACTAGAAAGACAATCATTATAATAAGAAGCATGATGATCTAAAATATACAACATACATGTTTGTTTCCTTTCTCACCTCATTTAATATGATTCATAATTAGTGGGTTATCAGACTCATATATAACACTAATCTCATGAATTTACCCTAATCAGGGTTTCTCAAATGATCAATATATGCCTTTTCAATCTATCAAATTTCCCATCATTTCATTTCATCTCATGGTTTTCTATATATATAAATAGTGACATTAGGACCTACAATAATATAAATGTATAAGAAATTTTATTATTCATTATGACCAAATATATATATATATATATATATATATATATATATATATAATACAAAACATGGAGTATCTGATATGTGTATAATGTGCATGTAATATACAAGTATATATGTTGTATAATAAAGGCCAAAGAAGCCTAAGTGTCGAACTCAGAGAAACGTTCACAAAAAACTACTACTAACTAAGACATAATCATTTTGGATAAAGAAATGGTTGATTGGTGGTTAATTAACTAAGAATAGTAATTAAGAAATATGAATTGGTGGTTTTAAGCAAGATTTAATGAATTTCTTAGGATTTGTGGTTTCACTATGACATACACTACAATAGAACTCTTTTCATATATAATTCATCACCCTTTTTTGAACTAAATACCCATATCAAGCATTACTTGCTCCACAGTGGAATGTACTTCCTATCCAAAGACAAACCCCACTTTGGTAGTAGTTTAATAGCTTAGTCCAAGTGAGTAGTAACTTCCTCTGGGTTATTCTTGCATAGCTGCCAGACTTCTCCTAAAGTGCAGTATAAGCTATGTGAATATAAGACTTTTCTAACTCATAATCCCTCTCCCGAAGTAATTAGTAGTCTGATAATTTGGTTATGTTGATCAAGCATAAATAAATCATTAATGATATCATATATTCAAGTTTAGGATAAAGGAAATATATTATAAAATCGTCAAAACAAATTACAACAATGTTCTGTGCTACTTTGGGGTCCTAAGGATCAAAGGGGTTTGTCCCACATGTTTCATATTAAATCACAGAAAGAAGAAAAGGAAAAAGAGAAGAAAAAAATAAAAAACTGATGTAAAAACTCAGGGAGATGTCATCTTGGCTATCCCCTATGATGAAAACCATGATAAGTAACTTTACATATTATAAAGTTGTCCTCTTTAGGTGCCCAGATCATGTGGTTGGTGGCATTCTCCTTCCTCTCCTCTACCCTTGGCTCTACTTCCAAAACATACATCTTATCTTATGTCTGGCTACCCTCCTTAGGTCATAAGTGAGGCCTCATCCTAACTTAATTTGTGTTCGTTGGAATTAACTTAATTTTAGATATGCATTGATAGATATGGATCGGCACCATCGATCATGTATCAGTGGAACCTAGTTAGTTTCCCTTTTTTCCTTCTAAATTTGCATCAGTATTACTGACAGATGCATTGATAGAACCAAGGTTATTCTCATGGATGTCTGGATGATGAAGTCAGTACCATTTACTATGCTTTTAGTAGCATCCAAATAATATATCTCCATCTTTGATGCTCTTTGGATCCTCAGTCGGTACCATAGAGTATGTATCTTGATGGCATCAACATGATGCTAAGTGACACCTAATTGCTTGTTGATAGATACAATGCTGCTCATCATATTCTACTATTGGGTATAATGTGTCGGTACCACCAACTAGAATGTCGGTGGAGTGGAATTGACAAATAGATGTCTGAAATAAGAGGAATATTATCATAAATCTAATCAAATGACCATAAAATCATGTATTTTGATAGAATTTTTTTATAATTGATGCTTAAGTGATTCACATGACAATAAATAAAAAATAAGAAATAAAAATATATCTAAATGAGAATATTTGTGCTTAAAAAGCTAGCAAAACAACTTGTAAAAATGTAAAATCAATGCATCGAAATCCCCTAAGCTTGAATGTTTATCGTCCTTGAGCAACACTACTCTTGGATTTGTTGGAAGATCTGATAATAAGACAAATACTTTTGAATTACTTTTCCTAAATACCCACACCTTTCGGTTCCAAACCATCCCTAGTCGACCATTGAACATGTAACTACTCTAAATCAATCAATAATGCTCATACACGATGTCTACAACAAGATCAATGAAAACACTATGAATATGAAGTAGTTAATATCATGGTCACTAGGACACACACTTGATGCCCCATGTGATTTTCCTATCTACATCACTCTAATATATCTACAAAAACTATGTTGGAAGTAGTTCCCCATATAAACATGGATGAGGGGAATAATTATCTAATTGATCTACTATGCACAAAAATGGGTGGAATAGATGGGTGTATATGAAATATGAATCATAATAATAAACATAATCGTTTATGCACAAAATAAAATATGATACACCTAAAATATGGATGCAAATAAAATGAATGCCCTTCTAATGTCTACTATAGGATTATGCATGCAAAAGATGACTCATCCTGCTGATGAGTAAGAGAAAAAGTGTATACATGTAGAATATTTCCACTTTATACTTATTTATTACATGGAGAGAATAGTATGAAATTAGATTTTAGGAATCTTTTTCCTCATTTTATTCTCTTTTTTATTTCTTTTTCAAATATTTTTTTCTTTCTTTCTCTACCCCATTTTTAGCAAGATACATAATTCATGTTTGGGATACTATACTAAATCCTTTTTCTTTGAAGAAGAAATAAGGACATACATTTTTCTTCTCTCTTCCTTAATGAAGAAACATGAAGTTTGATAATCTAGATACATCTTATGCACTATGTGAAAATGAATGCAAAATATATGCTAGAATTGTTATACAAACTCAAATGCCTAAAAAATATGATATGCATTTTTTCTAGTGCAACAAAAATGACGAATCAAAAAGCTCCCTAACATGCCATGCAATGAAATCATGAGGAAAATAACTTAGATTAAACTTGATCATCCTATGACAATAAACGGAAATGAATTGAAGGTGGATGAGATCACATGACTAACAAACATTTTCTTTCCCAATCATGATATATCCCTCTCGTATAAACATGTGTCATAAGGTAACATTAAAATTTATTTCTAAATGTCACACTAAAGATCATGTTACTATTTGGTTGGTTTGGACTCAAACATCCTCGTCATAAAACAAGCCTCAAGGTTAATTAGGTTTTTCATTCATTTAGTATGTCTTCAAGCTATTAATCTAAATTGTTCCTCAAATAAGTGTCATCCTAGAATTATCACATTAGCTCAAAAGATAGGGTGTTAAGAAATATTTATATTCTAAAATTTTACATTCATTTTAGAAGAATTCAGCATAATCTTTTTAATGTATAGATGTAATCATGACTAATTAATTTCAATAATTACACTAGATAGATTTGGTTCCTAGTTACGCAATGTAGAGCAAATACCAAAGAAATATTCAACTAGCTAAGATAGATAAAAGAAGATTCAAAAGAAACCCATTCCATGACCTCCTTAAGATTGAATTATACAATGTCCTCATTGACAAGAATCAAACAAAGAGGGGGAACAGGGGTACCAGATGATCAAAATGGTTGTGGAGGGAACATTTGTGGTGGGATCTATGGATCTGGTTGGTAGTAGGTGCCAAAGAACTATGGAGGTTAGGCAGGCGTGTCTTGTGGATGTGGGTAGCTAGAAAAGTTCTCTTGAATCCAGTAATGATCATAGAGTGGCTACTGGTGAGTACTCAATGCAGTGTAGGTGTGAGTGGATGTTCTTCTTGTTGACTAGGAAAAGATATTTGTTATCATAGATCGCCTGCTACTGACAAAGTAGCTGCTCCTGAATTCCCTAGACATGAGTCTGGGTGGTTGACTACTTATGTTATTCATATTTAACAGAATAAAACTTTTGGGACCCTCTCCTTTGATTAGCACAAATGCCAACCATTATAGATAAACCTTTAAACCAAACCCAGATTAAGAAACAAAACATGTCATTCTCAACAAACACGATTAACAAAATATACATAAAATAAAAATAATTTTTTCCTTTTCCTTTCTCATTAAACCACATGAACCAATTTCACATTATCACAAATATTATATAACTTCGTTAAAATCATATTCAAATCTTATTACTCATATGCATTCAGTTTAAATCATATACATGTACATGAAACAACAAGCTTGGTTTACTACCCATTGCAGAAAAGAGAGAGTATATTGTCATTCTAATCTAGATTATTCTATTTATATCTAATTTTCATGACCTCTTTGATGGATGTAATTATACCTAAAAGAATTTGAAACAAACTCATCTGACTGATATAGAGCCCCCATGAGTGGATACCTCCCACTCAAGTTGAGTCCATAACAACAGATTAAGTACACTGGACTTATTAGAAACTTGTAGATATTACAAAGTCTAATTGATAATTCAAGAATGTAGGAATTCTAGTTCATGATTATAATCTTAAAAGTTTTAATCCATTCATTGAGTCAAGTCCTAACTCTTTATCAAGTAACAAGTTAAATATAAACATTTAAATGAAGATACAACAATAACATCATCTCTGTGACATCATACCAGTCAGACTAGGAACATATCCTACATTCCTCAAGATGAACACTACTACAGAAATAGCTTATAACGTCACATTTAGAGGCATCAGTTATTACCAAAAACTGACGCCTAAAATCTATAATGTCGGCTAATTATAGAGACCGAAATCTATATTTGAAGACCGGCCAAACACGGGTATCACTTTTTATTTAGTGTTGACTCCCTATAATGAATCGATGCCTAAAATAGCCCGCCAAATCCAAATTTTTGAGCAAAAAAAATTACCCCCAAAGTTTCACATACGGCGTCAGTTTTTGGCCTAATAACTGATGCCTAAATATGAAAAAATCACCTCCAAAGGTCGTTAGTTTTTGTGAAAAAATCGACGCTGATAAGGTTCCGCGCACTATCCCCGTGAAATTTTTTAGGGTTAAGATTGTCCAATGGACGTCAGTTTTTTTCAACAACCGACGCTGATGGATGTTAGGTGTCGGTTTCTTAGATAACTGACGCCTTTGTTAACTTAATAACCCCCACGAGAAATAGACTCTCGCTCGATCGCCCCCTCTATTACATCTATCGCTAGCTGTTCCCCTTCTCGACACCGCCAGAGCTCCTGTGGTCTACGCCGCCGCCGCCGTCGAAGCTCCTGTGGTCGATGTTGCGCCTCCGTTCTCCTGCGTTGCCGCACCTGCTCCTCGCCTTCTCGCACCTGCTCCTCGCCTACTCTACACCTGTTGGTCGCCACGTCGGGTCGCCACCGCCACTCTCTGGAGCTCCTCGCCTTCTCGCTGCTTGCACCTGCTGGTCACCATCGCCGCTCGAGGTACCCTCTTCCTCCTCTGCTCACAGATGTGGTTGAGGTAGCTGGTCAGGACATAGGGGAGAGGCCGATTGCAAGATGTGGTGGGGAGCATCTTTTCTTCCTTTGTCACTATTGTTGCTACTGTTTCTTCTTATTGTGATGTTGACGGTGGTAGGGTGTGAGCAAATACATGTATTAAATCAATACTTAAACTGCAGTAGATCAGATATGTATATGAGTGTGCTCATCAAAATAGTAGGATTTTTTAAAGGGAGTGTTTTTTAAATTAAATGACTGCAGAAGACATAATATAACTCCAACATAATCTCATACGTAGGTGATATTAATCTTTGAGATATTAATTTTTGCTTAGACCTAGGTGATATTTTGTTTGATTTAAATAGGATTGGAGGTATGTACTCCTCTCTATTATTATAATTGGGCATTATTATGACTAATTTTTCCCATAATGAGGCAATTTTTACAATACATACTCTTGTTCCAATTGTTGGACAATTCATATACTCTCAATTGGGAAATATTACATGTGGTCGGCCAACACAGCCACGGCCGTGGCCAGCCCACACGGTCGTGGCCTTGCTTTTATCCATTTGGTAAGGAGGGATCAGGAAGAATAAGATACATTTGCAATTGAATATTAATGCTTGACCTAATTCTGTAAATTTTGATGCATGTTGAATTAAGATATTAAAACCCTAATACACATTTCACCATAATCTTGAATTAACTATATTGCTGAAATCTTGTGATCAATCCATCTAAGATATTAAAACCCTAATGTTAAATCTTTGATTTTGTAGTGATGTGTCTCCCTAACATCTACATGAATCTCTATTGTATGATGTAGATTGATGATAATGCATGAGCTAGTTTGAAATTTTGAAATCAATTATGAATCTCTCCATCCCTAGGTCATATTAATTTATGTGTAATCTTTATCTTGATGATGAACATGCATGGACACTCGAAATGTTGAAATCAATGTTATAGAATGACAACACATGTATTTGTTGTCCTAGAAACCCATCCAAGATTTACTCATTAGGAGTAAATCTTGGATAGTCCCCGGTTTGGGACTGTTCTTGAACACCTAATCTTACTTAGGATGTAAGTGTATAATGTGTATTGGGTTTTCAAGAAAATTTCGGTAGAATTTCCCCATTTGTTCTCTAAGTACATATGTACTTGGAGAATAGTGGGGAAATACTGCCGGAATTTTCTTGAAAACCCAATACACATTATACACTTACTAGTGAGATTAGGTGTTCAAGAATGGGATAGATGGTACACATTTATTATATATAAGAATGACAACACATGTATTTGTTGGCCTAGAAACCCATCCAAGATTTACTCATTAGGAGTAAATCTTGGATAGTCCCCGGTTTGGGACTGTTCTTGAACACCCAATCTCACTTAGGATGTTTTAACCATAAATTATATATAATACCTTAAACCCTAAAGTTTTAACCATAAACCCTAATCTTTTAACCCTAGACCCTAATCGTGTTCTAATATATACTTGTTTTCTCTTTGATCATAGAATGGATAGATCATGGATGTCCATTCCAAATCGCTGCACCCCCAAGTTTATTTTTGGTCTAGACCATTTTATTAGATTTGCCGAGGAACATAGGAAACAACCTGGAGATAGGTTCTACTATCCATGTAGGCATTGCAGTAACAACTTGAAAGGTAGCACTGGTGACAAAATCAAAAGTCAATCATGTGCCACGAGATTGTACAAGGCTATACAGAATGGCACTAGCATGGAGAGATTTCAAACCTAAAATCAATGTATGTCGATAGCAGTGCTTGTGTGGAAGAAGAAATAGCCTTCGATGATGTAGATGTGAACAAACCAGTTCCAATAGACATTGTTGATGTGATGCTGGATAGTTGTGGGGTAGAGCACACCGATCCACCTCCCATGTTTAGAAACATTGTGCATGATGCTGAGATACTATTATACACAAGTTGTAAGTTTACGAAGTTTAGCACTGTGTTGAGATTGTATAAACTGAAAGCTAACAATCGATGGAGAGACAAAAGCTTCACGTCATTGTTGTCTTTGTTGAAAGAAATTCTTCCTGAAGGAAACGAGCTACCAATCTCAACATATAGGTTAAAGAAATTTTTGTGCCCAATGGGAATGGAGGCCAAGAAGATACACGCATGCCCGAATGATTGTGTATTATTTCAAAAGGACTATGTGGATTTGAAATATTATCTGAAATGTGGTGCGTCAAGGTATAAATTGATGACTTCGGGGGAGTCCAAAACTGGTTCTCCTGCCAAGGTGATGTGGTATCTACCTATAATACCATGGTTTCAATGCTTGTTTGCCAATCCTATATATGCGAAGAATTTGAGGTGGTATGCAGATGTTAAGAAAAATAATGATGGGATCCTACGACATGCGTCTGATTCCCCACAGTGGAAGAAGATTGATTTATTGTACCATGAATTCGGTGAAGAAGATAGGAATCTAAGACTTGGGATTTGTACATATGGGATGAATCCATACGGGAGATTGAGCAGCCAACATAGAACTTGTCCAGTTATGCTTGTTATATACAATCTTCCTCCCTGGTTGTGTATGAAAAATAAGTACGTTATGTTGTCGTCTTTGATATCGGGCCCTAAACAACCTGGAAATGATATCGATGTTTATCTTGAACCTATGATTGATGACTTGAAGAATCTCTGGGGTGAAGGTGTGATGACCTATGATGCTGCACGAAGAGAGACATTTTGTTTGCACACTATGTTGTTTTGCAATGTGAATGACTTTCCAACGTATGGGAATTTGTCTGGATATAGTGTCAAAGGATCTAAAGTGTGTCCTATATGTGAAGAGAACACTGATTCAATACGACTAAAACACAGAGGCAAGACTGTATATCTTAGTCATCGAAGGTTTCTTCTAAAATTTCATCTGTATCGTAGGTTGCACAAAGCATTCAATGGACAGAATGAGGAATAGAGTGCACCTAAACCTATATCAGGGGAGGATGTTTATGAAAGAGTAAAAGACATCACCAATGAATTTGGTAATATATCACAATGTACGATGGCCACACGGAGTGTCAAGTCTTTATTCAAGAAGAATTCAATATTTTGGGATCTTCCTTATTGGAGTTCTTTGACATTCATGCATTGTATCGATGTCATGCACGTTGAAAAAAATGTATGTGATATCATCATTAATACTCTGTTGAATATACCAGGTAAGACTAAAGATGGGATAAAATCCAAAATGGACCTACGTGAAATGGGAATAAGAACAGATTTAACAGAAGTAGTTAGTAGCGATCGGATAACATACTTACCTCCCGCTTGTTACACGTTGTCTAGAAAGGATAAGAAAGCTTTTTGTGAATGGTTGGTAAATGTTAAGGTGCCACAGGCTTACTCATCCAACATCCGTACATTGGTATCAGTGAAAGATCTGAAGTTGATAGGTCTAAAATCTCATGATTGTCACACTCTAATGCAACAAATATTGCCCGTGGCAATTCAATCAATATTGCCAAAGCATGTACGGTTTGCAATCACCAAACTTTGTTTCTTTTTCAATAGTCTGTATAGCAAAGTTATTGACCTTGATACTCTCGATAAATTGCAAAGAGAAGTGGTTGTTACCCTATGTCAGCTTGAGATATATTTTCCTCCTTCGTTCTTTGATATCATGGTACATCTTGTTGTCCACTTGACTAGAGAAGTGAAAATGTTGGGACTAGTTTTCTTGCATTGGATGTATCCCTTTGAACGATACATGAGCATTTTTAAAGGTGATATTTGAAACCGTTATTGGCCTGAAGGGAGTATTATTGAGGGTTATGTGGCGAGAGAGGTTATGGATTTTTGTAATGACTTTCTGAGTGCTAATGACGCTCCTGTGAATGACAAGAATATTGAGAAGCATTTTGGCAAAGGAATTTTGGGATCACGGGTGAAAGTAATCAGCCGTGAGTAGTTAGAGCAAGGTCACTTGTATATTTTATACAACTTCGACGAAGTGAGTGTTTATATCGAGGAACATACCAATTTCATCAAGAGATAATATCCTCAATCCAATTCAATGTGACTTGCTAGAGATCATAACAAGACATTTATTAAGTGGTTTGAAGATAAAGTCTTACATCAACTATCTCAAACACATGATAATCTTACTAAAACCATCAAATGCATTGCCTTTAAACCAAAATTCAATGTTATGTCTTATGAAGGGTTTGACATAAATGGATTCGAATATTACACAAAGCGTCAAGATGATAAGAATGTCGTCCAAAACAATGAGGTCACCCTTCAAGCGTCTTCATTGTTTTTTGCAAGTGCAAAGGATAAGAGTCCACGTGAAGCTAAAGTGTCATATTACGGTGTCATTGAAGACATATGGGAGTTTGACTATGTAGATTTCATAATTCCACTCTTTAAATGTAATTGGGTTGACAACAACAAAGGAGTTATAGTGGATGTATTGGGTTACACATTAGTGAACTTTGAAAAGATTGGCGAGAAGGGTGAACTATTCATATTGGCATCATAGGCGAAACAAGTATTTTATATAGATGATCCTGCAAATGATAAATGGTCAGTTGTTCTTCACGGTAAAAGATAGTTCATTGAAGATCCTATAGATGAAGAAGAGTACTATGATACGTATGATGACTCCAGTCAATTCTCAGTTGGGTTGCCAACACCACCAAACATTGAAGTTGGGGATCACAATGACTTGTATGTTCGTGGGGATCATAATGAAGGATTGTTAATTCATAAAAGATCACAATATTAGAGACATGAATGTTTATACTTTTTATATGTTTTTTTTCTTCTAAATGTGAACTTTACAATGTGAAATTTACAATGTGAATGTGGACTTTACAATGTGAATTACTTTACAATGTGAATGTGAACTTTACAATGTGAATGTGAACTTTACAATGTGAATTACTTTACAATGTGAATGTGAACTTTTCAATGTGAATTACTTTACAATGTGAATGTGTACTTTACAATGTGAACTTTACAATTAGTGTTACTTTACAATGTGAAATTTATAATTTGAATGTGAACTTTCAGATGGCTGAGCATTCCCATGATGACCGTGCTGATGATCATCATGAGGGTGAGGACGTGCTTGCACCGCCTGACAATGTAAGTTTTAAGAATATATCCCTAAGGTTTCTATCTATATGTTCATTTATAATTATATCATGTAAGTGTGTTTTTTTAATCAAATTTTAGGTTGGTGATGTACCCCCTGTAGAAATTATATCACTTGATGAGCAGCAAAAGAAAATTGAGAAAGTGAGGGGCATCACAATGATGAACAAGTTAATACAGCAAAGGGGCAATGAACCCAAATTGGCTGTGGATTTCAATCATGCAGGAAATCCATATGGAGTAAACCACAACTCATTTGTTTCATATCTTGGGGTTCTTACTAGCAGCCATTGCAGTCCTATCCTAGAATCCTGACATAAAGTTCCTAAGGGGAAGAAAGACCACATATGGAAGGAACTATGCGTGAGTTATTATTATTTGTAATTCTATTTGTGTAGATTACTAACTTTTAGGATACTACTTAATATCAATTCTATTTAATTTGCAGAGCATATTTGACCTAGATGAAAAGTTGCATCGTAAATGTGTGATGCAACACTGTGGGAGGGTCCTAAGGAACTATAGGACCAATCTCACCTGAGATTACATACGCGATGTTGATAAGAGGTTCTTGATTGATTTCCAATTCTAGACATTGATCACTATTTCACTAACTCTACACTAATAATTTTTTTTGTATTCTCTTTAAAAAATAAATTTAGGTAGAAGGAAGCCACACAACAATGGAACTACCTTGACCTCGAAGACTGGGAGGCATTTGTTACCCAAAGAAAAACATATGAATTCAAGGTATTAAGCACCACTCCCAATTTAATTAATATACATTTTTATGTATTCACCTATTCAAGATTAACCTTTAGTGTTACTAACCAAATCAATGTGCTAACTAACTAGGCCCTCAGTGAGGCGCAAAGAGCAAGGCGTGCACTAAATGTGCACGACCACACAATGGGTCCAAGAGGATATGCAGGCATTTGCCAAAGACCACAGGCTGAGTCTGTGCAACCTACTGCTACTCAGGAGATTGTAGAGTCCTCTACTACTGCTCCCGCACCTCTGCCTCACCATGTTATGTGGATAGCTGGGAGGCAAAATAAGAAGGGAGACATACCGAAGCTCGCAACTACTGAGGCGACTGCAAAAATGGTAAAAATAAACTCTTAGAGCAATCGATCGATATTGATTATTGTTATGTTTACTTACTATTTTTTGTTGATGGTGATTAGCGGGAGCTACACGAGCAGAGGAAGGAAGGCAAGTTCATCCCTCAAGGCACAAGGAATGAACTGAAAGTTGCTCTGGGTAACCCAGAGTATCTTGGACGTGTTAGGGGTGCAGGCGCTGGTGTGGGCATCACAGCGTTCTTTGGGCCATCCCAGCGCAAACCTGTCCCAAAAGTGAGACTTTCACAAGCTAAGGTAACCTATTCTCTTATTTTAGAATGTTATTATGAAAGGGAATTCAATAATCAGAAGCTAACATTTCTTTTATTCATGTATAGGAAGATTCGTTAATTAATAGGAAAGTTGAGAAAGTACTTGATCAGAGACTCCATGAAGCAATTAGCAAGTGGCATGCATCTTAGACTGCCACTTAGATAGTACCTGTAGCGGGCCGCTCTTCTCCTACTGCTCGTACTGCAGAGGTTGGGAGTAATCCTATAGACCCACCACCTAGCACGTCCTCTGTAAGTATTTTTATGACATAATAGCTAGTCTGTTCAAGTTGATATGTTTGTGTATATATGCATATAACATTCTTTACGTAAATTTTTAGGGGTTGAAGCCATGCAAACTAAAAAGTCAAGAATATATCATTGCAGTGGCGTCAGCTTACCCACCCCTTAAAGGGTGCATGTTTCATGGGTATCCAGTACCAGATGGTGTAGTACGTGTGAGCCCGATACATGTATTCCCTGACTGGACGGATCTTACACTGCCTCATGCACACCCAGATGCTGAAACACTTAGTGAGGAAGTAGGCAGAGTGATACTGTGGCCTGAAGCAGATGTCCTCTATACTGATATTGTATGATACATTTCCATTACTTTAATTTGTTAGTGTGTATATATGAGTCAATTGATCTGAAATTATATATACAGGTCAAAAAGACGAGACCCGCTACATCTCAGCCTCCACCTCCTCGATTACCAAGTTGGCTTCCAAGGGACCTACATGCCTCGATAGGTCCTAATTGTAGGGGTGTGGCAGTATGGATCGGCGAACATGATACAAATTGCCCTATAATTGTTACTATTCCGGAGGATGCTGCAGGTAAATCATACGATAACAATCTATTTATACAAGTTTAGCATACGTATTAATGCATACGTAATACAAGTTCTGCATACGTACGTATTAATGCATAGGTATTAATGCATGTCAATCATACGAAAACAAGATATTTATACAAGATATTTTCGAGTTGTTTAGTTATTAATGGTTGAACACATCTATGATAGAGCTGGGGATATGGTGAGATCTTGTTTATACATCCATATACCTTGTTTTTATACACGACCTTGTTTTATATATGGTGATCTAGTTTCTTATATATTAATGCATACATAATACATGTTTTGTAGCCACTTACACAAAATATGTACAAATTTTGGGTTTTCCCATGTGGGATTTTTGGTTCCATCTTTGATTAGTCTTGTAGATGTAGACCCATATACAGTTACTTCATACTGTTGTGATGATTTTCAATATTTTGGTACAAATAATAAGACGATGATAATAGCTCCATTCAATGTCGAGTAAGTTTACTTTGCTTATAATTTGGACTTAAGCAAATTACATTTTTATTGTAGATTTTGAGTTATTAATTTTCTACTTTCTTACCTATAGTGGTAAGCATTGGGAGTTACTAGTTATTGTTCTCAAGACGTTCACTGTCTATTATCTAGATCCTGCGGGGAATGAGTTGGATACATTATATGGACATGCAATTAAAATGTCATTATTATCGTGAGAAATATTTCATGTTTTTATATATGTTAACATCTGTTACTACATTACTATTTAATTATGCAATTTAATGGGTTACATTAACATCTGTAGGGCTTTACAGAAGTACAAAAAAGTTGGTAGAAAGGTCCCCAGGAAAATGGATCTGTCACTATTTTGGGAGAATGTGAAAGTAATTTCCTGACTCCAATGTATATATTATTTATGTGAACTGTGCTTATTTGTATTTTTGAATATTTTGTATATTTCAATTTATAGTGTGCTATACAAGACAACGACTGGGCATGTGCCTACTATGTGATGCAATTTATGGACCTAATAATCAAACATGCGGTAATGGAAATCGATAAGATACATCAGGTATTATACATAGTCTCATGAGATAATATGAAATATATCAATTGTATTATATATTATTAATTATATATATACACCATTCTCTTTGCAGGTCTTTAAAACTGTTGACTTCAGCACAGGTGGAAAGCGTTTCAATGTACATGCTCCCTATACGAAGATGAATTAGATGCTGTAAGAGAAGAATGGACAAAACCCCTACAAAGAGTGGGAATTTTTAGATATAATTTTATTGACAATGATGACAATGATGAATAAAGAATAACTTTTTTATCATAATTATTTTTGTGTGAATGTGAATGAATTTTTATGAATTGTGATATGTGTGTAAAGATGATCAATACATAAATGTTTCTACATGTGTCTGAATGTGAAAAGAGATGAAATGAATTGAACTGCAGGTTGCTACTGGTTTCTACATGTGTGTGATGAAAAAATAATATGAATTAAATGTGCTTATACATGTGTGTGAATCACACATATATAATATTGTCCATCTTCTTAATTTTGCAGGTTTGTGGCATGTTGTTGGATGATATCAATAGATGTCGTAAACCTACAGTTCAGAACTGAACTGTAGGTTCTCATCATGCTGACCAGCCATACAGTAGGCCTGCAAACTGATATGAAAAAAAAAATCATAACATAGGCGTCAGTTATTTGAAAAAAACTGACACCAAAGACATATAGCGGTAGTTTTTGACATAAAACTGACGTCTATGTGGCCAGGAACCACGAACGTGCTGGGAAGCACGACTGTGGTGGTAGGCAGGGGATATGGCATCAGTTATTAACACAAAACTGACGTCGGTTAAGATGATATAGCATCGGTTATCTTTCAGAACCGACGTCTATAGGCCCGTTGCTGGCGTGTTTTTCGGTGGCGGGAAGCATTTTGACGTAGGTTCTTATAATAACTGACATCTGTAACAATTCTATAATCTCGGTTTTCTTAAATAACCGATGCCTATAGTCCCTTTGCTGGCACATTTTCGGTGGCGGGAAGCATTTTGGCGTCGGTTAGGAACCGACGCTGAAGGGGTCCACCTTTAGCGGCGCCCACTTGGGTGTCATTTGGAAACTGACACTAAAGCCCTTAATTAACCAATGCTAAAGGCCTGTTCTGTAGTAGTGGAACTTCACATAAGACATGTATACCAAAAGAGACTACTCAAATGATAAGTGATTCCATATCAGTATCAAAATGGATATTAAATCCTAGAATGAACTAGTTGTCAACATTTAAGAGAAAATTCCAAACCACACATATAAGAATACAAAAATAGATTATCTCCATACAAAAATGATTGAGTCCCACAACAATAATCATATTCAACAACAATAGATTTATCTGTTAATTGTGAAAGAAGTGTAGCAAAAAATTAGGTCATGTTCTACATGACTTGTTATCTTTAATCCGTTTTCTTTGAAATTTCTTGGCACATACCTCACCAAGTACAATTCACCATGTCTGATTATTGTGTCAATGATTTACCATCACTATCTTAAGGTTTAGTCGGCCACCTTAAGACATCAACAACATACCCTGGTCATAGGGCTGCCTAAAGAGGTCACATTCATCCCAGGTACATGAGATAGGAACTAACATAGCAGATTATCATATATCATTATTTAATATCACATATCACCATATTTCACTTGTATTATGATTTTCATTTCATTATTGTATTCCTCATTGACATAGACTTTCATGGTAGAGGATTTAGGTCCAGAATCATGTTGTGTCACTCACACCTATATCCTGCTAGTATATCCTTCAAGGTTTTGATTAGCATTTTAGAAATCCTACTCATAGTTCTCTAGTTACTACAAGGAGATCCATTTCATTTCCTCTAGTGTGGACCTCAAGGGCAACTCATGATGTTCAGGACACCTAAATAAATGTTTCATCATTTCACTTAATATGAATCCTTGTTACTCATCTTATAGAATTTCAAACCATCATTTATCATATGTGTACATTCTCATTCAGCTAGAATGACATAAAGCAATTTAGAGTTAACAAGAAAGACAATGATTAAAATAAGAAGCACAAAAAATGTGTAACTTGTGACATGTATGCTCCTTTCCATTTCACATCATCTCATATCAGTAATCATCAATGGCTATCATCCTGAGACATTATCTCATTATGAAACATTTACCCTAAACAAGGTTTCTCAAAAGTGATCAATGCATGTCAATTCAATTTCAAAATATTTCTTACCAGTTCATTCCATACAATATCTCTCTACAAATATTCACGGAGATATTATAAGTAGAAAAAACATGAGCATATTGAAATCTTGTGTCATTCATTATGCTCAAAACATGTTTATCATACAAGATATACTATTCCATCCAATTTCTACATATATGAATAAATCTCAAATCATAAAGGTGCATAAAACATTTAATAATCCTCTTTTATTATTTACCATTTAAAGTTAGGACTACTATCCAACATATATGTAGTCTCTTTTGAAATATGTCTGATTAGATCATTCTTAGAATAAAAATATTCTACAAATAATTAAAATCCATACATGTATTCTTATGAATGAAATGGCATCCTTGAACTTCATCTTGTAATTGAATTATATTATACTTATGTACATCCATTGATCCTTTATCTTAGAATATCATTCAATATTATCATATAGCTCATCATATTAGGGTTATAGTTAGATTCTCAGATCCGGCTATCAATTTTCTTTATGTTTCATCATTCATAATAATTAGTCATAACTTCTTTGATATCATGTTGACTAGTATTCTTGGAATTAATCATTCTAAATTTGGTTATGCATAAACTTTCTCTTTCATTAAAATCCTTCTGACCGGCCTAAATCGCACATCCAAAATGGAGCGGATCAAGAGTAGTCAGACTCTTGAATTTATAACCTGACACTCAGGGCCCCACAACTATTATACGGGGTCCGATGTAGTAAATTAGGGTCGAACCATAGGGACAAGGTTGGTAAGTGCTAAGGACGTGAAGCCTAACACTCCTACACCCCAAATGAAAAGGTGGATCAAGGTGATGTTCCCTGAGGAACGATGATGCTTCAAATAAAACAATGAAAGGTAAAAGAAAGAAAATAAAATAAGAGAACAAAGTCAAATAGGAAATAAGAAACAAAAGTATGGAAGGAAACTTGGATCAGGTTTCACCTACTAAGATCTCTGACCATCATGCAAAAACTCACACCCCTTTGTATACCTTTATCAAGATTAGAAGAAATCATCAATTATGCCTATTCCCTCCTCTCTCGAGTTTAGGATAGATCTAGATTATAAGGTGGCCTCTCTCTTGAGATGACATCCAAACAACCGCAAAGTAAACCATATGACCATAAGCTTTAGTACTCCAACACTTTCATGCATTCATACAACTCCATAACTATGGATAAGATTAGTACTACTCTTTTGAGGAACCAACAATCATACATCACAACATGGTAGCTAAGAGTACAAGTGAAGCGTTAAGAACAAAAGTATGGAGATAATCTTGATAACAACATATATATATTCAAAGGGAGGCAAGAATAAAAATGTTGGGAGAGCCTTAGTGGCTACTCCCAACCCAAGTTAAATGTTTATCCACACATGTTAACAGGAAGCATAATGACATTATAGAAGGACAAATACATCAATAATAATGAAGAGGTGAAGGGTACAATGTGAAGAGATGATAGATCTAAAGAAGGGAGAAGGATATACACCAACTGTACTTCTCTAGATCTAGATCTAGAGAGGGCGTAGATGATGGCAACTCCTTTAAAAGAAGAGGATGACCGATCTTCTCTCTCCTCTAGCTTTCAAATTCAGAAGTCCAAGACCGATGGGATGAACGTGAATGACTCTAGAGTTTGGCAACACTTCTTGGTCCTTGATGATATGATGATTTGACGAGTGGAGTCGGGGGCCTATTTATATGTGCTGCCCACCGACTTAACTTTTGGTTGTGGTCCCGACACATGAGCTGGTCATGACCTTTGTTGTGGTCATGATGCTCAATGGAGTCACCTCAATCATGGATTGTGTAGCATTGGTCTCATCCTTACGATTGCAAAAGCTGCCAATACATCACAGTTGTGGTGTGTTACCCCGATCGCAATGGAGGTGTGAAGTTGTTGATTCATGACTCTGTCACGATCATGACGTCTGTAGACTGTGTAGTCATAGTCATGACATAGCATGAACCTACACTAAGTGAGAAATGTATGAATTCAAAATTTTGGCCCCAAGGTACTCAAATGAATAGAAAAATTCATAAAAGCTATTCTAGAATAGGAATAAACCATATGTGAAATGTTCACAAAATGAGAAGTTATCAACTCCCCCAAACTTAGAACTTAGCTTGTCCTCAAGATAATGGGTAGGATCGAAATCATTGAGATATGAGCTATAGATAACAAAATTTTCAAAAAACCCACCATTACATAGTTATCTCATTCTTACAGCAAAACTCTCGTGACATGCTAGGTTTGAATCCTAAAATTCTATTTCCTCCCTTTCATATCCGGAATTTCATGACTTGTAGTCATTGCCAATGGCTTTTGTAGTAAAGGTATCTCCCTCTTAATAACCCCCACCCTCTGCACTAGGTTGCTGTCTATACTTGTACATTATCCTCGTGAGAGGTAGCTTTCATACCCTTCCTTTATTTTAATTGAGCCTATGGTAATGTGCTCAGGTAGGCTTCAGTCTTTAGGTGTTTTTCCTACACTCCTCAATTTCCCTCACCCATAGGCTGTCATAATGACAGTGTTGCCCCAAGGGCCCTTGATGTTATGTCAGGTGGTTGTGTGAGGGTTGCTTGCGAGTGGAGGTGGGTATACTTGGATTTAAGATTCCACTTACGGGAATGACATATCTGCATTCATGAGTGCAACAATACACCAGCCGTATGAGATTCTTCAACATCTTTTAGGAACAACTCTCATTATTTTTTTTCTTTTTGGCTTTTCATATATTCTCCCAGGCTTGGTGAAAGGGTTTTGAAGGATTTTCTGGGTGGCCAAGCCTCTTTTCATCCCAAATTAGTGATAATTAAAACTAGAAGGGATAGTTGTTTCCTTCTCATGGGAGTTGAAGACTTTCTAGTTATAACTGTTAGGTTGGGGTGATTGGTCGGGAGTATAGCTGGTAAAGTCCTCCAGTCCAAGGATTCCATAGATTTAGTATTGTTCCACACATGATGTTTTGTCATAAGAATGAGATCAAACTATATTGTTGGGCCTCTTGCTTTAAATTTTATGTGTATTTCCATCTCATTTGCACCTCTCTAGAAATGATTGCACTACAACATACAATAGGAGGACTAACAAATCTAAGTAGAGGACAATTTGGATGATAATGGGCTAAGAAAAAACTACAAACTATAGCAAAAGTTTGTTTGAGACTTTCAAAAATTATTTCAAAATATTCTATACTTACTTATTATAAGAGTAAGAATATGTAGAAGCGAGAGTTGAATTTTAGTGACAAAATTGTACCTCTCACACCTGTTTATAACTCCTCCCATGAACTTATCATTCACCCCGACCTGGCGTGTCAGAAATGGAGTTGTAGGTATAAACAAGCTTTCCTTATTGTTGCTGGCTTTTTGTTGTCACCCATTTTGATTCTAGGAGCATGCTGGCATATACGTCGTGTAGTGGGTGGTTTCATGATACATGCTCTCCACTTTCACATTCATCATCATGAGGGCCATCAATCAGGATACACAGTAGACTCCACAGTCATTTGACAGTGGTACTTGTTGTGGGCTTCTGTGGCAGAACTATGTCTTTCTGAAGTTGTTGCCTTCTTTATGCTTGTACTCTTTTCCTTGATTTTTTATCATTTCGATGATTTCTTCAACAGATGTGACTTCCTTCTCTTTTGTAGGTGTCTTTGCAGTAGTCATGTTAGTGTGTTTGTTCAGTGCAAAGGTTGCATCGGGGCTGTTATAGAAAACTGTAATCCTTGCTATAATACTAACTACCAACAGAGTCCAATGGTTATCATATAGTATGGGTAGGAATATATGGTCAGGGAGAGAGGTTGTCAAATGTTGCTATAAGAGGAATTTTTTTCCAAACCTTTTGTCTTTCAAGATATCATCAACTAGTAGAAAATAAGCCATGTGCTTTTTTGTCATGTTGTCACCCAACAATGATCGGTAGGCTGACATAGTGCTTATTGAAAGGTACCCTCCTATTTTCGAAGTATCTCTGAGGTTGCCCTTTAGTACATAGATGTCATCCCTTTTAGAGATTACTTCATTTGTGGCCTCACCTTCCTTTAATAATTTCATTATCAGTTGTAGAGATTCTAATGATAAGATTTTGCAACCCCATCTATCAAATTCCTGGAAGGTTGGCACTATCTCTCCTACTGGCCCATCAGGCTTTATTTCTTGTTTATCATCTTCATTTATCTCCCCTTCTTCAGGCTCATTTATGGGAGGTTGTTCTTTCTCTTTTTTGGCTAAGGGGATGGTTTATGGCTTGCTCTTAGATTGATTTTGTGCTTTGTCAGGAGTGTCTGCTGCCCATCCTTACTTCCAAGCATTTGCCTTAATAGATTCTTCATGATTGACCCACAGGGTTCTCAGACATTCCCTCCATATCTTATTTTTAGGTAAGGGTATTTCAGGGTGAATTCTACGTGGTATTGCATCTAAGGGCATTGTCGGGTCATTGAAGAAGCGGCGATCGTAGATGACTTCCATTACATAAACACCACATAATCCATGTAAGTCTTCTGTGTAGAGGTCTTCCAGTGGGATTCCTTTGTTGATGTCTTCCATCATTCTTAGTACTATGAAGGCACAATCCCCTGTCCCTGCCTTTTTTTGTGGCACCTTTTTGTAGATGGAGAACTATTTCTATATCTCTTGGTGGTGGTCGTCTGCTCTCTAGATAGCACATTGCAGACATAGAAACACTTTTAGAATATCTATTGCTTCCTTGTTTTTGTAAATTAAGGAAGTGATGTCCAACTCAACTGCACAATAGTTGAACACTGTTGTACGTCGCTCATATAGGTTGAGGACAATGAAAGCCCAGTGCTTGACATTATGTATAGGCTTAACTACAAACTTTGTTTCAGCTCTGCTCACGGCTTATTGTAGTTCTTTTACATCAGCATACTCAAACTTTTTATCAAAAAGCTTCCCTACTAGATGATTAGTACCATTGAAAATAGGTTACACTTTCTCGGGGTGTAGAAATTCTTTGAACGGTGTTGTGCAGAGTACTTTAAATAGCTTTTTGTGTACCCTCACTTTCTTTAGGAAGATTCCTCAAAAATGGTCCCTATTGAGGGACCTGCCCTTGTTGTGGTAAAGTATGTCTGTTCCTGGAAGACTGTCATCGAGTATATCCGCTAAGACATGGGCATCTCTGCATGTGATTTTGGATAAGGAGGCCATGTTCATGTCTGCCATTTTGTAGGGTAGAGGAGGGGAACACCTAATTTTGTAGTATCAACAGATATGCTCCACTTTCTGTCTGGCTCGTTTGTGAAGGAGGTAAGACCGTCGTTGTCATCATCCAAAGTTCTGTCTCCTTTCAGTTGCATTGTTAATGGTGGTACTGTTGGGGCATGTATTCATTTCTCGGCATCCATCTGCACCTATTTGGCTGCTTGCTTCATATTATTATCAATTGTTTCTCTAGTCAACTCTTCCAGGAGCCTATTTTCCTCTAACGACTGCTCTAGTTCTACAACATTGAGTGCAGCCAATGTTACAACCATCTTGCCATCGTAGACGGTGTCATTGTGTGGAGGATCCTACAAGTAGATATCACAGATGTCCATGCCAATATTCATTTCATCCAGAAATTTGTTAATATCCTTAATCTCCCTAGATGTGATTTATTCCATAGAAGTACTATCCTCCCTAATGATGACTTGATGTTAGTGCTCTTTAGATATAACCTCTTCATTGTCTGGGTTGGTGTTTAAGTCGAACATCTATGCTGGGGTGTTTGTCTTTTTCTTGTCGGCACCTTTGTGATCATCAGGTTTTGTGGCGCCTTCTTTGAAGAAGGTTCCTCCCTCAGGGAAGGCTTTACATTGGTGCTTTCCCCTTTTGATGTTGAAGTTGCACCTGTTCCTCCCATGTCATCGTCGTCTTTGTCTAGGCTCGAGGGGATCAAGGAAGCTTGTGATATGGAGGGGCTGGTTAGGCGCCTGAAATTCTTTCTTTGTCACCAGTCATCTATCTCTTAGCACTCTACTGTGAACTATTGGTGTTCTTCTTCTAAGCGTTGGCATTATTTCTTTAAGTCTTCTAATGCCTCCTTGTACCCCCTTCACATCATTTCTTTATCAACCTGCATGGCATCCCTTTCTTTTCTGAGGTTGGAAATTTCTTCTATTAAGGACTTCAAAGCTCCCATCATCATGTTTTGGTTGATTGTAACCTCTGGCATGAACTGAGGGAGTGCCTCAATTCTTGCGTTTAAGCTTTGTACCTGTGTTGTTAGTGTGCACATGCTAGAAGTAATATTGAAGTTAACTTTGGATGTATGTTGCATGTTTACCCACATGGCATCAAATTTGTGCCCCAGTACATCACCGATGGATTGTTGGTGTTGATGTTGTTGCTCTACATGAGTTGATGATGGTGTCCTTGATTCTTTGGGGATTGTGGGTTGTGGGGCTAACTTCTCTTTCTCAGGAGAAGCAATGGTTGCTTGTGCAGAGGTGGTTGCGTCATGTTGCTCAGGTTGTTTGGACACTACATCTTTTCTTGGAGGGCTTTGTGCAACCTTGGAGGCCTCGAGACCTTTGCTTGGCTCATATTTGACCTCTTTGTGTTGGTCTTTTTAAGCAGCAGTGATATTTGTTTTGTCGCACCTGTCATTTATGTCGACGTTCAACTGGTCTTTGACTTCCATTGAGGTGGGAAGAGAGGGTAGACTTGGGAACCCTTCTTTGGATGTGACAATTGAATCGTCTATAGGTTTTTCTTTATGGTTCTTGATTGCCAACTTCTTCCATTCTTCTAGCTTGTGCATATCTACCTCTGGCATTCTATCTCTTATACTATTCTCTCCAGTAGGTGATAGGGAGTATGTAGCTTTGCTGATAGTGCTAGAGTGCATTTTATCTACTTCTTCTGTAGGCTTCAGCTTGTGGGCATCATAGAATGCCATTTCAGGTAGGGATAGTAGGACTTTAGAGAAGCTCTATTTGTAGAATAGTTTAATGACCCTCTATGCCAGGATACCTGTGTTTATTAGGGACTTGATATCTATCTTAGTATGTCCCTTGATGTGCTTACATCTTATTATCTGCTCTGTATCCATGAAATAATAAGCGATGTGGGTGATTTGGCTTCCCATGTAGAATTCTTTAGTCTTCTTTACTTCATTTCCTATAGCGGCTAACAACCTTTCTATTAGCAATCACTCGATGTTCACTGGTTTCTTATTCAACATTGACCATATTAAAAATTGGCCTCCATTAGAAACTCCTATGGTTTTTGATCTCGTGAAGACTATATTGGCTATTATTTTCTGCATTACTCTGATGAAGCAGGAGGTGATGAGCATTGCCTTGGAGTTCTTCAAGTTGTGCTTGTGTTCCCCCATTAGCTTTTCCCACATCCTGTGGATGTTGTAGCCAACAACTTCCTTCTCACTAGGCACAACTGAGCAGTCTTGTGCTTCTTCTGTTGTCTTTGTGAAGATAGCATTGAGGATATCTTTAGTTGTTATATTGCTTTTGCCCCCTATCCTCACATCAAGCTTGAACTCTCCGCTACCTTTCTTGCATTCAACATCACTGACATGTAGTTTCTCTAATGACGCCATGAATTCTACCATTAGTTGAGTGAGAGAAGAAGCTTCAGATGTACATAGAGTAAATAGGTTGGCCCCTTACAAGAACTTTACCACTCTTTCGTAGATTCCTATCCTCTTGAAGTCATTGGCATCTAGATTCCTTGTCATCTTGAAGATTTTGGTCTTCATTACTAAGTCAATGTGCAACTGATGCACTGAGTCTCTTGGTATGAACATTGTAGTCTGCTTGTTAGTAGTCTCTTATTCTTTTTCCATGACCACCTTGAGGTTGGATTCTTTTTCTAGAGTCTTTGGCTTCCCCACGGCTTCCAACTTTCTCTTTTTGGTGTCCTTGACATCCTTGGTTTCCAACTTGTGTTTTTCGAGCTTCTTGAGTTCTCCTTTAGACAGTTGGTACTCAGAGGTTTCTGTCTGTGAAGTCTCCTGGGATTCTTTAGATTCCTCTGGCATCTTATGGGCTAGGATGTACTCATACTTCTTCTTCATGAGTTGTAGTTGAAGCTTCCATGTTGGTGAAAGATCGGGGTGATCTTTCAAGGCTCTAGTTATGTTTTCCAAATTTTCTTCAACACCCTTCAGGGATGTTTCCTTCTTCATTAGCGTGTCTTTAGTTGAGGCTGACATTTTGAAATTTTCACATTGAATTTTTTTGTCAACAAGATTGTAGTCAAAATTATTCACGACATTATCATTCATTTCATTTATAATTATGTTTGTTTGATATCACATGTCAAAATAGTACAATCATATCTATTGTTGCGATTACGACTGAAGTTTAAGAAAGTGTTGTGATTGTTGTGTGTATGCAGTGTGGAAGGAAATACATCGTGACTGCAGCGCGTGTTGCCACTGAAGCATGTGTTGTGACTGCGGTGTTCGAGATCAATACCGCAACCGTAGAGGTTACTGCCGGAAAGCAAGAAGGCATGTGTCGCGATAGGTGGGGAAGAGATGGTATCACGGCCTCAACCCTCATCGTGACCGCAATGGGGGAAGGTTGTTGGAAGAAGGTGTCATGATTTTTGTAGAAAAGATGGCTTCGTGACCACAACTGGGAAGGTTGTCGTGAAAAAGGATTGTTGTAGTCACAATGACAATTGTCTCTTCTGAAACCTCAATCCAATCGCAACATAGGCATAAAAGTGGATGAGAAGGAAATCATAGTAGTTAGCAAGAAAGGAAGAAGAATATATGATTACTGGGGAGACATCTTGATCTTCGGGAAAACCCAAGTGGTCATGGTGGCAATTTACAACCAAAAAATGATCAAGAAAATCATTATCATGGATTCAGGAAGTAGAGAAATCGCGCAATGAAGCATCAACATATAAGAAATACAAACATGTGAATCAAACAGAAAGCAATAACGAATGGAGAAGGTTTGGTACCTTCTCAGAGTTGATAGGGCAAAAGAGAAGAAGGCTAGGTCGCACTGAGGTGAGGGTGACGTGACCACGGTGAAGGGATCACAATGGTGGGGCTTCGGTTCGTGAATCGCTTAATTCGAAAGTACTTTTGCTTTGTCACAATTCTTCAGTTTGGGCTCTTCAGAGTTCAAATATTCAAGAATCATGGGGGTAAAGAAGAAACATGGTTATGAAAACTCCAAACTTATACACTTTGGTCGGTGCCACAACAACGACAATTGGTGCGGTCGTGACCGAGAAAGTTGTCACGACTGCGGTCCTAGCCGTGACCGCTAAGTATGTCACAACTGTGACCTCAAAACATGTAATTCAGCAACCGCGGCCGGTGTTGTGACCGCGATGCATTGAATAGGAGCCTTGATAAAAACAAAGAAATCTTAGTTTTTAAGCTAAAACACCCCCATTGAATTTCATTAAAAACCCATGTAAATACATAACAAGCTAGTTACTACACTACACTTACTTTAGAGGGGAAGACTAGAATACCTAGATAGAGAGAATACAAAAGCTTTGTCTTCATAGTACTTTTTTACCCTGTGTCCATTTACTTTGAAAGGGAAAATCTTATCACTGGTTATTTCCATCATTCCCGATGGGTATATTTTTACCATAGAATAGGGATTGGACCATCTTATTCTTAGCTTCCCAGTAAATAACCAAATACTAGAATTAAAAAAAGAACTTTGTCTTCTTCATGCACATCCTTGTTTTTCAGGTGTGCATCGTGCCACACCTTTGTCCTTTTCTTGTATATCCTTGCATTCTTGTAAGCATGCAGCCTCAACTCCTCAAGTTCCTAAAGTTGGAGGAACCTTTTCTTCCCTGCTTTGTTAAGATCCATGTTCAGAAACTTTATAGCCCAAAGGTCTTTGTGCTCTAGCTCAATAGGTAGATGGCAGGATTTCCCATAAATCAGCCTATAAGGCATTGTGCCTATAGGTGTCATGTATGTTGTACGGTAGGCCCATAACACATCATCAAGTTTCATTGACCGGTCTTTCCTTGTATGACTTACGGTCTTGTCTAGGATCTGCTTGATCTTCCTATTAGATACTTCATGTAACATCCCTAACCAGGGTTATGCTTAAACCTAGATGTTTTTCTTAATAAAGTTTATTATATTCTTTTTCTTATCTCTAGAAAAGTAATTAAGGCTCAAGAGGAACTTATATTTCAATTTTAGTCCTTTTTTAATAATGTTGAAATGATGTTTTATTTGCTTTGGGCTAAAGTGCAAATTACCCAAGTTAAGGGGTTAAATTGCAAATATTACATGGTGAAATGTTCCTCTAGTGTTGAAGCATCATAGGAATGAGAATGATGTAGAGGTATGTCTTGTAGGGGCCTGAATAACAAGAAAGAGCATGTTGAGCAATATTTGTGCATTAAAACCTAGTTTTGGTGTAATGTGCAATTTACCCAAAATCTAGGGTTCAATATGCAAAACACCACTTCAAGAGGGTCCCTCATGATTCTTGGCATCATGTAGAGAAAGTAATTTGAGAGGGGCGCCTCATTTGAATCATTTTGTAAGATAGAGAATCTTGATATTAAAATAATCAAGATTTAAGCATAATTGGAACTTTACTTCAAATTAATGCAAAAATAAATATGTTAATCGAAGTTCCCTTCAACCAAAATGGTAATGGTTGAAATTAGATAAGGTTGGACGGGCATGAGCCTTGCAAAGGCACGAAGATATCCAAGTGAGTGGAGAACCCACTCACATTAGTTAAATCAAAAGTAATATCCACTAAAAATGGGATATTAGTATTATATGATTTAAGGTGCTTAATTTGCTTTTCCTTAATTCATGGATAATGAAGAGGAATTATAAGGATGGGAAGATGTCTTTTCATGCAAGGAATTGATGGGGGAGAGGTGGCACCAATTTTGGAATTAAAAGAATTTTATAAAATATTTTCTCTCTCATTGAATTTCTTATAAAAACACCTTTTACAACTCAATTGAGAGGCTTTTTTCGAAACCACTTCCACTCTTTGCTTGCAAAACGACCAAGGGGTCTTTGGAGGATCCGTAGGAAGACCCCCAACCTATTGGTAAGCTCCATGACCTATTTTCACCTTGATTCCATGGTAGAAATCAAAAATCAATGCATGATTTCTTCTTATCTCCATTCCATCTTCAATTCTAGCCATTCCTTTTCACTCAAAGCTTAAAGACGAGCTTGGGATAGTGAAAGGTGTTGCTTTCACCATTAAAGACGTGGAGGTTGAAGCTTTGAAGCTCAATTGAAGGCAGGTTATATAATTTGAACCCTTGAACTTTGTTATTGATTACATATCTTTATCAATTATTGATTCCTTCTTTATTCCCAAAATTTTATTTGGTTGATTGATGCAATCACCATGAAAATCACAGAAAGCTTCGTGCTTGATTATGATGATATCATCATAAGCACACACCTCCACAAATATCTATTGCAAACGGTTTCATAATTTTGGTCCAATCGGTTTCACCAAACCGTTTGAGAGGTTTGGGTTCCAAACCGTTTGGAGTGGTTGACCGAATGGAGGGGGTTGACTGATTGAGGGGGGTTTCTGATGTGTTGAATAATGATCTAATAGATTTAATTGATTGGTTTCTAAAGGTTCTATGATTGGATAATCTACCTATTGCAAACCCTAATCGGGTTGAGTGCTGAAATTCTCAATTGATTGATTTAATTTTTGGGTTGAGAGGTCACCCAAACAGTCTCAAGACCATTTGGAAGTCTATGATGAAGTATGATTGGATGGTTGAAGGTCTAGTGATATCAAATTGAAATACAATCAATAGCTAAATTGATGATTGATTCAATGATGCAAACCATAATTGATGTTCACAAATATCGATGATGGGATGGGTCAAACGACCTCAAGACCATTTGGAGGTCATCCAAACGACCTCAAGACCGTTTGAGATCTGGTCATGTCATGGTTTGATGATGATCCAATGATTTCAAGTGAATTAGTTCCACAATGTCAACCATTGATGGTTCCTCGATTTCAAAACCCTAATTGATGGCTTCTTGATTATAAACCCTAGTTCAATTGGGTTCAAAACCCTAATTGAAGGTCCAATTGAAGGGTAATTCAATGGTTCAATTGAAGAATAAATCAGTAGTTCAATTGATAGATGGTTTAATGATTGAAACCCTGAATTGATAAAGTGATGGAAGACCTTTTTGGTCTATTCGGTTTTGCGAGAGTTTGGACCAAACGGTCTCAAGACCGTTTGGGATCAAATGGTCTCAAGACTATTTGAGAGCAAACGGTCTCAAACCTTTGGAGACCCAAGTGGTTTCAAGTGTAAATTGTCCATTCGGTTTCATTATTGTTTTGCTTAAACGGTTTCAAACCATTCAAGGTCTGAATGACCAAGACCATTTGCGGTCTAAGTGACTAAGACTATTTGAGGTTCAAATTGGTCAAACCAATTGGACACCTAATATGATTAAAGGTTAGTTAGCTACTTGATTAATAATGAGGTAGTCCAAAGGTGATTATAATGGTTAACCCTAACTGTGTGTACTTAAATGAAGAGCTAACCTAGATCAATCTTGGAGTACTTAACATCCTAGAAAGGATGAGAGAGAGATAAGGAGAGAGAGGAATGCTTATATAATTAAGCTCTAATCCTCTCATTATGAATAAAATATGTAATTAGGGTTTGATCCATAATAATGAGGTCATGAAACTCTAGTACATGGTAATGCTATGTGAAGCCCTAACACTGGGTGATGTGATGTGAAGCCCTAATTTCAGGTAATGCTATGTGAAACCCTGATATAGAAGGATGTTATGTGAAACCCAAATGTGGAAAGATGTCATGTGAACCCTATTCCTAATAATGGAATAGTAACTAATATATTGATAAGTGAAATACCTAATGTCACGCCCCGATCTCACATTAACCACAAACCGCAGGATTAGGGCGCGACAGGATGGGATTTACACATAAGCCAACCACTCTTCACTTTTTCAAACATTTTAAAGAGATTAATAGGATAGTCTGATTTATGCTGTAAAATGAAACTAAACAAACTGCGGAAGCATCTTTATTAAATGACTAGCAATATAAACAGGGACTACAGCATTTTACATTGTTTGACATAAAATAAAGTATAACAGACAATTTACATCTTGTACATGTTCTCTCTCTCACTCACACCTTGTCCCGAAGATCGAGGGGAAAGGACTAAGAGACCTCTAACTAGACTAACTGTAAACCTTCTATTGACTAAGCGTTAGGATGAAACGATCCTTCAGATTTCCTGCTGCTGATGATAACCTGAAAATGTTTTGAGTAGAGGTATGAGCCTACTCGCTCAATGAATAGCATTTCACTTAGCTATCACTAAACAACTCATCAGGTTTATACATTGAAAATAAACATATAATCAGTTCAAACAGGGCAGTTCTTTTGACATAGCAAATATACAGCTTATAATCACATTACAAAGCATCAATAGGTAATTCAGGTAAATAAACAGTTATATAAATTTACTGTGAACCTACATGATTATTTATTCATTTTATTATTATGCCCTAAATATATGCAGTGTACTCTGCATATAAAGATCCGCAGCAAATTCATGCTACGACCCCACCGTACAAGACTTAGCGACACACCCGGGAAATGCTAAGTCTGACGCCAGCCCTGCTCTGCCACAGGGTCACTGGCTCGCCGGCTAGAAACATAGGCTCTACGGCCTTAAAGCACTACTCTGAGTGCACCCGCCTCCTCCTTTAACCTGAGTACACCGGCGGAGAGTCACAGGGTTACCTTCGTGACACAAGCACGAATGGTGTTAGATAACCATGTTTTCTTTTGTTTTTTCCCAGTGCCATCGTGACACAAGCACGATTGTTGTTAGACACTGCCTCTATCTTTCCTCATTTGTCCGTGACACAAGCACGGATGATGTTGCAACACGAGTTTCACCCCTAAGTTGCAGATACCTCTTAGGGGTTCTACGGTGTTAGGGCATCTAAGTCTATTAATTGATTAACAATTAAAAATATAAATAGGAATATCACATTTCATACATATTGCACAATCTGAATAATACATGAAGCAAATATATATCTGTTATCATCCTTAAACATGATTCAGTATCATTTATCTAGTTTCGATGCCAAACATCTATTTTGAAATCAGTAAATATCTTGCAACTATAATACAGGAAATTTCATCACTTTCATTAAGCATATCACGTAATTCAATTCCAATGAATCTAACATATTCTATTGTATATACTACACTGTTTAGAAGTTATAACAATTGATACAGAAGTAATTAAACATCTAAAATGAGTTAAATGATGATTACTAAATGAACTACTACTCACACTTGAAATTCGGCCGACCAACTGGGAATTCGGCCGATTGGCTGGGAACTCGGCCGATCCACCCGCAACTCGGCCGATCCAAACCCTGATCGATAACCTATAAAGGGAAACTCGGCCGAATAACACCCAATTCGGCCGAACAAAATGCTGTTTGTCATTCTTAATAAAGAAACTCGGCCGAATCATTCGCAATTCGGCCGAACGACACACAGTCGGGACATATTCAAACCCTAAATATTAATGATTGATAAGTAAAGCCCTACTCACCGCGATTTGGACTGTCCGGATTCATCCGGAAATGCGTCCAAGTACCGGTTTCTGGCTATTTCTGGTTGTCTTCAACCTCTAGCTTGCCCTGGATTCAAATTGCTTCACACTCAGGTTGGAGAGGGAGTTCGATTGAAAACTAGAAACTGTAGATTCATGAACAGACCTCCAAATTAGAGTCGAGGCGGACAATATCATGGTGCTTTTCTATGCCAAGATGCTACTGGATCGAACTCACTACAAGCAGCATGAGCTCCCTCACGTATAGGTTGAAAAAGACCAAGATAGGAGCTAAACCTGAGCTGTTGGCTGCGGATGCTTGTTTAGGCCTCTTGGCCGAACTTATGGGTGCTGATTTGAGTTACTAGCTGCGCCCAGGAGGGCTTCTGGTCGGCATCCCGCGCAGCAGCGGCTGCTGCTTGGCCGGCCGCTCAAGCAGGTTGAGGTACTGCCTAGAGCTAGGGCGGAATGGGGAAGGAGGGGAGGAAGAAGAAGGGTGGAAGAAGAGCGCCTGGATCGGAGCTTGGAGCTCCAGCAAATCGCCCCCAAAATCGTCCCTGTGTTGTGCCCTGTTCTATCGGGCGCCACTTCATGCGGTTCTGGTTCTGTAAGTGTCGGGTGAAGAAGGGATAAGGGAGAAGGGTCGCGGAGGGGGGCGGCTGCAAATTGCCCAAACGTTTCCAATATTTACAACTAGGTCCCTAAACATTCAAATGTCCGTATCTTTTAACTCAGAAGTCAGTTTCGAGCGATTTTTCTTGCAACGGTTTAAGATCGGAATTCTCTATAACCTCAAAGTGCAAAACATGCTAAAAAGACTATTTCACTGGATCAAAACTCTAATTACCTCTGTGATTACTTGATTCGACTTAATGTACTAAATATTCAATATTGACATTATTAATTGCCTCAGGTGATTCAATCTTAGCTATTAATTCACATCTTAGCTTATCTTGATTATCCATGATGTTTAATTTGATACTCAACCCTAATTGAGGTGTTTTACGTAATTCGAGATTTTTATTAGTTAGTCATGGAGTGGGTCATAACAACCTTTTCCCCTTAAAAGAATTTCGTCCCGAAATTCCTAAAAGAGAAAGGAAACGTGTTACTCATTCCTGACTCGTATTCCTACGTAGCTCCCTCTAGGTTAAGATTTCTCCACAAAACTATCACTAATGGTATCTCACAATTCGTGAGTTTTCTTGATCCTCCAAACAACCATCTGTATAGGTTCCTCAACCTAGGACACATTTGATCTGATTCCAGATCGACCCACACAACATTGTCTTTCCAGAACTGTTATAACTGTAACTCAATTTATGATAACTACTGAGAAATTATCATACTATACATGCAGACAAACTTTTAATTTCTTAAATAAACAGAATGCATAACAATTTGTTACTAATAAAATCATGTAATTTAACTGTTAAACATTATCACGTCTCATAATAAAAATTGATATCAAAATACTTGATTCATCGTACACCCTATCCTTAGGGTTTCATTTGCCTTGTTCATTCATCACATGCCAACACCCTACTCTTAGGGTTATCTCATCTGTTTGATTGCAATTCAAATCACAATACGGTATCATTCTGGAACTAGCAGAGCAGTATATTTCAAATCATTGTAATTACTGAGTAATGTTTATATCATGCATGCAGACAGATTAAAAATTCATAAATATTTCAAACTCAATCAATTTTGGCACATTCATACTGGATTCATGTATTTGAACATCTTATTACACCAATAGGAGTAATTTACTCCACTTATAAGAAACCATCTGTAATATTTATCTATTATCTGAAATTTCTCGAAGTACGTGCATATTAACCCCAAATCCTGGTTTATGCATCACATAACTCAATTAAGAGTTATTTACGTATCATATCACAAATATTTAATAGTACTTGAGAATTTCTGATAATATTTCAGAGAAATGTGCCATTTCATGTAAATGTCAGGTTACACACATTAACGTAACAGGAAGCATGCATTTAGGTTTATTTACATATTTTAATGCTGTCTTGCTAGCTTGAAATCATGCATCTAATGATTTACCAAATTTGTATTGCCTGGGTTTATACCCAAACTGTACCATTATCAATTGTGTATTTTTAAACTCAATATGATATGATTGAAACTGGATTACCAAGTAACCTAATTATTTTATCTATGTATATCTTAATCAAGTCTCGAGACATCAAAGGTTGACTTAATATGAAGAAAGTGAGCAGACTAAATTAGTCTATTCACAATCATTCATATCAAATTACAACCTCCAGGTATCCTGGGAAATCTTACCACAAAATCCATTATGATAAATTCCCATTCTCATTTAGGCATAGAAAAAGATTGCAAGGTAGCTATAGATTTTCTAGGGTTCAGCTTTAACCTACTGGTATACACTACTTTTAACCATGTACTCTGCTACATCCTTCTGCATATCTGACCATCCATTTCAACTTCTTGAGATTCATGTACATCTTAGTGTTTCCTGAAAGCATAGCATACATCAATACATACACTTCCATAAGAATCTTTTCTTTCAGCCTTTTCCCCTTAAAAGAAATTTACACTATCTCGAGGTACACACAACATGTCATGCATGGTCTGGTTTAACTTACTATCACCCTATAGTAGTTCCTTGGTCTGGTCATAAGAAGTAGGCTTAACTTACATCTTGTACAATCAAACCACTCTGTGCTGTCACCCCTAAGTCTAAGTTCAACTTCCACATTTCTACTAACAGGTTTTCTATTGAAACCTGTCATGGAGAACATATTAGTCGTTAAACTTGACTTTCTGCTAGAAGCATCAGCCACCACATTCTCTTTACCAGGGTGATAATCTACTATCACATCATAAAGATAGTGACGCCACATCTTAAAAACATGAACTACATCAGCTATCTGCAGATCATATATCGGGTAATACTCCGATTTCTATGCTACTTTCTTATTGTTATATTTCAAGTTTATGTCCTATTCCTTTCTCTAAGTCATTTCATGTTGTTCATGTACTGTTCAGATTAACTACCTTAAAACCCTAGTTCACTATCACTACCAGATTACATTACATAGAACAAATCTCAAGGTCTTATTTTACAAGGTTACTAGTATTCAAGGTTACATCACTAATGATATCCCTTAAACTACTACAGCTTTAATTATTCTAGGGTTTGATCCTTTATTAATAACATAGCATTATTGTGTGTATGTGTGGTCGATCATATAGATCAAATTGAGTTGCTTGGGTCAATGACATATTAGCCCAACACTCAACTTAATTATATGGCTGAAAATTCAGTTTTTTACAATAGTTTCTGTAATTCGTTTATTAAATGGCTAACAGAAGCTCCAAAAATTTTGGAAATTTTATATGTTGTGCCTAATGAAGTTTCAGACCTCCAGTAAAAATTTCAGATCATTTCTAATTACCAATAAATAATTAAAAATCAAACAGTGCACTGCTATATTGCAGTCTGCAGCAGGTTCGGCTGAGTTACAAACTCGGCCGACACCCTTACTGCAGGGGTCAAAAGTCATCCAAAAATCATGCCAATTTAACAGAGTGTCTAAAATTGTATTTTTCAAGCACAGTTAAAATTTGAGATCAATTGTATATACCAATAAAAAGATAAAATTCAATTACCACACTGCTATATCATTCAGAAAATGTGGTCGGTCGAGTTTGAAACTCGGCCGATAAGCAGGTTAGAACATTCTTCAAAAATTCTGATATTTTCCAAATATTTCTCACATTATATATATCAAACTCATATTCCAATTTTAGCCAAATCAGAGTTACACATAAAATACTAAAAATCACTTACTAAGACAATTTACTTGTCAAATTTGTATTTATGTATCATCAAAACCCTATTTTGGGCCGATTAGGGTCTATGCTTCTCAAACCCTAATTCTCAAGAACAAAGAACATTTAGACTTCTTATCGTAGTTAAAACATCCTAGTGTATATACATTCTCACTATGTTACGGGTCTAAATCATCCAGAGTCTATTCTTATTTTACTGTTAATAGGAGTCATTAGATCCCAGTAACGCATCCTGCCAGCCGGACCAGGCCGAACCTGTAGTCCTGAAGCCAAGAGCTACTCGAGATTAATCAACCCCTATTAATCTTAAACATGTGGAAAGAATATCCACTCAGGGCAAACTCATTTAAACACAGTTTCGGGTCTACATTAATACAAAGGAAACAAACATTAAACGATTCACTTCATGACACAGCAATATAAAAGAATCATGTTTACTTTACAAACTGAACAATTTAATTTCATGCATAAAAGAACATTTCTAGTGATCTTTAAATCAAATAAACAACGATAGACAAGAGTTGAATCGCATCTTATATGTAATCTCTTATTCCTTTATTAATTTCTGATCTCTTAACCCTAAGATTTCTAGGGTTTTCTCTCTAGCCTATCC
Organism: Alisma plantago-aquatica; assembly: GCA_963693085.1. Lineage (NCBI taxonomy): Eukaryota > Viridiplantae > Streptophyta > Magnoliopsida > Alismatales > Alismataceae > Alisma > Alisma plantago-aquatica. The sequence continues at coordinate 1,099,196,259 of OY856411.1, forward strand.
TTCCTCTGCATACCTGGCCAGGGCATCCAGAGAAGAACAGACAGAGTAGCTTGATACTGGTCAATCTAAGTATTCAGACACATGGCCAGGGTATCTAAACACTCAGACCTTCCAGAGCTAAAACACATCATTCATTATTCATCTTACTTATAACCTTATCTTTTGACCCTAATGATTCTTAACGACTCATCTTAAGCTCATTACTTAATTCTCGTGACCACATCCTCTTCCTGCTATCTGCAATAATATAACAGAACACTTCCTGTTAGAAAATTACAGATAGAAGAAAGACACCTAAACCTTAATCCTATTGGTCTCTTATCGTCCCCTGACCTTGAGTAACTATGTACTCAAACCAAGGCTCTGATACCAAAATTGTCACACCCCGATCTCACATTAACCACAAACCGCAGGATTAGGGCGCGGCAGGATGGGATTTACACATAAGCCAACCACTCTTCACTTTTTAAAACATTTTAAAGAGATTAATAGGATAGTCTGATTTATGCTGTAAAATGAAACTAAACAAACTGCAGAAGCATCTTTATTAAATGACTAGCAATATAAACAGGGACTACAGCATTTTACATTGTTTGACATAAAATAAAGTATAACAGACAATTTACATCTTGTACATGTTCTCTCTCTCACTCACACCTTGTCTCGAAGATCGAGGGGAAAGGACTAAGAGACCTCTAACTAGACTAACTGTAAACCTTCTATTGACTAAGCGTTATGATGAAACGATCCTTCAGATTTCCTGTTGCTGATGATAACCTGAAAATGTTTTGAGTAGAGGTATGAGCCTACTCGCTCAATGAATAGCATTTCACTTAGCTATCACTAAACAACTCATCAGGTTTATACATTGAAAATAAACATATAAGCAGTTCAAACAGGGCAGTTCTTTTGACATAGCAAATATACAGCTTATAATCACATTACAAAGCATCAACAGGTAATTCAGGTAAATAAATAGTTATATAAATTTACTGTGAACCTACATGATTATTTATTCATTTTATTATTATGCCCTAAATATATGCAGTGTACTCTGCATATAAAGATCCGCAGCAAATTCATGCTACGACCCCACCGTACAAGACTTAGCGACACACCCGGGAAATGCTAAGTCTGACGCCAGCCCTGCTCTGCCACAGGGTCACTGGCTCGCCGGCTAGAAACATAGGCTCTACGGCCTTAAAGCACTACTCTGAGTGCACCCGACTCCTCCTGTAACCTGAGTACACCGGCGGAGAGTCACAGGGTTACCTTCGTGACACAAGCACGAATGGTGTTAGATAACCATGTTTTCTTTTGTTTTTTTTCCCAGTGCCATCGTGACACAAGCACAATTGTTGTTAGACACTGCCTCTCTCTTTCCTCGTTTGTCTGTGACACAAGCACGGATGATGTTGCAACACGAGTTTCACCCCTAAGTTGCAGATACCTCTTAGGGGTTCTACGGTGTTAGGGCATCTAAGTCTATTAACTGATTACCAATTAAACATATAAACAGGAATATCACATTTCATACATATTGCACAATCTGAATAATACATGAAGCAAATATATATCCGTTATCATCCTTAAACATGATTCAGTATCATTTATCCAGTTTCGATGCCAAACATCTATTTTGAAATCAGTAAATATCTTGCAACTATAATACAGGAAATTTCATCACTTTCATTAAGCATATCACGTAATTCAATTCCAATGAATCTAACATATTCTATTGTATATACTACACTGTTTAGAAGTTATAACAATTGATACAGAAGTAATTAAACATCTAAAATGAGTTAAATGATGATTACTAAATGAACTACTACTCACACTTGAAACTCGGCCGACCAACTGGGAATTCGGTCGATTGGCTGGGAACTCGGCCGATCCACCCGCAACTCGGCCGATCCAAACCCTGATCGATAACCTATAAAGGGAAACTCGGCCGAATCACACCCAATTCGGCCGACCAAAATGCTGTTTGTCATTCTTAATAAAGAAACTCGGCCGAATCATTCGCAATTCGGCCGAACGACACACAGTCGGGACATATTCAAACCCTAAATATTAATGATTGATAAGTAAAACCCTACTCACCGCGATTTGGACTGTCCGGATTCATCCGGAAATGCGTCCAAGTACCGGTTTCTGGCTATTTCTGGTTGTCTTCAACCTCTAGCTTGCCCTGGATTCAAATTGCTTCACGCTCAGGTTGGAGAGGGAGTTCGATTGAAAACTAGAAACTGTAGATTCATGAACAGACCTCCAAATTAGAGTCGAGGTGGACAATATCATGGTGCTTTGCTATGCCAAGATGCTACTGGATCGAACTCACTACAAGCAGCAGGAGCTCCCTCACATATAGGTTGAAAAAGACCAAGATAGGAGCTAAACCTGAGCTGTTGGCTGCGGATGCTTGTTTAGGCCTCTTGGCCGAACTTATGGGTGCTTATTTGAGCTACTAGCTGCGCCCAGGAGGGCCTCTGGTCGGCATCCCGCGCAGCAGCGGCTGCTGCTTGGCCGGCCGCTCAAGCAGGTCGAGGTACTGCCTAGAGCTAGGGCGGAATGGGGAAGGAGGGGAGGAAGAAGAAGGGTGGAAGAAGAGCGCCTGGATCGGAGCTTGGAGCTCCAGCAAATCGCCCCCAAAATCGTCCCTGTGTTGTGCCCTGTTCTATCGGGCGCCGCTTCATGCGGTTCTGGTTCTGTAAGTGTCGGGTGAAGAAGGGATAAGGGAGAAGGGTCGCGGAGGGGGCCGGCTGCAAATTGCCCAAACGTTTCCAATATTTACAACTAGGTCCCTAAACATTCAAATGTCCGTATCTTTTAACTCGGAAGTCGGTTTCGAGTGATTTTTCTTGCAACGGTTTAAGCTTGGAATTCTCTATAACCTCAAAGTGCAAAACATGCTAAAAAGACTATTTCACTGGATCAAAACTCTAATTACCTCTTTGATTACTTGATTCGACTTAATGTACTAAATATTCAATATTGACATTATTAATTGCCTCAGGTGATTCAATCTTAGCTATTAATTCACATCTTAGCTTATCTTGATTATCCATGATGTTTAATTTGATACTCAACCCTAATTGAGGTGTTTTACGTAATTCGAGGTTTTTATTAGTTAGTCATGGAGTGGGTCATAACACCTAAAGAGGTTGATAATGGAAATCTTTATATTAATAGTTCCTAACTCAAAGATGAGTCCATATCATTGGTAATGGTTGTATATTCTAAATAAGTGACTTATGACTAATACATTACATGATAAATGTCATGAGTTGATGCATAAAGTATTAGGATGGGAAATACCCTAATACAAGCTGAGTGGATGAATTCAAGTAAGATAAAGGTGAGGAGGGAAGTGATACATCAAGACATGATAGATATCACATCCAGCACCTTAAGATTTATACACCTTGATGTATTTTTAAATCCAATATATTTGGATGAGTGACACATGAAGTGTGTCATGACAATTTTTATATTATGAAGTAATGCACTTTGATGAGTGTAGGCTAACATACCTTAAGAAAAGGTTAAGCCAAGTTAATAAAGTATGATGTAATCATATTCTGGTAAAGATGAGAGAGAAACTCATACTTTGTGTTGATAATTCATTTAATGATGAATGATGAGAATAAATAAGTATGATTGAATACTTATGTTATCAATATTGGCTCCTAGCTATGTGAAGCAATGAAATAGGACTTGATCATTAATAATATGATATTGAGAACCTAAATGGTTATTTATGGAAAACCCTAATGGAGGGTGATGATATGCAAGAGAAATCCTAACCCTAAAAAGGGAATAATGGTATTACTTTGTGTTGCATGGTGCTGATATGAAAGCATTATAACTGTTATCATGAGTACTAATCATGTAGGTATGTTGAGATGATGAGCATAACCAGGTATGAGCTATGATGCTCTATATATTGAAAATGTTTTATAGGCCTTATAAGCCTTCATATGCTTTGTTGCTTAGTGAGAGGTAACCTGAAATTAATGAGCCCTGTGTGCCATATGATGTTTTAATTATTGAAATTGTTTATGGGCTTCATAAGCCATAATATGCCTTGTTGCCTATTAAGGGGTAATAAGAGGTGATATGAGCTTTGTGAACTATGTGGAATGCTTGTGTAGCAAGAATCATGATGACCTTGGTTAGATGACCTGAAGGTATTAAGTTACCTAATAAGTGGTAACAAGTATTCTATGATGAATTGAGGGTCTGAATACCCATATTCTATAATTAAGATGATGAACTTGTTAAGAAATAAAAATGTACCTAATGAGATGAGGGATTGAGATCCCAATACTTCATTAAAAGGGTATGGCTACATGCCATGACTCCGCAATACAATACCAGGCATTAGCTGTGTGATCTAAGCCTGAAGAGAGTATATGTTACTGCTATAAATCTATAGCAAAGATGTCAATATACCCTGGAAAGCTAATTGTAGTTTGATACGTGATGTCTCTGCCATATAATCTCGTATTGATCGAGAAGGTTGATGTTACTATGCTCAGCATATCCTAGAAGGATAAATGTTATACATGTGCTTTAATTCCTCACTAAATAAGTATCATGCTGACTTATCAAGTTATAGATGAAATGATCAGGATAAGAATACTGCTTTAATCTATTTAGACATTGTTCTATCTACTGTTAAATATATAATTCATCTGCTCAGTGTTAATTCAATAACTACAATAATAATGTTTTGGCAGAGAGTTATATCTCTCGCTGGGGAAATTTACAATTGTCTCACCCCCGTGGGAACCACATTTTTAGGTGGACGCAGACGAGGAGACAGAAATCCTTCAGTAGGTGAAGGACAACAACACCAGCAGTAGGGACAACAGTGAATTCTCAGGTGGAGACACTGGCTGATATGCCTTGTATAGATGTACATAGAGTCCTATGTGTCATCTCTGTACTCTCAGGTCCTCGAAATAGTAGTTAATGCTTTTGAGATTTTGGCTCAGTGCCTCGAGATTTTATACTGCCTGTGTTTAGTTTAACAGGGCAGTTGATGCTTGTAATTTCTCAGAAAAAGATGATACCGGACATGTACTTGTAAACCAGTATGTAATTAAATCACTTCAGTTCTTTGTGAAAAGAGTTTTCCTATGTGTGGACCTCTCTGTAAAATGGTTTTAATTTTTAGTGATTTTCCGTAATCCGCTGCTAAAGAATGCTTCCTCTTAAGTAAATTATGTTTTTGTGATCGGTGTGCCACAATTTAGTGGTATCAGAGCTCTAGGCTCGCTGAGTCTACAGAGACATAGGATTTAGGTTGTTGAGTCTGTTCTAAGTGTCTTCCAATTTATCTAATAGTATCTTCTGCTCACATAGGAGAAGAAGAGCTTGAATATGTCTGGAACACACGAAGAACACACTGCTGATAGAAGTGTTACTGCACCAAGAAGTGGTGCAAGGGACTGGACTAGGAAGGAACCAATATCTAAATATCCTCAGTTGAACCAAGCAATGATAGAGAGCCCAACTTTCCAAGCTCTGTATGGGCAATTTAGGGCAGCTGTGATGCATGCAGTGGACCATGTATTAGCTATACAACCCAGACTACCAACCCCCAATGATGAAGTTGATGACTCCAACAGTATTATTAATCAACAACAACATGTTGAAGTAATAGAAAATGTTGGAAGAAATAGGTTCCAACACCAAAGTAGAATCTACCACATGTGTAGGAAGCATGGACATATCAGAAAAGAATGTCTATAAAAGAATAATAAGGAAAGAATTAAGAAAAGGCCTATCCAAACTCGTGATCAGAGGCCTAGTAGTTCCAAAAAGGGGAAGTTTTTGGCACCCAACCATCGAGCACAGGGTCAACAGTAAACAAACCACAGGATGAGACAGGTCAGATAAAATAGTTTCATTCTGATATTCCATTTCATGATGCTATGTGTTAAAAATAAGAAAGTAGTTGTTTTTGAACTTCCTCTGACTAGTCCTATAAGGAGACAAGGAAGATGAGAATTTACATTTTACTCAGTATTCCTTAAAATGCTTTATAATCTCTCTTATCTGTGTGATAAAAGATGAAGATATAGAAGTGATGCCTGAAGAAAATCCAGGAATGAAAAAAAATCATGTGTGTATAATGATATGAAAAGTGAGGAATATGATAGTAAATAAAGTGCATACTACCTAATTTCAATACTTGTATACCCTGGCCAGATATATGATTATTGTAGATAGGGCAAGTATGGAACTCCTAGATTGTTATCTTTCTGATTACTCTGATCAAGTAGTCAGTCTGAAACAATCTAGTGAGAATAATGAAACCAAATAATATAGGGATTTCTAAAGTGAACTTTCCCAATTACATAGGAATTGCTAAGTGAACTTTCCCAAATAATATAGGGATTGCTAAAGTGAACTTTCCCAATTACATAGGAATTGCTGAGTGAACTTTCCCAAATAATATAGGGATTGCTAAAGTGAACTTTCCCAATTACATGGGAATTGCTAAGTGAACTTTACCAAATAATATAGGGATTGCTAAAGTGAACTTTCCCAATTACATAGGAATTGATGAGTGAACTTTCCCAAATAATATAAGGATTGCTAAAGTGAACTTTCCCAATTACATAGGAATTACTGAGTGAACTTTCCAAAATAATATAGGGATTGCTAAAGTGAACTTTCCCAATTACATAGGAATTTCTAAGTGAACTTTCCCAAATAATATAGGGATTGCTAGAGTGAACTTTCCCAATAACATAAGGAATTGCTAAGTGAACTTTCCCAATAACATAGGGATTACTAAGTGAACTTCCCCAAATAATATAGGGATTGCTAAAGTGAACTTTCACAATAACATAACGAATTACTGAGTGAACTTTCCCAAATAATATAGGGATTGCTAAAGTGAACTTTCCCAATTATATAGGAATTGCTGAGTGAACTTTCCCAAATAATATAGGGATTGCTAGAGTGAACTTTCCCAATAACATAAGGAATTGCTAAGTGAACTTTCCCAATAACATAGGGATTGCTGAGTGAACTTTCCCCAAATAATATAGGGATTGCTAAAGTGAACTTTCCCAATAACATAAGGAATTGCTAAGTGAACTTTCCCAATAACATAGGAATTGCTAAGTGAACTTTCCCAATTACATAAGGATTGTTGAGTGAACTTTCCCAATTACCTAAGGATTGCTAAGTGAACTTTCCCAATTACATAGAGAATTGCTAAGTGAACTCTTCCAACCACGTAGGGTTTGCTAAGTGAACTTTCCCAAATAGATAAAGGATTGCTAAGTGGATTACCTTTGTTAAATATATATGTTTCCCCTTTGATGAACAACCTTGGGTAATGATAGGGGTATGTTCCTTTATGTTTCTTCCTTTCATTAACATGACAATCAAGTAAGTATTATGACATTTGATGTACATGGATTAGAAATAATCCGTTGATGGATACTTAGAAAAGTATCAGTTTGCTTTGGACTTTGGTTCCAAGATAATGATATATGGAACAAGCAATGTCCTAAAATAAAAGAAATATGTTGTGCATGTGTACCCTTGGTGGTAACAACAGAGAAATGAATATGATGAGGATGAGATGTGTTCTCAACACATATGATGAATACCAAAGTAAGGATTCTGGTATCTGAGATATAATAGATGATTTATGTTGATTACCTATATTGGCCAACTGTGAAATCAATCTAGTTACATAAAATAATATGGACATCATATGTTAGGGGTTTATGCTCACCATAAACATAAACATTGATAAGGTTGAACTAATGGAAGGAACAATTGTAATTGGTGGAAAAGTTTATCAAGCTAAAAGTATTTCCTTAGAATAACCTTGTGTGGAAGAAACTTTGTGTGGATTACAGATCTATGGTATCTCCATGACATTAAGATTTTATGTGGAGACTTGATGGTATAATAACTGAATAAAATCTGTCTCTCCTTTTCCTGGGATTTCGAGGATGAAATCCTTGTTAGGGGTTTATAATTTGTATCATCCCTAACTTGGGTTATGCTTAAACCTAGATTTTTTGTTTAATAAAGTTGATTATATGCTTTCTCTTATATCTTGAAAAGTAATTAAGGCTCGAGAGGAACTTATATTTCAATTTTAGTCCTTTTTGAATAATGTTGAAATAATGTTTTATTTGTTTTGAGCTAAAGTGCAAATTACCCAAGTTAAGGGGTTAAATTGCAAATGTTACATGGTGAAATGTTCATATAGTATTGAAGCATCATAGTAATGAGAATGATGCAAAGGTATGGCTTGCATGGGCCTGAATAAAAATAAAGAGCCTGTTGAGCAATAGTTGTGCATTAAAACCTAGTTTTGGTGTAATGTGCAATTTACCCAAAATCTAGGGTTCAATATGCAAAATACCACTTTGAGAGGGTCCCTCATGATTCTTGGCATCATGTAGAGAAAATAATTTGAGAGGGGCGCCTCATTTGAATCATTTTGGAAGAGAGAGAATCTTGATATTAAAATAATCAAGATTTAAGCATAATTGGAACTTTACTTCAAATGAATGCAAAAATAAATATGTTAATCGAAGTGCCCTTCAAACAAAATTGTAATGGTTGAAATTAGATAAGGTTGTACGAGAATGTGCCTTGCAAAGGCACGAAGTTATCCAAGTGAGTGGAGAACCCACTCACATTAGTTAAATCAAAAGTAATATCCACTAAAAATGGGATATTAGTATTATATGATTTAAGGTGCTTAATTTGCTTTTCCTTAATTCATGGATAATGAAGAGGAATTCCAAGGAGGGGAATATGGATTTGCATGCAAGGAATTGATGGGGGAGAGGTGGCACCGATTTTTGAATTAAATGGATTTTATAAAATATTTTCTCTCTCTTTGAATTTCTTATAAAAACACATTTTACAACTCAACTGAGAGGCTTTTTTCGAAACCACTTCCACTCTTTGCTTTCAAAATGACCAAGGGAGCTTTGGAGGATCAGGAGGACGACCCCCAACCTGTTGGTAAGCTCCATGACCGCTTTTCACCTTGATTCCATGGTAGAAATCAAAAATCAATGCATGATTTCTTCTTATCTCCATTCCATCTTCAATTCTAGCCATTCCTTTTCACTCAAAGCTTAAGGACGAGCTTGGGATAGTGAAAGGTGTTGCTTTCACCATTAAATACGTGGAGGTTGAAGCTTTGAAGCTCAATTGAAGGCGGGTTATATAATTTGAACCCTTGAACTTTGTTATTGATTCCATATCTTTATCAATTATTGATTCCTTCTTTATTCCCAAAATTTTATTTGGATGATTGATGCAATCACCATGAAAATCACAGCAATCTTCGTGCTTGATTATGATGACATCATCATAAGCACACACCTCCACAAATATCTATTGCAAATGGTTTCATAATTTTGGTCCAATCGGTTTCACCAAATCGTTTGGAGACCAAACGGTTTGCAAACCGTTTGAGAGGTTTGGGTTCCAAACCGTTTGGAGTGGTTGACTGAATGGAGGGGGTTGAAAATTTGAGTTGGGTTGATGATGTGTTGAATAATGATCTAATAGATTTAATTGATTGGTTTCTAAAGGTTCTATGATTGGATAATCTACCTATTGCAAACCCTAATCGGGTTGAGTGTTGAAATTCTCAATTGATTGATTTAATTTTTGGGTTGACTAACCCAAACGGTCTCAAGACCGTTTGGAGGTTTGAGACCGTTTGGAGGTCAACCAAGACCGTTTGGAATTCTATGATGAAGTATGATTGGATGGTTGAAGGTCCAGTGATATCAAATTGAAATACAATCAATAGCTAAATTGATGATTGATTCAATGATGCAAACCCTAATTTATTTTCACAAATATCAATGATGGGATGGGTCAAACGACCTCAAGACCATTTGGAGGTCATCCAAATGACCTCAAGACCATTTGAGGTCAGGTCATATCATGGTTTGATGATGATCCAATGATTTCAAATGAATTAGTTCCACAATTTCAACCATTGATGGTTCCTCGATTTCAAAACCCTAATTGATGGTTTCTTGATTATAAACCCTAGTTCAATTGGGTTCAAAACCCTAATTGAAGGTCTAGTTGAAGGGTGATTCAATGGTTCAATTGAAGAATAAATCAGTAGTTCAATCGATAGATGGTTTAATGATTGAAACCTTGAATTGATAAAGTGATGGAAGACCTTTTTGGTCCATTTGGTTTTGAGAGAGTTTGGACCAAACGGTCTTAAGACCGTTTGAGTCCAAACAGTCTCAAATCCATTTGGGATCAAACGGTTTCAAGACCATTTGAGACCAAACGGTCTCAAACCATTTGGAGACCCAAGTGGTTTCAAGTGTAAATTGTCCATACGGTTTCATTATTGTTTTGCTTAAATGGTTTCAAACCATTCAAGGTCTGAATGACCAAGACCGTTTGGGGTCTAAGTGACCAAGACTATTTGAGGTTCAAATTGGTCAAACCAATTGGACACCTAATATTATTAAAGGTCAGTTAGATACTTGATTAATAATGAGGTAGTCCAAAGGTGATTATAATGGTTAACCCTAACTTTGTGTACTTAAATGAAGAGCTGACCAAGATCAATCTTGGAGTACTTAACATCCTAGAGAGGATGAGAGAGAGAAGGAGAGAGAGAGGAATTCTTATATAATTAAGCTCTAATCCTCTCATTATGAATAAAATATGTAATTAGGGTTTGATCCATAATAATGAGATCATGAAACTCTAGTACAGGGTAATGCTATGTGAAGCCCTAACACTGGGTGATGTGATGTGAAACCCTAATTTTAGGTAATGCTATGTGAAACCCTGATATAGAAGGATGTTATGTGAAACCCAAATGTGGAAAGATGTCATGTGAACCCTATTCCCAATAATGGAATAGTAACTAATATATTGATAAGTGAAATACCTAAAGAGGTTGATAATGGAAATCTTTATATTAATAGTTCCTAACTCAAAGATGAGTCCATATCATTGGCAATGGTTGTATATTCTAAATAAGTGACTTATGACCAATACATTACATGATAAATGTGATAAGTTGATGCATAAAGTATTAGGATGGGAAATACCGTAATACAAGCTGAGTGGATGAATTCAAGTAAGATAAAGGTGAGGAGGGAAGTGATACATCAAGACATGATAGATATCACATCCAACACCTTAAGATTTATACACCTTGATGTATTTTTAAATCCAATATATTTGGATGAGTGACACATGAAGTGTCATGACAATTGTTATATTATGAAGTAATGCACTTTGATGAGTGTAGGCTAACATACCTTAAGAAAAGGTTAGGCCAAGTTAATAAAGTATGATGTAATCATATTCTGGTAAAGATGAGAGAGAAACTCATACTTTGTGTTGGTAATTCATTTAATGATGAATGATGAGAATAAATAAGTATGATTGAATACTTATGTTTTCAATATTGGTTCCTAGCTATGTGAAGCAATGAAATAGGACTTGATCATTAATAATATGATCTTGAGAAACTAAATGGTTATTTATGGAAAAACCTAATGGAGGGTGATGATATGCAAGAGAAATCCTAACCCTAAAAAGGGAATAATGGCATTACTTTGTGTTGCATGGTGCTGATATGAAAGTATTATAACTGTTATCATGAGTACTAATCATGCATGTATGTTGGGATGATGAGCATAGCCAAGTATGAGCTATGATGCTTTGTATATTGAAAATGTTTTATAGGCCTTATAAGCCTTCATATGCTTTGTTGCTTGGTGTGAGCTAACCTATAATTAATGAGCCCTGTGTGCTATATGATGTTTTAATTATTTAAATTGTTTATGGGCTTCATAAGCCGTAATATGCCTTGTTGCCTATTAAGGGGTAACAAGAGGTGATATGAGCTTTGTGAACTATGTGGAATGCTCATGTAGCAAGAATCAAGATTACCTTGGTCAGATGACCTGAAGGTATTAAGTTACCTAATAAGTGGTAACAAGTATTTTATGATGAATTGAGGGTCTGAATACCCATATTCTATAATCAAGATGATGAACTTGTTAACAAATAAAAATGTACCTGATGAGATGAGGGATTAAGATCCCAATACTTCATTAAAAGAGTATGGCTATAGGCCATGACTCCGCAATACAATACCAGACATTAACTGCATGATTTAAGCCTGAAGAGAGTATATGTTACTGCTATAACTGTATAGCAAAGATGTCAATATACCCTGGCAAGCTAATTGTAGTTTGATACATGATGTCTCTGCCATATAATCTCGTACTGACCGAGAAGGTTGATGTTACTCTGCTCAGCATATCCTAGAAGGATAAATGTGATACATGTGCTTTAATTCCTCACTAATTAAGTATCATGCTGACTTATCAAGTTATAGCTGAAATGCTCAGGATAAGAATACTGCTTTAATCTATTTCGACATTGATCTATCTGCTGTTAAATATATAATTCCTCTTCTTAGTGTTAATTCAATAACTGCAATAATAATGTTTTGGCGGAGAGTTATATCTCTCGCTGGGGCACTTTACAATTGTCTCACCCCCGTGGGAACCACATTTTTAGGTGGACGCGGATGAGGAGGTAGGAATCCTTCAGTAGGTGAAGGACAGCAACAGCAGCAGTAGGGACAACAGTGAATTCTCAGGTGGAGACATTGGCTGATATGCCTTGTATAGATGTACATAGAGTCCTATGTGTCGTCTCTATACTCTCAGGTCCTCGGATTAGTAGTTAATGCTTTTGAGATTTTGGCTCAGTGCCTCGAGATTTTATACTGCTTGTGTTTAGTTTAACAGGGAAGTTGATGCTTGTAATTTCTCAGAAAAAGATGATACAGGACATGTACTTGTAAACCGGTATGTAATTAAATTACTTCAGTTCTTTGTGAAAAGAGTTTTCCTATGTGTGGACCTCTCTGTAAAATGGTTTTAATTTTTAGTGATTTTCCGTAATCTACTGCTAACGAACGCTTCCGCTTAAGTAAATTATGTTTTTGTGATCGGTGTTCCACACTTCAACTTGTCCTGAAGTTTGTGGATGTAGGGTGTTGTGACTTTGTGCTTCACTCCATATTTTTTCAATAGAGCTTCGAACTGCTTCTCCCTAGCGTGGGATCCTCCAAAGTTTATAATGATGAGTGGGACCCCAAATCTCAAAAAGATAGTTCTCTCAGAAAGCTTGATTACAGCTTTGGAGTCATAGATTTGGGTAGCAACAACCTCTACCCATTTTGAGATGTAGTCTACAGTCACAAGAATATATTGGTCCCCTTTTGATGATGAGAAAGGTCCCATATAATCAATCCCCCATACTTCAAAAATTTCAACATCTACCCAATCGGCCATGGGCATCTCGTTCCTTTGACTGATGTTCCCTATGAATTGGCACTCTTTGCAGGTCCTAAAAAATGACATAGAATCTTTGAAGAGAGTCAGCCAATAAATCTCGACTGTAGAACCTTCTCAGCTATCCTTTCTCCCCCATGGTGACCCCCATAAAGTAAGAATGGCATTCTTTGAGGATTAGGGGCACTTGTTCTTCCAGGACACATCGACAATATAAACTGTCATATTATCTTTTGAATAAAAGAGGATCGTCCCAGTAGTAATTTTTTAGGTCAGAGAACAACTTCTAGTTCTGATTATAAGTGATCTCGGGTGGTAGCTTCCCACAGGCTAGATAATTGCAAATGTCAACAAACTAGGGTAGGCTTGGTTCAACTGACTGAGCCATCAAGAGAGATTCATCAGTGTAGTTATTATTTACAGGAAACTGGTTCTCTTCATTAAAAATTATCCTCAACAGGTGGTCCGCAACCACATTCTCCTTTCCTTTCTTATCAATAATCTCGTGGTCAAATTCTTGTAGTAGCAAGGCCCATCGTAGCAACCTTGGCTTCATATCTATTTTCTACATAAGGTATTTTATAGCTCTGTGATCAGTGTATACTTTTACTTTAGATCCCAATAAGTATGATATGAACTTATCAAAGGCAAATACGATGGCCAACATTTCCTTTTCCGTGGTGGTATAATTCACTTGGTCTACATCCAAAGTTCAACTTGCATAACAAATCACACGGTGCTTTTTGTCCTTCTTTTGTCCCAAAACAACCCCGATGGCAAAATTGCTTGTGTCACACATAATCTCGAATGGTAATTCCCAATCTGCACTTGTAGAAACAAGCTAATGTAAAGGCCTTTTTAAGGGTATTGAAGGCGTCTAAACATTCATTAGTGAAAATGAATTCAGTATCCTTAATCAAGAGGTTTGAAAGGGGCTTAGCGATCTTCAAAAAGTCTTTTATGAATCATCTATAGTACCCAACATGCCCTAAGAAACTCCTTACTCCCATGGCAGACTTAGGTGGTGGAATCTTGGATATAGCCTTGATCTTATTTAGGTTAAACTCTATTCCATTGTTGGAAACTTTATGTCCTAAGACGATACTGTCTTAGACCATGAAATGGCATTTTTCCCAATTCAAAACCAGGTGTTTTTCTTCACAATGTTGCAAGACAAGAGATAGATGTTTCAGACATGCCTCAAAATCTATCCCATAAATAGAGAAGTCATCCATGAAGACCTCTACTATGTCTTCTAGAAAGTTCAAAAACATAGAGATCATACAACGTTGGAAGGTTTTGGGTGCATTACATAGCCCAAATGACATTCTTTTGAAAGTGTATCTGCCATAGATATAGGTGAAGGTTGTCTTTTTCTGATCATTGGGATGAATTGGTACTTGATAGAATCTTGAATACCCATCTAACAAACAGAATTAATCATGATGAGCTAATCATTCTAGGACTTGATCAATAAACAACATAGGGAAATGATCTTTTCTTGTAGCATCATTCAATTTTCAATAGTCAACATACATACACCAACCTATTACCATTTGCATTGCTACCTCGTCTCCATCCTCACCTCTTACCACTATCATTCCACCTTTCTTGAGCACCACATGAATAGGGCTTACCCAATTGTTGTCACTTATGGGGTAAATGATTTCGGCATTCCGCAACTTAATTACTTCTTTCTTCACAACTTCCTTTAGCATTTGATTCAACTTCCTTTGTGGTTGAGCTAGAGGTTTAGCCATTTCCTCAAGATTGATTATGTGCATACATAAGGTAGGACTGAGACCTCTGATGTCCTCAACAAAAAACCCTATAGCTTATCTATGCAATTTGAGTTCCTCTAGAAACATTTCTACCTATTCATATGTCAAGTTAGCATTAATGATCACATGATTCCTCTCCTCATCGACAAGGAATTTATACTTCAACCCTTTGGGAAGTGATTTTAATTCCGGCTTTGGTTTCAGTGCTCCCTTTTCTTTAGGGGTTTGCTAAATGGATGTGTACTTTGTAGTTTCAAAGGTTTCTTCTTCATCATCACTGAGCTCTTCTTTAGGTTGATTTAGGTAATCCAAAATTTCAACAACTTCTGGGTCTTCCACACTGGGGTCAGGATTATTCGAGGCTCACATAAGCGGATCAACAATCACCTTATCCTCTTATACTTCTTCACAGTATCGATTGTAGCTATCCATCAAGTAAGCTGACTCAAAGAGAGATGGTCCTCTCATAGCGTCTTGTACTCAGAAGTCTGTGTGGTCATTACCAACATGCAGACTAATAATTCCTTCTGCTACATCTATTAGAACCCTTCCAGTAGCAAGGAAAGGTCTTTCGAATATCATTGGACACTTGAGGTCCTCAACTGTGTCAATCACCACTATATCGCATGGTATGAAGAATCGCCCTACCTGTATCGGGACATCCTTTACTATTCCCATGGGTCTCATAAAGCTGTGGTCAGCTAATTCGATTCTCATGCCCATTTTCACCATATCTGTCAATCCAAGCCTTTGAACCAAGGTCAAGGGCATAAGGCTAATGCTTGCTCCCAAGTCAGCCAATCATTTCCTTTCCACATTGTCTCCAACACAAAAGGGGATATTGAACGCTCATGCATCCTTCTTTTTGGTAGGTAACTCAGCTTGAACAAATGCGCTCGAAATTTTGCGCAATTTCACAGTCTCAACATGGTCTCCTTTCCTTCTCTTTGTGATCAAGTCTTTAAAGAACTTTGCATACATTGGCATCTCTTCAATTGCATCGAGAAATGGGATATCTAAGTGTAATTTCTTCACTGCTTCCATAAACTTCTTATATCTCTTCTTTAGATGTGACTTGATTAGTTTGTAGGGAAATGGGACTCTTGAGGCATAGGGATTTCTCTGTGTAAAAACTTCTCTCGTAGGATATGGGTTCTTGACCCCTTCATCCTTCTTCTTTATGTGATTTTCTTCTTCTTTGTCATTCTCAATTGATCCTTTTCTTGCAGATTCTTCTGCCATAATTACCTTCTCAGATTGTGTCTCAGTACAGTTTCTTTCTTCTGTGGTGTTGTAAGTACCAAGATCTTCCAACGTCCTCCCTGATCAGAGAGTGGCCATCTTTGTTGTCTCTATATTTGACGAAATCTTTCCCGAAGGATTTTTCACAAGTTCTGCCAATTGGACAAGCTGTTGATCAATTTGCCTTTGATGGGTTTGCATATCCACCATATGAGTGTGCATTGTGGTTTACACTCCTGAATTGGTGATGGCACTTTGAGCGAGCTGGTTGTTTATTGAAGCTTGCCTCTTTACAAAATTGAACAACTGAGCGATCATGTCTGGTTGATTGCTAACCTTAGTTTGACTCTAAACTTGACCTTGTCCCTGACCTTGTCGGCTTATATTTTTATTTTGACTCTGATAGCTATTTTTGTCGTGTGATAACTAGTAGTTCTAGTATATTGAGTTGGTCTTCCTTTTTCTCAAATCTTGGAGGCAGTTTAGACGAATTACTTAGTTTATGAGAGTTTTCAGCAGCTTTTTTGTTTCCATAATTGAATCCAAGATGGTCTGGTCATTTAAAAATTGTCGTAAGAGACATTTTTTATCTCTTCTTTTCTTTTAGTTTCTTCTCTCTCTTCCATCCGTATATAGATACAATTGTCAATTCCATCCCCTCCTTTGCCACAAGTAACACATTTCATGACATTCTTGACATGTTTCTTGCCCTTGCCTCCAATGTCTTTTAGTTATTTGACATGTTTAGCAATCTTTTGAATATGAGTTGTAATGGTTTCTAGAGCCTCGACTTCAATTGACAGTCCTTTAGAGCCATCCTACTTGGCTGAACTTCCATCTTCTATCATATTCCATGCCTGCTTGCAATGCAACCATGTTATTGATGATTTTCATAGTTCTGCTCAATTTCTTCCCAAGAAAATTGCTTCTGGTGGCTGCATTCAGTGAAGTCAATTTTGTGGGAGTTAGCCCATTACAAAATGTGGTCACTAGTAATCCCTTGCGTTAGTTATGGTGGGGACAATTTCTTTGGTATTCTTGAAATCACTCACATGCTTCATGGAGATTCTCCCCAGGGTTTTGCGCGAAGGAATTGATCTTTTTCATATTTCAAATAGTTCTCTTGGTGGGGTAAAATTTAGTGACAAAAGAATCTACAAAGGGCCTCCATTTATCTATGGACTGGTGGGGTAAGTTAAGATACCAGGACAGGGCTTTATTTTCAAGAGAGAAATTGAATCCTTTGCAATATATGACTTAATGAGGCACTCCCCTCATCTTGATGGTATCGTAGATATTTTTGAAGGCGTCAAGATGATGGTAAGGATTCTCATTCTTTAAATTCCCTCTGAAGGGCTTGTTCTGGATCATCAAGATCATGATAGGTTTCAACTTAAAATTAGTTGCATTGAAGAGCGGGATGACAATTGGGCATCTTGACTCATTGGCTCTAGTCGCGACTAGCTCTCTAAGAGTTTTCTCTTCCTCATCATCTTCTCCCTCACTGTTCTGGTCATCACATTCATGTTCATTATCACGTTCACATTCATGGTGATTCCTGTGGTGCCTTCTGTGGCGATAGTGATGGTGGTGATGGCGATCTTCCTCGCGTTGCTCTTCCTTGTAGCGGAGATCATCCAAGTGACAGTCGTGTCTTTCTTCTTCCATCTCATGTGGTGGCCGATTGTATTGAACCCTTATATTCCGATCTTCTCTAGTAAGATTGTCATCCACACGAGGTGACATGATGGCTCGAAGTGAAAGTGAAAAGTTGAATAAATCTACTTCCCTCTAGGCTCCCTGAATAGACTACACAGCTGAGTTAGATAGTGTGACGTGTTAAAATGAACTATTCCATGTAATCATAGGGCAGCAGATTTAAAGTATCTGTGCAGTCAAGCTTATGGCTTAGCTTAAGGCATGAGAGTATAGTGAGTAGACTCATAATCTTAACAATGCCATTTTGACTTGTCCCCAGCAACGGTGTCAAAAAGTTGACCGGACTAAATCACACATCCAACATGGAGCGGATCTAGAGTATTCAGACTCTTGAATTTATAACCCGACACTCGGGCCCCCCAAACTATTATATGGGGTCTGATATAGTAAATCGGGGTCAAACCATAGGAACAAGGTTGGTAAGTGCTAAGGATGTGAATCTTAACACTTTTACACCCCAAATGAAAAGGTGGATCAAGAGAAAGTTCCCTTAGGAACGATGATACTCCAAATAAAACAATGGAAGGTAAAAGAAAGAAAATAAAACAAGAGAACAAAGTCAAACAAGAAATAAGAAACAAAAGTATGGAAGGAAATTTGGATCAGGTTTCACCTACTAAGATCACTCACCGTCATTCAAAAACTCACACCCCTTCGTATACCTTTATCAAGATTACAAGCAATCAATAATTATGTCTATTACCTCCTCACTCAAGTTTAGGATATATCTAGATTATAAGGTGGCCTCTCTCTCGAGATGACAGCCAAACAACCGCAAAGAAAACCATATGACCATAAGCTTTATTACTCCAACACTTTCATGCATTCATACTACTCCATAACTCTAGATAAGATTAGTACTACTCTTTTAAGGCACCAAAAATCATACATCACAAGATGGTAGTTAAGCATACAAGTGAAGTGTTAGGAATAAGAGTATGGAGATAATCTTGATAACAACATATATATTCAAAGGGAGGCAAGAATATACATGTTCGGAGAGCCTTAGTGGCTACTCCCCGCCCAAGTTAAATGCTTATCCACACATGTTAATGGGCAGCATAACGGCATTACAGAAGGACGTATACATCAAGAATAATGACGAGGTGAAGGGTACAACGTGAAGGAGATGATCGATCTAGAGAAGGGAGAAGGCCATACACCAAATGTACTTCTCCAGATCTAGATCTAGAGTGGGTGTGGATGATGGAAACTCCTTCTTTCAATGAAGAGGATGACCGATCTTCTCTCTCCTCTAACTATCATATTTGGAGGTCTAAGATCGATGGGATGAACATGAATGACTCTGGAGTTTGGTAGCAGTTTCGTGGTCCTTGTTGATCTAATGATTTAATGGGTGGAGTCGGGGGCCTATTTATAGGCACTGCCCACTGAGTTAACGTTTGGTCATGGTCGTGACGAATGGGCTGGTCATGACCTTCGTTGCGATCATGACGATCAGTGGAGTCACCTCGATCGTGGTCCCAGTCACGGCTTGTGTAGCGGTGGTCTCCTCCTTAGAGTCGTGAAAGTTGCCAATACATCGCAGTCACGGTGTGTTACCCCAGTTGTGATGGATGTGTGAAGTTGGTGAGCCTTGGCTCTGTCACGATTGCCGTGACAAAGAACTGTGTAGTTGCAATCGCAACCCATGTTACGGTCACAATATATCATGAACCTGAACTGAGTGAGAAATGTATGAATTCAAGATTTTGGCCCTAAGGTACTCAAATGAATAGAAAAATGCATAAAAGGTATGCTAGGATAGGAATAAAACATATGCAAAAAGTTCACAAAATGAGATGTTATCACCTTCAAAGGCAAATTTTATTGTATTTCATCATGTCACGTTGTTCCCTTTTATTTGCAAAACCCGGATTCTATCACAACCGTTGGATTTTGATCCAATAGAGGCAGTGTGTCTCCTACCTTCCACTTCCTAGTTTCCCCTCATGAGCTGTTGGCTCTGCTTCCTCAATTATTTCTCGCCTTCCTCTCTCATCTTACAATGGTTCTCTTTGGTTTCTTCTCCCTCAACTTCCTCATCCTTTCCCTAACCCATTGGTTATATAAACCCTAGGGTTCTGCTCCTTTCTCTCGCCAGTTGATTTGCACCTCCTCTTTCCTATACAGCACCTCTATTTTCTTCCCCCTTTTCATTTTCTCCCCTCCCTGGGTCATAAGACCATAATGGAATCACTCCCTGACCTACAACACTTCCACAGGTTCCGATTCTTGGTGTTGGTTCCACCTCCATTGGTCCGGATAGTAGACTCCCTACTCGATTTCATTTGTAGTGAACTGCTTGACTTCGGTGCTAAGGTGTAGGCTTCAGGGTCTTGTGATAGCTTTCGTAGGCCTCATTCAGGAGGTATGTGCCTTTGTTTTTGACCGGTTCCACATACATGTGTTTTTCCCCTTCCTTGCCCCTTCCTTGTGATTTCTGGTGTGATTAAGAACCCAATTTCACAATCTCAATCAGTTGTGCTTTCCCTCATCTCTAATCTTGTTGTGTTCACCTGAATCTTGCTGGACTTTCTGGGTTCTTGATGGTGATATCTATTGCTTGTCTTTGTGTTCTATTCGAGCTTTGAAGCCTTCTTGCTGCAGTTTTCCCTTTTTTCTTCTTCTCTTTGCTCTTCTTCTGGAGCTGTCAGCTCTCAACCATGGCGTGTGTAACACTCCACCTTTTTAAAATATGACTTATTTGAGCAGAAGCATCCACATTTGGGGAATGTCACAAAAGGTAATCATTGCAAGTAAAAAAATAATTCACCATTGAGATTCATACATTACTATATGAATAGGAAACTACAAACAACAAGTCTAGAATTCTATTCATCCCTCAACATGGGAAACTAAGCATAACAATAAGAAATTCTATATGATTGGATCGCCTAGAATGGATGTCACCCCACCAGATAACTCTTGGATGTCTTCTAGTCTTGGATTTCTCTTCTTGAGTCCTTACTTGCTCCAAATCATGGGGACATCGCGTCCCCATCCATGCAAAGGTAAAAACAACACATCAGTAAATGGTACGAGCACTTTATAAAATAAACAAAGTAAACATACTTGACATGTAAGAAAATTGACATGAATTAACTATAAGCATTCTTGAATCATTATTATTAACATGAAGAATTGAAATGAAATCTTATGCGTCCCTCTATGACACCCCCTTAGGAGCACATGATTGCTAGGAAAACCCTTGATGCTAGGATAGCCCTTGATGACCCTTTTGAGGTCCATGATCGGGATCATAACAAAACTATTTCAATTCCAATTACTTGACCATTAACTTAATGTTGACATTAACATAAATCATGATTCTGTAAACTTAACATGAAGGGATTTCTCCCCATTAACATGGTATCTCAAAAATGATGGGATCTTTCCCTCTTGATCATTAACATAATTTTCTTGAGTTCTTAATGATAAATAATAATCATGGTGAACATTATAACATAGGACATAACATGTAGAAATCAACAAGAAATAATATAGTGAATCATGACTAAAGCATTAAACTTGAAGCAATAATGTCTATTTCATATTTAACATGCAAGCAACCATAACTATTTGTGGTCAGCAACATGGCCCGTTTACCTTGGAGCAAGGATGATCCTTGAGTCAGATCTAGGTCAAACCTTCCCTTAACTTAGCTCTACAAACTTGTTCATAATCATTAAACATAATGAATCAATACATAGTATTGACCTTAGGTGATTTAGGGCTTGAGTGCATATGGATCAGTCTTATGAATCTACATTATTATATTAAGAAAATCCGGGTTGACCAAGGTCACATTAATCACATTGATGCGTGATTAGGGTTTCATGAGTCCAAAATATCATTTCCAACAAAACCTCAGAACAAGAGATCAAAACATGGTCTGAAAACCTTAACGTATTCTTCTCGAAAAGTCAAATCCAATGACTATTTATTCAAACTTTTCTATTCAATAGTTGAATTACTATAAATATTCAAAATTCTAACCAATGAAAATTTAGGAAAAAGCCACCTGGGCCAAAAAAAAATCCAATCGATAGATATTGGGCCTACGTCTGGGTGGACCAATGGGTGTGGTCCACTTGGAGGTGGGTCCCTCCTATCCCATATGCACAGGAGAGAATTGGGTTCTCAGGAACTCGATACTATGAAACCAAAAATGATGATCTTTGATCTTGGTTCGCTGCTCATCGGGAGAGCTACCTTGCCCACTGTGTTCTTGGAAGGAAACCGCACCCAATGAGCCTAGGCTCGGGTGCTGAGGAGCAGTGGAGCTCGGGGCCGGTTCTGGCCATGGAAGGGCACAGACCGGGATCAAGCAACATGGGAGGAAAAACACTTTGACGACAACGAGGAGGCGAGGCGAAACAATCTGCAAGCCAAAACCGAAGTCAAGTATCTTCTTGTGAAACCAAACACACAAATGCTACACTGGGTTGTGAGGAAACGGCAGAAATAGGGGAACAATCATCTGAAGGTGGAGCCATCGAAAAAGGCCAACACAGGGCGATTCGAAGGTCGGGAAATCCTTTTGCAAACCAAGCGACTCCGTCCAACGGCTCAACATAGCAGGTTGGCCACTCACTCGCCGTGGCAAGGGACGCTGGTGGAGGCTCAAACGGTGATCTACAGGACCTGTCACTTGGGGAGAACTCAGAGCAAACCAACAAGTGGGGAACAAAGTGGGGAAGTCGAGGATACTCACAGAGGCGGTAATCAGATAGGGGTGGTCGAAGTGATGAGGATATGGCCGCCATCGCCGGAACTGTAGGTCGAGTAGGTTGGGCTTGTCTGAGGCACTAGAGATGAAATTGCCTAGGGGAGAGAGAAGTGACAGGGTCAGTGGATCTTTTGGGGTAGTTATATAGGCATGGGGGCACCTGAGGTCGTCTTTGCAAAACTGGGGCGGTGAGGGAGGCGCCTACCCCATTGGGCATTTTCTCGTTAGGGAACGAAACCCCAAAAAACTAGGGATTTTTCGAATCGGGAAAGCCTCACGAACATGTAGGAGAAGGAATCGTGTGATTTTGTGTAGTGATGAGGGAGATCTGGAGGCGGAGAAATTGTTGTATTGTTCCCCTACTTTCCTTACCTGTCGCGAGGTAGAGGACAAAGGATAGGTCGTTGGATCGGGGGTAGCTCAAACCCTGGCTGTCTGATGAGGCACATAGAAGGAAAATCAAATAAATCAGGGTGTGACAGCAAATAATTCCGGACTATGGGCCAATTCGACGCAATAAATGAAATTGTAGTCAAAATCCAATTAAACTTTAAGAAAACCTTTCCAAAAAGGTTTGAAGGGTCAAACTAAGTCAAAAGAACACCAAATTTGGACCATACGTCCATAATGGTGTCTAGACTCTTTCCATATACTTGGATTACCATTTTAACCATATAATGTCTATCAATTCCTTAAAAGTAACTTTCATTGATTTATGTATATAAATGGGTGAAATGACGTGCAATATCTTCCCATACTTGTTTCTTTGAGTCTACAAATAGTTATGAGTAATTATTAACCACGAAAAATGTCATGTCTTATGAGTTTCACACCTTTTTGAGCAACTATCTTAGAGGAAAGAGAAAAAGGGGTCTATTGATTACTCCTTATTAAAAGTTATATTAGGAGAGAGGGGGGACTTATTGGCCAAGGAATCTCATACCAAGGTGATAAATTTGTATCTCAAACATTTTTCTCTTTTTATCATTTTCTTTAATCCTCATAATAGATAGGAGAGAGAAAAGGTGAAAAGGAAAACATATATTCAAAATTTTATGTTAATTGCAACTTATTATGACATACATATGAGAGAAAATGTATTTATAGTATTATTTTCATTTTTCTCACTTTATTTTTCTAAAGGTGTATATTCATGGCCTTTTTGTATTAAACCCCTCGATTATTTGTTATTTGGGAAAAGTCCCATTCTATCTTTTAAATTATATCTGAAAATCAGGATGTGACAGTGTGAGCCTGGCTTTAGGGGTGAAGCCTCATGCAATTTCTCACCTGTACCCCTAGTTTTTCTTCTTTGCTTTTTCTTACAAGGGGTATAATAGTAATTTCTCCCGTGTTTCATTACTTTGGGGTGAGCCAGCTTGGCCGCTCACCCTGTGATGTGCCCTTCTCTGATGGGGCCATGCGTGCAGTGCGGTCCCCCTGTTCCCCTCTCTCTCGCAAGCTTTCTTTGCCTATGTGGATTTTTCATATTTCCTAATTGATTGATTTTCAAAAAGTGATAACTAATTATATACTAATCAGAAAAATACAAATAAATACTCGTTGGAATCAAAAAAATAATCTATATCTAATGATATTAGTTTTGATGGATAAATCTAATGTTTGATAACACGTGCTTTCAATGGATCTAATTAATGATGAATTAACTTGTAAAAATCATAACTAAATATTTTTAAGTCAAAAAAATATAATAAAATATGTTTTGGACTCCTCATTACATAAACTAAAATATGGAATGGTTTTGGAAACCTAATTCATGTAATGATAAAAAGGTGTTTTTAGGGTTTATACAAGATCTACCTATGTGCTTAATAGGTTCTTTGGATGCCTAGGCTTGGACCTAGATGTGACTTTGGATCATTTGACTCTGAAGTTAAGGTATGTTGTATCCCCTATTCCTCAGTGTTGAGCAATTCACCTATCTTATCATTCTTTTGACTTTACCCTACACATATGTCTATTCTCTTGATATCATGGTTCATGTGAATTATCTTGCTTGTTATGGATTTGGATATTTTCTTGATATCTTATCTTGTGCCTTGGTGCATGTTGGTCTTATATAATGATATATGCCCAATTTGAAGTGGATGTTTATTTGTTTGTTTTGTCCATAGTTTGATGACAACATTGTATATTTCTGACTATACTCTCTACTTGCCTCTACATTTTACATGCTTTGTGATTCAGTAGCACTAGAATAGTGTAAATGACTTTGGTTTTGGGGCAGTAATCCCCTATTGTTTGTTAAGGAGGGTGGAAATATACCACTTCTCTATACCCGAGTGTGGCAGTAATCCATACTCAATTTTATATATTTGGGAGATTGGCAGTATTCCTTTCTCTATCAGGTTCAAGTTTGTGCTTGGCCGCCTTTGTGTTTATATTGTTCTAGGGCTATGCTTATCTCACATGCATGTAGGTTATTGATGTGTATTGTGGGCTGTGTGCCCTATTTTGTTTATGTGCCAGTATTGCACAATCTTTATTGTTTTGTTTATGGTAAGTATCTTCTTTTATTATGTGATGATGATTCCTATCTTTTATTCCCTTATGGGTAGTCCTTATCTCTTGCATGGGAAGCCTTTTATTTTGATGTCCCTTATTCTTTATATATTGATCAATTTCCTATTTAGTATGCACATACCAACCTTCATTGATGTTTCCTTTTCTTCTCTTCTTGCTGGGGTATGCTTCCAACCCTAGGTGAAGGATATGGTGGACATGGCATAGACATGGACATAGATTAACAAGTCAAAGCTTGGAGACAATCTTGAGGTGGTTTAGATTTCCCTCTACATGGATCCTTATTATGTAAGTTTAAGATGTTCCCTTGTTTTATAATTGAATATAGTTATGTTTTAATTCCAGTGCTATACTTTGGTATTTTGATTACCATTATATAAAGATTTGAAAATTTTACACTCACTCCATCATACCTTTTGAGTGTGTTTGGACTAGAGGTTCTATTGTTCAAATTTTTAATAGAGAAGTGGTTTCGCTTCTTTACATGTATATTCATCTAACAAAAATTGTTACACCCACATCTCACAATAACCACTAATCATAAAATTAGGGCATAAGTCTTAACATAATACAAAGAACACCCTTAGCTTTTTTCATTCAAACTCTTTGTTTTCTCAGATTAAATCACATATAGTAACTATATAAGGGGATTAAAACTTGGTTACTCTAATCAGATTTCAAAAATAAAGATACATATCTAAACTTTCATTTCATTTCTCACGCTTCCATGTACCTAAGACATGATAATCAAATACATTCTCTATTGTTAAGGAAACAAAGTTACACATCATCATTTAATACTCTCTCACTTCAATACAAGGACATAGAGTGATAGGGACTGACTAAACTTAACTATTCCAATACTTCTCTCTTGTGGCATACCAACTTTGTCATTAATATATTTCAAACCCACATAATTACCCTAAAGATTGTGAGTAGAGGGGTGAGCCTACTCTCTCAGTGAATGAGTATTTCAAAGAAATAGTTTAAAACACTTAGATAGTCAGAGGTATATTATTGAGCAACTAAATATAAAGTAGAATAGTAGAAATCTATAAAGGAACTAGTCATTCACTAACATATGTATGACATCTTACTCTAGATGACTACAAAGAGTAAATCAGCCACGAAACATTCTTAAACAATCATAAAGGAAACTCGTAATTTAGAAACATACAATTAGTAGGTTACTATTGAAAACTCCAAGTAATAAATCAATAATTGCACACAATTGACTAAAATATCAATCAGCTTATTATGCCCTAAACCCACATGAAGTGTACCATGCCATCTGAAAGTAAGATAGCATGTTACAATCTCACTGTACAAGACTTAGAAGCATGCACACAGGTTCATAAGTCTATAATGTCGAATAAGACCCAATTTGCAGTGAGTATCACCACGTCTGGCTCTTAGAAGCTAATAGGAGTGTCCAAATATATGTACTCCTCTAAGACTAGGTACTCAGGTGGAGATTCAAATCACTCTGGCTTGTTGTGCATAAGTGAACCTACCGAAGATGTCCACTGATCAACACAGCTTTGCATCAGTGGTCCCACAAGGGCCAACCAACTGACTAGCAACACATGTATCACTGGCAACCCCGATTGATGTTAGATACCTCACAATCTTAAGGAGTCTTCTCTCACTGGCCTAGACACCCACACCCAACTGCTACACTCCAGCTTACCTCGATCTGGAAAAATGCCTCCAGTTGGGAAGAAGTTTCCTCCCTACGCCGTAGGCCTCCTATGAAGGATTATATAGTATTCATGGCATCTAATCACTCTTTAGATTCATAGTTCAATCATCAAATCAAC
This sequence comes from Alisma plantago-aquatica, assembly GCA_963693085.1. Taxonomy (NCBI): domain Eukaryota; kingdom Viridiplantae; phylum Streptophyta; class Magnoliopsida; order Alismatales; family Alismataceae; genus Alisma; species Alisma plantago-aquatica. The sequence goes on from OY856411.1 coordinate 1,099,223,467, forward strand.
ATTTATTAGTTTAACCTTGTAAATAGTTCTTTTCATAAATTATTAGCAGTCTATACTATAAAGTGAGCAACTGAACAACACCACTTATCATATTGAAGAACACTAAATTGAAAATACTTAATTGACTTAATACCCTATCCTTAGGGTTTCATTTTCCTCATTTACATATCAAATAACTCACAAGGATTTAATGCATCATAAACTTTCACTGATAAAAGATTGCTTTCAATAGTTCACTACAATCAAACATATATATGAAACCCTAGAATGAACTGAAATAGGGTTTAAATGGCATGAACCAAAATATAATGTATTAAGAATAACCTTGAATTAATAAATCTATACCATTAAAATGAATGTCTTCTATTGGATTTCATGATGTCTATTCACAAACTTATGACTTTCCACTTATATAGGGTTTCACCCACTTAACGGGGATATCAAGCAAACCTTGGTAATATCAAATGTATTCCATGATAATATCTAACATATCTATACTAAAAATTCAAATAAAACAAACATTTATAGATAAGTAGATCCGAATAGGCAAAGTTCTTCATTCAGATATACAACAATTTCATATATAACTGAAAATCCTATATTTTGGTATATTCTTATAACTTATGCAAGAACTTCAGAAATTCTATCTTAGCTTGTTTTTATCCATTTATAATATGATTTTATGATCTGAAATTCATCACAATAGGAAAATAATACATTTCTATATCAGCTTGCAAAATCTAGAACTGAAAGGTAGATTAGAGTTTTATTATCGCATATAGGAAGAGTTGAAAATTATGGTGGATATAATCCAAATTCGTGTTGTCTACTATTTAGTTGAAGTACCCACTCACCTAATCTATGAAAACACCTTAAAAATGCAGTCTGAGATCTAAAATTCTAGAATCCAAATTAGACTCCTAGAAATCTATTACTTTATTCTTCCTTCAAACTTAGAAACCCTAGGACTGGAGAATTGTAGAGAAAGAGTGAGAAAAGAGAGAGATTTGATATCATTTTGAATCAAATAAAAGGAGGGACTTAATATTGACATGTGAGAGGAGAATCACCAAGAAACAATATCTAGAGATGACAAACTTACTTGATTTCATCAACTCTAGGAAGAGAAAACCTTAGATCGCCATATTCACCACTTTCTCCATCCAAACCCTAACTCTCCCTTTCTCTCTAGGATTTCCTTATCTAGAATGAATCAAGAAATATGGGATCTCCTAGTGTGTTAGTTTAATCATATAGAGCAATTAAGGTTCTTGGGTCAAATGCAAATTGACCCTACTTGCACTTTCTTTTATTTCAACATGAATTTGTATCATTACATTTTTATTGAAAATCATTTACTAAATAGTTCATACTTCCTCCAATAATTATACCAAATTATCATGTTGTCTAACACATAGTTTTAAAGCTCCAATAAATATTTTAGATCATTGTGAATTACCAATAAATGACTAAAAATCAAACACTACACTTCTAAATAGTAGCCTACACCATGGTCGGTCAAAGTATAATGCAACCAAGAACGACATTCAAAGATCATCCAAATGTTTTTAATTCTTGTAATAACATGCATGATTGGGTTATTCATATCATATCTAATCAAGTAAATCCAAGTTACAAGAAAAATATGAAAAATCATTTACAATATTTCTATACCTATCAATTTTGTATCTATATACTATGAAAACCCTAAATTTGGCCGATTAAGGTTCACACTTCTCAAACCCTAATCCTTCAAATTGAAATCATGATTAGAGTTCCTACTTAGGTTTGAAACATCACAATTGAGATACCATCATTAATCAGATTTTAAGTAATGACAGATCTATTTTAGCATGTAATCATCTAGGTAAATCCTAATTTACCAATTAAGCTCAAGCATGGTCATAACAATCCCCCCTAAAAGGGTATCATCCCCAAGACATAAATATGAAGGAAAAGTTCATTCAAAGTTTCTTTCAAGCTTCTAAAATTGTATACATTACTATATTCTCTACCACTTATTCACTACCACCTACTTCTGCTTACTTGTCTTTCTCATTTTGATCATATAGATTACACATCTCTAATCATTAAAATATTCAAGGTAAGAATGGAAAATTCATCATTCTTGTAATCACTATAGGAATTTATTTTAGATCACACTTTGGTCATGTTGCATTTCTCTTTTTTTTTAATTCATACTTCTTACATATCAAATCTATTGCTTATTTGTTCTTAGTAATTTCCATGGTGTTTATCTGCCTTTCTAATTTGCAACCCTTGAAATTATGGATTACTATTACTGCTAATTTCTTCTAATGTAATTGATCTCAGGATTTTATAATATAGAGATGTTAGTATTAAATGTCAAATCACTAGTGGCACTCCCTGAACTACTACAACTCTCATTGTTCTAAGATGAGATCCTTATAAACTACATGATCTTATTATGACGTGAATTTACTCCCTTTGTTCGATATGCAAACCTTATGTCTCTTGAAGATTACAAAGTCTTCCTTATCTTTATCACTTGGATTTCTATTCTCTTACTTGACCTTTATGATAGTTTACTTTCTTTATTTACCCTACTAGGATTTCATCATCATATTATGTGTCACTAATACATTCATTAAATTTGTCTACCTTGGTGATTAAGTATCATTCAAAATTCATTTCCTTATCACTTCATCCCATGTTACTTCCATTAAGAAGGCTACAAAATAGAAGATAATTTTGAGTTTTAGAATCATATCTACAAGCACTCAACACATTTCTTGTATCTAGGTTTAATTACTCATCATCAAGGAGACTATACTATTTAGCATTTTCTCACATCTCACAATCTCTCTCTTTTATCATCTATATTACTCCCTCATCTTTCAACCCCTTCATTATTTTCTATCATCGTCTCCGTATATGCTATATTCCATATGTCATTATTTACTTTTACGTATCTCATATGATCATGTTGTACATTCACGTGTATGATTATCTATTCCATGGCATATATATTTCTTATCATCCTTTTATTCATATAAATTTAGAATTCTAAACCAATATTCTCCATATGAGTTTCATTTTATGTTTAAATATATTGTATATCCTTTATTTCAAATCAAATATCTCATGTATGGGTCAAGCATAGTTTCTCTTTCAATCAAGCTTTTTGGCTCTGAATATAATTTAACTTTCTATGACTTGTTCATTTGTTTAGATTCAGTTTTTTGTTCTTTTAAAAATTAGTTATGCTTAATCACTAGGAACCTATTGAGTACATATGATGGAAACTAGATTATTACACTATAGAGACTTTGAATAAAAAGGTAGTAAGGATGAATGCATTAGAGTTCATAATATAATGGAACATTCAATGCTTTTTATTATATCATGTAACCCTCTTTTCATAATCAAACTCATCATATCCAACATTTGTCTTTGTTTGATCAGAGTTTGTTATCCAAATCTTATAATTTACATGTTCAATCAGCTCCCTTTAATTCAATTTTTCTAAAAATTCTCCACTTCTATGTACTTGTTGTATACCTAACTCTTTTCTCCAATTTTCTCTTTGTTTGTAGTAAGAAATTGTGTTTTAACTGATTATATGATCCATTACCGAGTCTTGATACATTTAAAGGGTTATGTCAACTATGTGTGTTTATTTATATTGAAAATCATGCATTAAACTAGATGATTATGTCCACCTAGGTTTGAGTTTTAGGTCCTTGTGAATCTAACCCTAAAAACCCTAATGTTCTCAGTAGCATTTAAAAATTCAATAGATACAATGCTCTACATCTTAAGGGAGACAAAATGGTAGGTCCTACTAAACCTTTAATACAAGCCACATCTTCCCAGTCATCACTCTATACTCAAAGCAAGGGTTTAAGATTTATGTTCTATCCAATTCTTGGATTTCACTACCAAGAATTCAAACATTTCTTCATTGTGACTTAGTTCAAGAAACCTGAATAAAATTGATAAAACCTTTTATGTACATATAGTATCACAAAGAATAATAATTTGATGGAAATTTTTTTTGACATGAAACTTAAAATAGGTCCCAAAATCAATGTGATAATTAATTCACAAATTTTTTGTAGTAATATATCTGTATCAACATTTTTCTCATTCTCATAAGCGAATCTGAAACAAAATTCAAACCTCATTTCATCAAAGAGATATATCATAACTAGTATACTTTATACAGTATGAGCTTATGGATCCCATAACATTAGGGTTTGCTCCTCAAAATCCTTATGCACACCTCATAATATTTTACATCTTTGTTTCACATAATCTCAAGAACAACCCTGGTAAATATTAAAATAAAACATTTCACACAAGGTTTTCATGTAGAGTAGGGGTTATGTTTAGGGAGATAAATGGACATATTTAAAATCTGTCTGCCACAACTCTAATACCACCTTGTAAGGAGTGAGATATGAGGGGGGGGTCCTCTCCCTACTAAATCAAATAAGACTCATCATCCTTAACAAAAACATGCTAAGTTTTGCAATGGTTGAAATTTTTTGTTCAATCTTTTCCTTAATGGATATCATAAAGATCAGAGTATAGAAGATGAATAAAATATAAGGAATGCATGCAACTTAGAATATACATGATAATATCCCACTTGCATTACATTAAGGCAATGACTTCAATATATAAGAAGAGCGAAGTATTCACTAGATCAAGTCTATCTCCTAGAAAAATTAGCTTCACTGAGTCAAGCCTAGATCATCATGTCAAATATCCCATGTCCTTCACCTAAGGGGTTGGAAGCATACTCCATAAGAGAAGACAAAGTGAAATTGTCATCAAAAAAATGTTTATATGTGAATATAAATAGAGATTGAGAAATATTTGGGAAAACAAAACATGAATAAACTTTATCAAGTCCTCCAACAATGAGGAAAAGTGAACATCCAAATGGATATCAAAGAGATATAATATAAGGCCTACAAAAGGTGCAATTTCTATATATCATTATATACACACACACATATATATATTGGAAGGATATATATATATATATATATATATATATATATATATATATGTGTGTGTGTGTGTGTGTATATATGTATGAGTCAGGCTAGAATACATTCGAGTGTACAGATCATGCCGTACACCCCAATGGTGTTTGCCTATATAGACCATATTTTTTCAAAATGTAATCCATTGATCTTCATGGCTACAATAATAATACGTCACATACAAAATTTGAGCTCATTTGGATGAGTGTAAGTCACTCATCCAAGGACAACAAAATCGATGCACAAAACTAATTTGAAATGCATAATTTTTGCCACCTTTAGATGCACCACCTATAAATGTCCAAATGAGCTAAAATTTATTATATAGTATGTTCTTATGATAATTAATAAGATCAATGGTTTAGATTTTTCAAAAATTCATTTCATCTTCAAAAATGACTGAGGTGTACGGTGCCTCTGGTACACTCGAGTGTACACTAGCTTGACTCTCTCTCTCTCTCTCTCTCTCTCTCTCTCTCTATATATATATATATATATATATATATATATATATATATATATATATATATATATATATATATATATATATATATATATATATATATATATATATATATCAACATGTGCAACAAAAGAACAAATCAATAGGGAACACAACCCATCATCAAAGTCAAAAAAATTATTTAGCATGCAAGTTAGTAAATGTAGTACTAGTAAAATATAAATAACCAATGGTGGCTAGAGCACACAACCCAAAACTTGATAGATAATTGCATATAACCCAACTCCCAAATATATAAATGTGGGTATATAACCTAGATTTCTGGGAACATAACCTCCATCCCAAACATATAACATGGGAACATGACCAATAAATTCCCAAGAACTTATATAACTTAAGGGATATTGAATCAACAAGCATGCAATAATGTAGAGGCAAGTGAAAGTTTAGACATTATAAGTTTTTCCATCACCAAATTGGTAATATGAAACATCCACCAGAATAGTGGCCAAAATAGTTTATCTCCATAATTTAAGGCTATAACATGAAAAAGGATGAACAAGACACAAGTTTAGAGTCCAATATGCATATCCAACAAGTTAAAGAAGATCAAAATATCAACTTCAGAGTATAAATGCTCACACAAGTCAACATCATAAGAGAGAGAAAGTTCATAGAATTAAATGTCTCAAATGTAGTAAGCGAGAGAAAACAAAGGTGATTATTCAATATAATCAAGAAGAGATGCAACAACATTAAGAGAGAGAGATTAGATCAATATTTCGATATGATAAGGAGTTCAATATAGTATAAAGATGCATGTCAACCATCAAGGTCCAAACCCTAAATTCGATAAGGGTATCCTTCACCCATTGCCACAATGAATATATAGATATCATTAATTAATGTGTCAACTTGAAAACCTAAATTATAAACTCTTACTATGATTGGATTTAGGTTATCAATTATGTATAATTATGTAGAGAATATCTACTGATTCCAACAAGTACTTACAAGTAATTGTTTGACTTATAGATTAAATGTTATGCATGATTGAAATTAAAACAATTATAAAAGTATAAAATTCAAATATTTAGAAAATTACCAACATGCCCCACATATGATTCTAGCATCCTATGTGTGATAGGGTATATCAATGTATTGCCATGATCAATAGACAATGTGATTACACTCAAATAAGTAGGTGAAAAAGATAAAAAAATTCCATGATAGAGTGACATACATTATATTTGAACAAGGGTAAACAATAAAATGTTTGATGACCATCTTCTAGGATGAATCTACGTGAAAGAACATATCTCTCAATGTTGTGATACATGGATCAAAATCAAACACCAGTGCCCAAAACTCTATGTAGAGATTACCAACAGATTCATCGTACACCACTGATGTTGGTGTCCCTAGAAAGTTGGTCAAAGATAGCTAGGATCATTGGCAAGGGTTGTAGCCATAGCTACTATAGGGTAAGGTACAAATGACCCAAGGCGAGAAGCCAAAACCATAAAATAGATGTTGGAGAGGATTTTGAGACCATAATGAAACCAAAAACCACAAAATCTAGAAATAAAAAAACCAAACCAAAGACCACAACAACTAAAAATAAACAAGACCAAACCAAAGAAACAAAAAAACATGGTGACACCTTGGAAAAAAACAACAAAAAAGGGGAACCATGTGTCCATTTCTCCATTGGATAAATTGGAGTTATAAGGACGTTTTGTAGGGTTCACAAAATGGTGCCTTGATAGACATTCGTGATCTCAGTAGTCCATGGTGCCCTGGTGATGCCTACCATACTCAGATAGGAAGATGGGGTTAGGGAGGCATGGTCAAAGCATCACTGATCAAACTGACAAGCGGGCTAAGGTGTCTTGGGTTTGGTGGAAGTGTTGGACCATATTTATAGGGTCTGAAAGCTTAAAGCATTGGCATTCTAAGATGAAGAAGGAAATAGGGGGAAATAGTGTCTTGGTTTTAATATGAGTGTTAACAGAACAAATCCTAGTTGAATTATGGGTTGAAATAATCAAAATCTAGAGAGAAACATAAAGAGTAGGAAATCATGATCTAAATATGATAGGAGAGGGGGAGAGGTCAAGGGAGGAAGAGGAGAAAAGCAACAATTTTTAGAATCCTATACAAAGAAGGAATGGGCAAGGGAGATGACGGAAAAAAGGTCTTACATCTGAGTCCTATTTAGATTAGAAAAAGGAATAGAACATGACAATAACTTTGGTAAAAGTTTGGGAAAAATTAGTGATTAAAAGGAAAAGTCTGATTAACATTGAATAATATATTAAGAATTATGTTCTCCAATGAAATTGGGATAGCATACATTATATGATTATGTTTGAAACTTTGCATATTATCTATTTAGAACCTAAGGAATCTGATTTTGATATTAAATTTCACTTCTTAAACTTTCTTTTATGAGTTCTAATACAATTAAGGTTTAGCCTCATTATCTTTATATTCATGGTAATATTGAATCCTTTTCATCAAACTCATGAAATGCAGTTCCATTAACATAAAATGGGTTCTCTTATATTATTTTCCATGAATTAGGTTATCTTACTCAAATACCTAATAAGTACATTTATATCAGCATTACTTATATAAGGGCACAATATTCTCATCCATTTACATTAAAGCTCAAATTATGATTGCATTTCATATATTAAGCACATATACTTCTTTTTAGACATATGTTGGCCATTATTTATGCACTAGTGATCAAAGAAGCATTTATTAAAAGAGATCACTTACATATTAAGAATCATTTAGTTTATTAGGTGTAATTTAATGTTTATTAGGTATCTTATATTATTATGATACCTAATGATACTAGTGCATTATATGAGATAGAAAACATGGTTAGGTCATGTTAGAAAACTAAAAACTAAGGTTAAGTTTTATATAATCATTTCATCATGATATGTAGGTTTATAGATCTAGAGTATGATTATAGTTTCATGAAACCTTACATAGGCTTTATATATGAAACTTATGTTCCCTAAGGTACAAACAAGTGTATTAGGGTTTATGTATCCTCATCTGGACAAACTAAAGTTCTAATAATACACACATCATATACAATGGATTAGGGTTTCTAGATTCAAGAGTCTAGGTTTCAGTATGTTTCATGAACCACAGTCCAAAACAATCTTCTACTTATCCTATCTATCAAGCCCCAAGATCACATTGAGTTCATAAATGTCATTGGCATGAGATCCACTCGAATCTTATGCCTCAAGAAGCAAAATACAAAGGATGGACACATCTCTAGAAAAATAACAAAACTAACCATTTGAAAAAAGCTAATTAAATCTAGTACTAGTAGGTAAGCTACAAAGATATACTACCTCTATGATGATAAATGAGTGAGTTGCACTCAGGTAAACTAAGATATATACTCAAGATGAAGAAGATGTGTCGAAATGGAAATTTCCTCCTAACCTATTACAACCTATGGGTTGACCACTCCTTCAAGATGAGCCATGGTATGGATACGAGTAGTCTCCTCTATATTTTCATGACACTGACTTCTTCCTACTTCTCCTAATGACCCTTCCTATGAAGTTTAGCCTTGTCATGTTCCATAACTATTGTAATGTGATACCTATTGGATTTGCCTTAATATTGTGTCACCTATTGGTACAACTACAAGAAGAAGGTCTTCACATGCCCAAACTACCTCGCATTGCTGACACTACCTCATCTCAAACTGACATGGACCAGAGTGATGGGTGTTGCAAGTACAAGACTACCTCCCACATTGCATCTATATGGCCATGTCATTAACAAAGAACCATAATTGTTCATCCTAGAAGATGAAAAACCTAGGCCTCTACCTTACTTGGAATCCATTATGACTACACAGGTGCATGCGAATCAAATGCTACATGTCTCTCTTGTTGCTACTAGTAGTATTTCTATGGCATCAAATACCTCAACTTCATATAGCCTCCAGGCTATTGCCCATTAGATTGAGCTATATGTTTTTTAAATCAACATCATGACAAATCATTGTTATGCTCTCATTCCTCCTAACTGCATCCAAAATGTTAAGAACTTCATATGCAACTTTAAAGTAGACACCCATCATGATAACTCCATGATTAAACCCTTCTCAAACCATCTTATCCTCTCCCCCCATAGCAGCTAAGTGAGGAGAAAACCCTAACAACTCCATAAATTGTGCCTCAAAGTCATCCATTTACAAATTCCTCTAGTGCATTTGCTCAAACTAATTCATCTACTACTCTAGGTAACACTAAGGAAACTACCTACTTTCAAACTCCTTATAAAACTTAACACGGGCAACCACCTCTTCATGCCTCTTCTACTTCTCCATGTCCCACCCATAACAAACACTACACTTTAGTAGGTAGATAGCATGCTTGATCTTGTCTTATTATTCTATTTTTAAGATCCAAAAAGCCTTCTCAAGATCCACCAACCAAAGATATACATATGTTGGATCAGTTGTTCTAGTATACTTCATGACACCCATTCTCTATGACCTCTTAAAGGGTTTTCCCTAGACCTTGGGAAGACTTGGCATGTGGTAGGGGTATCCTTGGTGTAGGAACAAGTACCCTCTCTACTAGAGATGTTATCATAGACATTAGTTGTCCAAACACCTATGGGAAATCTAGGTCCATAGATGTTGTACGGTTCATGGGAGGCAATATAGGCTATGTTGTACCCTCCCATAGCACTCTCATCTCTGATACCCTCATCCACTCTCCAGCTCCCAACACCATAAATCTACTCTCTACATGCTATTCATGTTTCTCAACCATATATATACATAATATTAAATGGTGATTAGACATGTAGAACATGTAAGAACATACATGATATCCTATTTCCCTATAGACTTATCGAGCCTAAATTCTAATACCATTGAATTTTGTGTACCATCTCTTGAAAATTCATGTTAGACAAGTAAAACACCAAACTAAATTAATCAACATCATAAGCTAAGATATAAAAGTTATGATATAAAACACCAATGTATATCCATAAAGGTAGATGTAAAAAGGTCATCTTTATCATTCATTAACAAGTAATTGTACATGGATATCATTTATTGACATGTGTCACAACCTATATAAAATAGGTATATCTACTAAAGTTTATGACACGAGCAGTTATGTACATGGTATGCAAGATAAAAACTAGAGTCACATTTACATCATAATATAAACCACCATGTTCAGACCCGACTGTGCATGGATGACTCTAGGACACCATCAAAAGACCAAATTGATCTCCAACTATTCTTTTCCATCCAACGGAGTTTCTTCACCGCAGAATACCTGGGTATGATGATGAACACCTAAAAAGATGTGGTTAACCACAAGGATGAAACCCATGTCCTAGTGATATGTATACAACTAAAAGCAATCGATGCATAAAAACCTACTATTATGAACATAATAAAAGAAAATTATTTGTTGTAAATGTTCACACGTTGTAATCAATAGCATAAGTAGAAAGGAGGTAAGACTGACAACACTTGTGAGCATATCAGAGCAATAAAAGCAAAAATTGTGATTTCCTAAAGTAGTTAAATAGATAAATACATGGGTTACTTACTTATTTTATTATTAATTCTTAAATATTTATTGATGTACCACTCAAACCACTAGTTAATGATTGGGAAGTCCCCTAGTTCATTGTATAAGATCTTAGGATTACATATCTGTAGAAGATCTTGTTATGCCTCAATAGATGTGAGTATAAAGACATACATGCTCAACATCAAGAAACCTACTAGAGGGGATCAAAATCCAACATACAAAATTAGGTATATCATGAGTACTCAAGCCATGACACTTATCACTTGGTCATAAAGAATCATATATAATCTTGCCACATATCTTGCTCACATATCTGTAAATAGGCGAGATCACCTCCTTACTAAAATTTAAAGGAAGTACAAAACATCCATCTTTTTAGAAAGATAAAAGATATTGAGGGATGCATGTATAATATTCCAAGTAAATAAGCATGCACAAGATACATTACAAAATGTCAATAGCAGCGGAAATAAAAGAACTAAGCCTATTACATGGCTTTCATTGTTCATTACATGATTGTTCTCAAAAGAAAAAGATAAGAGAAAATGATCTAGCTATAGCAACCTAGACATCCTTTCAGATAGCTTGAGATCTACTCCTGAGATGAATTCCTTCAAACTTGTCCTTCTTCTTGCTCAGCACCACCACCTGGGTGGTTGCGAAAGCACCCAACAAAAGGAGAAAGAAAACAAGGTATGTGTCACAAAAATAATCTAGGATATCCAGATAAGTATAGAAAATAAAAACAACTAGGGTTCATCATATGATGAAGATAACAAGAATATGAGGCTATATTCAAAAGAAACTCGCCATTAACAATTATATGAAAAAGGATTTGCATGTAAGATAATTATGCCTACCTAACTAAGTAGGGTTGAGGCACCTACCAGACCTCTAACCTTAGGTGAGGGGAGAATAAGACATTCCCAGTCACCTACAATATTATGGGGAGAATAAGACATTCCCCAGGGCGATTATTTACATGCCCTCTGTGGGTGGTTGTACATAAGTACCGCTACTTAAAATTAAATAGAACATAAATCCACATCCTAGAAAAGTAGTCATGGCAAGAGTAGTCATAATATTCAATAAGCATGGCAGTGGGGTATAAGACCCAAACAAGAAGAAATTATAATCTAATTTGAGACACGAACAACATTAGGATTCAAGAATAGAATATTTGGGGTTCATTTAAGCCTCATTAGGGAAATATAGGGTTGTACTACAATTATCCCAACATAGGGTGTAAGGAATGCACATACCTCTCTTACTGATATCAATTACTAACTTTCACCACTTTAATTGAGTCCAAGTTCCACTTTGCCTATTTTCAATGTATTAAAATGTATTAGAGTACATAGTGCACATTGATATATAGAAACCCTATTTTTAGAGCTTTTTAGCAAAATTCGGATTTAGCTTTTGAAAATATCACCAATGAACTTATTAGGTTTTCCTGATCAAGAAAACATATATTTATGTTAATTTTGGAGTTATGATGATTAAGATGTAATTTTTATGGATTTTATGCATTAAATTCGTTTTACAAAAATCACCCTTCATCAAACCATGAAATAAGACCATGAAAATATTTTTATTAGATAGAGATTAATTTTCCAATTCCAAAACATATATAATTGAAAATTTTGGATAAGAGGTTTAGAAGATATGAGTTTTGCAATACTGACCAATAGGAAATTGTCATATCATCAAACCGATCAAGATAATTAAAGAGAGAGAGGGAGAGGGAGAAAACACCATTTGAACCAAGATCAGGTTTGAAGTTTCTTAGATAACCAAAATAGAAATTCTAGAGAAGATAAAATAGCAAGAAACCAAAATGTTAGAAGAACGTGGTAAAAAGAGATGGAAACCATCGATTATCAACATAGAAGCATGGGTTTTAAGTATGTACTAAGAAATATATGAGAAGGGGGTTAACAAAACTTTCCTCTAGGAAGGTAATAAGGTTCAAACAGAAAGGATTCCGAGATTAGAAGGTCTGGTTGCTCCAAGCCAAGCTCCTTTCTTGAGCAAAGATCACCTTCTCCACTTTAGAGGTGCAAACCCTAGCAAAAGAGCAAGGAGATGACATGTTTTAGGGTTTTAGGTGGAGTTATACCATGTATGGTCATGGTTCCGACCTAGAATAAGGTGTAAGGAAGACTATAAGTATGAAAATAGGGAATTAAGGGAGGAAACTTACTAGTTTTGGTCGAAATTACCGAGGAGGAGCTTTAGAAACCCTAATAGAGCAATTTAGAAGCCCTAGGAGCCTTCTTCACCAAGGTAGGCTCCCTCTATTACCTTTGGGTAGAAACTTCGTGGTAAAATACAGAAGGAACTATTATATAATATAGAGGAAATAAAAGGAGAGCAAGAGTTTTCAAATTGTTATTTGGGAAGGGGTATACATGGCTATATATAGAAAGAGGTGAAGCATGAGGAGTCTTAAGGGACTTTCCATGTGTCTTTAGCCTAGGGATTGATGGCCATGCAAGAGGATAGCTCATAGAGGCTTCATGCATATCAAAAGTCGGTTCTAAGAGCCCATATATTATTCTAGGCCATCCCCACCGTTTTTCAAGAAAGAAATAACCTCATTGGTTGATAGCTTTTAAGGATAAGCATCTTTATAAAGAGGGTAATCCATATAATGCCCTTGGAAAGAAATACCATCAAACCAAGGTGAAACTAGGTTCTCCAATGGTTTAAAATATCGTTAATGGTAAGGGAATATCTAAGGATTAAAATTCAGTTGATAATTTGCAAAGAAAACCTCCCAATTGGGTAAATTGCATAAAAGTCTAGAATGTACCTAAAATTGCATAACTTGCACAAACAACATCCAAATCAAACCAAATTTGAAACTTAGCCTCATTTTATGTTTTCAAATCATATCAAAAAGTTAGATTAAAGTTTATAGCACTTAATTATGGTAATTAATCTTTCACTAAGGTATTTGTGCATAAACCCTTATATTGGTACAATTAGTGAATAAATGTTCACTAAACCACTATAAATTCCACTAATTAAACATAAATAACATAAAGGATAGAAATGAGATGGAAACTTGGGAAAACGGTTTACATGGAGATTACATCTAAGATTCATTATGTTACAACACTCCACCCCTTTAAAAGGATTTCGTCCTCGAAATCTGAAGCAAAAAGAGAAGGGTGAGTACGTAACATTTCATCTTTCAACTCCCAAGTGGTTTCTTCCAGACCATGATATTTCCACAAAACTTTTACCAACTCAATCTCTTTGTTCTTCAACTGCTTTACTCGAGAGTCAAGAATCTTCACAGGTAGCTCTTCATAGGTCAGATTCTCATGTATCTCCAAAGGCTCAATAGTAAGCACATGAGAAGAGTTATTCACATACTTCTTCAGCACAGAGACATGGAACACATTATGAATCTTATCATAGGAAGGAGGTAAGGCTAATTGGTATGCATAGTCTTCAACCTTATCTAAGATTTCAAATGGTCCAACATAGCGGGGACTCAACTTGCCTTTAACTTTAGATCTAGCAATAGAACGGATAGGCTTGATCTTCAGGAATGCATAGTCACCCACTAGGAAGTTAACATCGGACCTCTTCTTGTCAGCATACATCTTCTGTCAGTCTTGAGCAGCTTTCATGTGTTTCTTTACCAACTGCACCTTTTCTATCATCATTTGCATGTCATCGGTCTTCATTAGAGAATGTTCACTGACATCATCCTAATGCAAAGGTGAACGACATGGTCTACCATAGAGAGCTTCAAAAGGTGGCATACCAATACTAGCTTGGTAGCTATTGTTGTAAGCAAACTCAGCTAATGGTAGATATTGATCCCATGCACCACGCCAATCCATCACACAAGCACGAAGCAAGTCCTCCAGAATATGAACTGTTCTCTCAGATTGACCATCAGTCTGCGGGTGGTAAGCAGTACTAAAACGCAAGTCAGTACCCATCTCCTCCTGAATCTGACCCCATAAGCGAGAAGTAAACTTTGGGTCACGATCAAAAACTATTACCTCATGTACTCCATGCAGGTGTACGATCCACTCAACGTATAATTGAGCCATATCCGCAACTTTGTAATTGGTTTTGAAAGGCAAGAAATGAGCAGATTTTGTAAGCCGGTCAATAACCACCCAAACAACATCATAACCTTTCTTGGACTTGGGGAAACCAGTAACGAAGTGCATTGTGATTTTCTCCCACTTCCATTAGGGAATTTCAAGAGGGTGAAGAAGACCACCAGGTCATTGATGTTCGATCTTGACTTGCTGACATGTCAAGCACTTCGCAACGAATACAGCTATATCATTCTTCATGTTCTTCCACCATAAGCTTCATTGTAAGTCCTTATACATCTTTGTTGTACCAGGATGAATAGTGTACTTGGACCCATGAGCTTCACTCAGAACCTTCTATCTCAGATCACCAACATTAGGAATCCACAACCTTTGTTTGAAGCGGACAACACCATCCACTCCGACAGAGAAGTCAGATTGCAGTTCTCAGTTAAAGCTTTCATCTCCTCAAGCTCAGAACTCTCCAACTGTGCATCCATGACTTCTGAGATCTAGGTTGGTGTAACAGTCAAGCTGGCCATATGAACACACAACTTGTCTTCATCTACTGATTCAACAGGCTGAGGTCTCCATCTAGCCACATGTTCAAGGTTTTCCCATACTGAACATCTCAAAGCAGCAAAAACAACATCCTTCTTACGAAAAAGCACCAGTATGACATTTGCTTTACCAAGATGATAGGTAATGGTGAAGTCATAATCTTTAAGATATTCCATCCACCTATGTTGTCGCAAGTTCATATCCTTCTGAGTCAACAGATATCTCAGACTCTTGTGATCAGAAAAGACTTCAAACTTTTCACCATAGAGATAGTGTCACCAGATCTTCAAAGCATGAACTATGGCAGCAAGCTCCAAATCATGTGTAGGCCAATTAGCTTCATTAGGTTTCAACTGTCGAGAAGCATAGGCGATCACCTTTCCGTCTTGCATCAAAACACACCCTAAGCCTTGTCTGGATGCATCGATGTAGATGACATAGGGTATGCCCTCAACAGGCAAATCAAGCACGGGAGCAGAAGTCAGGCTCTTCTTCAGCTTCTAAAAACTATTCTCACATTCTGGTGTCTAAGAGAACTTGACCTCCTTTTGCGTCAGCTTGGTTAAAGGCAAGGCCAACTCAGAGAAGTTCTTGATAAACTTTCGATAGTAACCTGCTAAGCCAAGGAAACAATGGATATCTGAGGGATTCTTTGGAGCTTTCCACTTGGCCACAGCTTCTACCTTTGTAGGATCAACAGCTATATGTCCGACAGAAATCACATGACCTAGAAACATCACTTCCTTTATCCAGAACTCACACTTTGAGAATTTTGCAAAGACTTGATTTTCTCGTAGTGTGTTGAGTACAATCCGCAGATGCTCACGATGTTGTTCTAACGTGTCAGAATAAACCAAAACATCATCGATAAACACCACCACAAACTTGTCAAGGTATGGGCGGAACACTCGGTTCATCAAGTCCATGAAGGCAGCAGGGGCATTTGTCAAGCCGAAAGGCATGACCATGAATTTGTAATGCCCATAGTGAGTTCTGAACGCCATCTTCGGTACATCATGGTCCTTCACGCGCATCTGGTAGTAGCCACTTCACAGATCCATCTTGGAGAACATAGTGGTTGACTTTAGCTGGTCGAACAAGTCATCGATGTTAGGAAAAGGATAACGGTTCTTCACCGTCACTTGGTTAAGCATGTGGTAGTCCATACACATCCGCATCAAACCATCCTTCTTCTTTACAAACAGGACAGGGGCTCCCCAGGGTGAAACACTACGGCAGGTGAAGCCCATGTTGAGAATCTCTTCTAGCTGCTTCTTCAGTTCGACAAGCTCGGCAGGGGCCAAGCGGTAAGGCGGCTTCGATATTGGTGAAGTTCTGGGTACAAGCTTGATGGAGAACTCCACCTCCTGAGTTGGTGGAAAACTAGGTAACTCCTCGGGAAAGATGTTCGGGAAGTCCTTCACCATGTCTATGTGATCGAGAGAAGGAAGTGTAGTCTCGAGGACTATAGAGGCTAAGAAAGCTCTACACCCTTGCGAGACTAGCTTTTCAGCTTTGATAGAAGAGATAACAAATTGTCAATCTTCTTGCTTTCTACCCTTGACACACAATCTTTCCTCAACAGGATGTGATAAACTAACCTTTGATTCTTCACAAAACAAAACAACTTTGTACCTCTTCAACCAATCCATTCCCAGGATGACATCAAAGGCGGTCATGTCGAGCAAGATGAAATCTGAGGGAAACATTATACCAGATATACAGAGGTCCATGGTCAGAGTTTAGAGATTCGAAGAGCAGATCTTACCACTATGGGTTTTTACATCTAATATATGATCCATATATTTAGATTCTATTTCTAACATGGAAGCAAGCTAACATGATATGAAGGTATTGGATGAGCCAGAATCAAACCGTGCCTTTATAGGATGCATATTAAGATGCAAGGTACCTTCAATAACTTCATTATCTTCGCCTGCTTCCTCAGCATTAAGAGAAAACACTCTCTCATTCATCCTCTCCACTGGCGGTCGCCTAGGGTTCTGGTTGTTGTTGTTATTATTCCGCAGAGGCAAATTCTACCTTGACTGCTGCGGCTACTGGGCATTATTCTGTCCTTGCTGGAAACGTGGGTAGAGTGGTTGGATATGCCCAACTTGGCCACACTCGTGGCAGATCAGAGGAGGTCGGTTGTCTCTACGAGCAGGTGCATTGTTGACAGTTAATCTCCCTATAGGATGGTGGCGAGAGCACCTATCACACCGATCACGTCTGTGATTCTCATTCTGGGTAGGGTTCTTCCTCTTGTTGTTTCTATAGCCATTACTGTGTCCATAGGATTGGAATCCTGGGTAGGACTCGATGGCCAGGGCCTTATCCACCATCTGTTGGAAGGTTAGTGGAAGTTGTGGAACAAGACTTCGACCCACTTGGTAGTTTAGGCCCTCCAAGAACAATGTTGCCCTTCTCTCGGCTCCAAGGTCGGTGGCATAACATTCCATAAGTAGAAATCATTAGAAGTAGTCGGCCACACTCATGCTTCCCTTCCTGAGGCTGTAGAACTCGGCTTCCTTCTTCCTTAAGAAGGCAGGACAGATGTACTTCTCCCTGAAGAGCTTTAGGAACTGGTCCCACTCCATGGTAGAGGTGTCTCGAGTGCGGGCGACACCATTCCACCAGACACATGTCGGTCTGTCTAGCACATACGTCGTGAACTGAACTTTTTGGTGAGGAGGGCATGCCATACCCTCGAAGGTCCGATCCAAAGCCAACACCCAGTCATCAGCTTTATCCACCATGTTGTGTTCACTTTCACCTTTGAAGTAGGGTGGCTGCATCTTTATGAATTCAGTGAGGGTGAACTCCCTCGGCTTGTTGGCATTGGCAACCACTGTGTGGAGCTGCCCCATCATGGTGGAGAGCACCTGGCACATCATTGCCAACTCTTGCTCCGGTGTGAAGGAGGGGGTCCCCAGAGTAGCAGGGTTGACCACACTATGGCCGGCAGGAGTCACAGGAGTGTTTTCCACATTGGAGTCATTAGGGTTTGACTCCTTTCCCTTATTCCTATTGTTGAACAAGTCACCTATCCTGAAAGGTAGGGTTAAGATATTATGTTCCCAGGAGTATTTGATTCATAGATGAAAAAGAATAGAAGCATAGATGGGAAAAGAATATGTAGAATGCTATTGCCTAAAAGCATACTATTTTGGGCAATTCATATCAGCTCAGGCCAGGCCGATATCATATGGGCACGTGAGTCCTCGTAAACCAAGCTAGTGGTGTGGAGGAAAATATTGTCAGCCCCCGAAACCCTGATCCATTCTAGACACCTTTGCTTCAACTTCATGTCCTAATAGTTGCCTAAAGGCACTGATACCATGATGTAAAGAGGCGAGATCACCTCCTTACTAAAATTTAAAGGAAGTACAAAACATCCATCTTTTTAGAAAGATAAAAGATATTGAGGGATGCATGTATAATATTCCAAGTAAATAAGCATGCACCAGATACATTACAAAATGTCAATAGCAGTGGAAATAAAAGAACTAAGCCTATTACATGGCTTTCATTGTTCATTACATGATTGTTCTCAAAACAAAAAGATAAGAAAAAATGATCTAGCTATAGAAACCTAGACATCCTTTCAGATAGCTTGAGATCTACTCCTGAGATGAATTCCTTCAAACTTGTCCTTCTCCTTGTTCAGCACCAGCACCTAGGTGGTTTGGAAAGCACCCAGCAAAAGGGGAAAGAAAACAAGGTATGTGTCACAAAACTAATCTAGGATATCCAGATAAGTATAGAAAATAAAAACAGGCTAGGGTTCATCATATGATGAAGATAACAAGAATATGAGGCTGTATTCAAAAGAAACTCGCCATTGACAATTATATGAAAAAGTATTTGCATGTAAGATAATTATGCCTACCTAACTAAGTAGGGTTGAGGAACCTATAGGACCTCTAACCTTAGGTGAGGGGAGAATAAGACATTCCCAGTCACCTACAATATTATGGGGAGAATAAGACATTCCCCAGGGTGATTATTTACATGCCCTCTGTGGGTGGTTGTACATAAGTACCGCTACTTAAAATTAAATAGAACATAAATCCACATGATAGAAAAGTATTCATGGTAAGAGTAGTCATAATATTCAATAAGCATGGCAGTGGGGTATAAGACCCAAACAAGAAGAAATTATAATCTAATTTGAGGCATGAACAACATTAGGATTCAAGAATAGAATATTTAGGGTTCATTTAAGCCTCATTAGGGAAATATAGGGTTGGACTACAATTATCCCAACATAGGGTGTAAGGAATGCACATACCTCTCTTACTGATATCAATTACTAACTTTCACCACTTTAATTGAGTCCAAGTTCCACTTTGCCTATTTTCAATGTATTAAAATGTATTAGAGTACATAGTGCACATTAATATATAGAAACCCTATTTTTAGAGCTTTTTAGAAAAATTCGTATTTAGCTTTTGAAAATATCACCAATGAACTTATTAGGTTTTCCTGATCAAGAAAACATATATTTATGTTAATTTTGGAGTTATGATGATTAAGATGTAATTTTTATGGATTTTATGCATTAAATTCGTTTTACAAAAATCACCCTTCGTCAAACCATGAAATAAGACCATGAAAATATTTTTATTATATATAGATTAATTTTCCAATTCCAAAACATATTTAATTGTCAAATTTGGATAAGCGGTTTAGAAGATATGATTTTTGCAATACTGGCCAATAGGAAATTGCCATATCATCAAACTGATCGAGATAATTAAAGAGAGAGGGAGAGGGAGAAAACACCATTTGACCCAAGATCAGGTTTGAAGTTTCTTATATAACCAAACTAGAGATTCTAGAGAAGATAAAATAGCAAGAAACCAAAATGTTAGAAGAACATGGTAACAAGAGATGGAAATCATCGATTATCAACATAGAAGGATGGGTTTTAAGTATGTACTAAGCAATATATGAGAAGGGGGTTAACAAAACTTGCCTCTAGGAAGGTAATAAGGTTCAAACAGAAAGTATTCCGAGATTAGAAGGTCTGGTTGCTCCAAGCCAAGCTCCTTTCTTGAGCAAAGATCACCTTCTCCATTTTAGAGGTGTAAACCCTAGCAAAAGAGCAAGGAGATGACATGTTTTAGGGTTTTAGGTGGAGTTTTACCATGTATGGTCATGGTTCCGACCTAGAATAAGGTGTAAGGAATACTATTAGTATGAAAATAGGGAATCAAGGGAGGAAACTTACTAGTTTTGGTCAAAATTACCAAGGAGGAGCTTTAGAAACCCTAATAGAGCAATTTGGAAGCCCTAGGAGGCTTCTTCACCAAGGTAGGCTCCCTCTATTACCTTAGGGAAGCAACTTCATGGCCAAATACAGAAGGAACTATTATATAAGCTAGAGGAAAGCAAAGGAGAGCAAGAGTTTTCGAATTGTTAGTTGGGAAGGGGTATACATGGCTATATATAGAAAGAGGTGAAGCATGAGGAGTCTTAAGGGACTTTCCATGTATCTTTAGCCTAGGGATTGATGGCCATGCAAGAGGATAGCTCATAGAGGCTTCATGCATATCAAAAGTCGGTTCTAAGAGACCATAGATTATTCTAGGCCATCCCCACCGTTTTTCAAGAAAGAAATAACCTCATTGGTTGATAGCTTTTAAGGATAAGCATCTTTATAAAGAGTGTAATCCCTATAATGCCCTTGGAAAGAAATACCATCAAACCAAGGTGAAACTAGGTTCTCCAATGGTTTAAATCTATTTAATGGTAAGTAAATATCTAAGGATTAAAATTCAATTGATAATTTGCAAAGAAACCCTCCCAATTGGGTAAATTGCATAAAAGTCCAGAATGTACCTAAAATTGCATAACTTGCACAAACAACATCCAAATCAAACCA
Source organism: Alisma plantago-aquatica (assembly GCA_963693085.1). Taxonomy (NCBI): domain Eukaryota; kingdom Viridiplantae; phylum Streptophyta; class Magnoliopsida; order Alismatales; family Alismataceae; genus Alisma; species Alisma plantago-aquatica. The sequence continues at coordinate 1,099,245,099 of OY856411.1, forward strand.
TATTTGAAACTTATCCTCATTTTATGTTTTCAAATCATATCAAAAAATTAGATTAAGGTTTATAGCACTTAATTATGGCAATTAAGCTTTCACTGAGGTATTTGTGCATAAACCCTTATATTGGTACAATTAGTGAATAAATGTTCACTAAACCACTATAAATTCCACTAAATAAACATAAATGACATAAAGGATAGAAATGAGAGGGAAACTTGGCAAAAAGGTTTACATGGAGATTACATCTAAGATTCATTATGTTACATAATCATGCATCACTAGAGATACTGTCTCACCACACTGATACATGTTTCAACATTATATTTTGAGGAAAATAACCCCCCACTAACCATATATACTCACAAGTATATGACTTTGAGTACCTTCTTACATCCAATATTTCTACAAGGTTTTCAAATTTACTATCCAGTCTCTTTGAATGCTGGAATAGTTCATATAGTCGCATGATACTTCATAACTACAGTTTCAATTGATCAATTATGCCAATTACTCATATTTCAAGAGGCAAACAAGCATACAAACAAGGCATAAAAATATACTAGAACATTAATTAGGTATAATAAATATTATAAACTATAGAAACTCTTATATCATGCATCAAGGTATCCATACTTAGCTCACATTTAATCAATTCCATCTAGAAGGAGACTACACCTTTATAAAGATATAAACTTTACCTCAAAATGATATATTTCTCATTACATTTTAGAAAACACTAGTACAAAATTATTCACCTTTCTTGAGGAACCCAAAGATGCAAACAAGGCATAAAAATATACTATAACATTCATCAAATATAATAAATCCTAGAAACTCTAGTATCATGCATCAAGGTGTATATACTCTATACAATTCATCAATTTCGTCTATAAGGAGACTACACCTTTGTACATATTCAAACTTTACCTCAAGGGATATATTTCTTGTCACATTTTAGAAACAAAACAGCATTACAAATTTCATATTTAGGCTCCTTACAATGGGTGATATACACTTTGGACAGTATTATGATAAAAATGTCATGTTTAGGCATAAAAAGTCACTTTTAAGTCAGGTCCATATAAGTTATTGAATTTCAGCAATATAATCACTGCAATAACACATTATTATATATTAGATATTTATACAAACAATAAGAATGTATTAGGAATTTTTTTTCCATCAACATGATAAAACAATGTGCACAAGACTTAGTTAAGGATGTGAACTTTGAATTTGATTGAGATAAATATTGAGTTTTCTAGACTTTGATGTCCTTATTTCTATGTACATTCGGTGATTATTACTTCATGCAATTTTAAATTTGATGTGAGTAAATTATTGGTGCATATGTGAACTATGAATGTATGCAAGTGAGTGAATGTGAAGATGAATGAATACAATGAAAATTGTGTATATACATGTCATGAGAATGAAATTGGTGTAAGTGAATGAGGTATCATGTGTGTGAATGAATGAAGTATTTTGGAATTGGTGGATTGTTCTTGTTATTGCAGATTTTGTAGGTTTGTTTGCCTGTTGTCAAGCTGAACACAGGATGGAACATGCAGTTCAGAACTGTAATTCTGAACTATAGGTTCTACATCCTGCTGAACAATCGGACAGCAGGTATGTAGACCTGCTATTTAAAAAAAAACTTTGTCGTCGGTTGTTACAAAAAAACTGACATTGTTGGTCTGAGTCATCAGTTTTAGGCCTAATACTGACATTATAGGACTATACAAAAATAGTTGTGATGGGTAGCATGGTCGTGTTGGACAACACGGTCATAGTCATCAATTTTTTTTAAGAAATTGTAATTGTATCTCTTAATTATTAATTTTGCAAGACATGACCGACGAATCAGATGCTAAATTGGTTTCAATTTATTTTTTAAATCGATGATGTAACAAGTGAAATTTGGGTATATTCACTTTTTGGCCCTTTTCCCATGCTTTTCCTATCATTTCTATCCTTTTTGTCCTTGATGTTGAATCAGTGGCATTAATAGCGGTTAGGTATACATTGGGTCACTAATTACACCAATAAAAGGGTTTATGCACAAATACCTCAATGAAAGTTTAAATAAGGGTTTAAAATGCAAGGTTACCACTTAGGTGAGATAATGATAAAATAAATTTGTACGAAAACATTCTATGGCCTTTTTGGACAAGAAAAAGAAAAGGAAATCCTAAAATAATGAAAGTATGATATTAAATGCATTAATTTGACAAATAGTGAGAAATGTGAGTAAACTACCTAAAATGTATAAAAGGGAAACTCAAAAGATAAATCTAAGCTCAAATTTCTTTTCTTTCATATAAAGTATACTTGAATGACAAATTAACAATTTTGGGGTAATAATTATTATATCTCTTTTATCTAGAAAGGAAAAGGTGAGTTTACTCCAAAATGTGAAATAAGTCATTAAATGATTCTAAAAGTTGCAACTAATCTTAGATTCATAATCTACACATTAAAAATATCCTTTGGGTGAATTTTCATCTAAATTGGATAATCTTTAATATAAATGTGTAGATTAGGAGAGAGAAAGTATCTAAAGTTCAGAATATTAAATAATACCAAGAGTTAAAATTAATGGCCAATTCATGTTTTATATGTTTTAGTTTGCTTGAGGGTGAAGTTTCACATTATTTGCATAATAATAAATATTTTTATTTTAATTGGGAAAGAAAATAAGAATAAGTGTCTAATATATTAAATAAATTATTAAATGACTCCAAAAGAGAATATAAATCTCAAATTCAAAATTTACATGCCAAAATTAGCCTATGGATAAATTTTCAACTAATTTGGACAATCTTAAACATTTTAGTTAATTTAGGAGAGAGAATATAATTTAAGGAACAAAAGCATTAAATCATATGTTGAAAAAAATTAATTAATGGGAAAATTATGTTCCTCATGTTTAGTATTGCTTATAGGACAAGCTTCATATTTTTAGAAAGTTTTTAGATGCATGTAACTCATTAAAGAGATAAAATAAGTGAAAATATTTAAAAAATATTGAATAAAATATTAGAAATCTTCAAAAGAATAGAATAATGCCAAAATTAGATTTCTCACCCCAAAATTAGAGAATCTACAAACCTTGGATTTATTTGTACTTCGTTTGCACCCTCAAATAATTATAGAAGGTTTTGTATATTAAATGCATTAAAAGAACAAAGTTGGAAAGTTGTATTAAAAGCCATTCATCGCAGCCCACATGAATAGGTATTGTGGACTAAGGTCTGGTATTTTGGACATAACTCCCTCGTTTCTCAATGGAACTTTAGAAAATGAGTTGCATTGGATTAAAAATTTAATTTTTCATCCATCCCCTACTCGAGACCTATAATGGAGAATTCTAGAAATGTCTAAACTTGTTCCTCAAGTCTTTCGAAACAACTTCTCACACACTCCTTGAAACTCAAATTCATATAAATAGGACCATAGCCTCATAAGAACCGTACACCTAAAGACTCTCCTCTAGTTTCAATTTCTTCTTGCATCGTCATTTCATCCACTGCCAAACGTGGTTCTTGGTTGGAGTTTGTGGAACCTCTCCCCAATGTATTGCTTCTTCAGAGTGTAATTGGACCTCAGGTAAACAAATTTGGCACTTGTTCATCATGAATGGCTAGTTAGTTTCATGAATGAGCGATGAATAAAGTTTTTCCCAAACTCTTGGACTAGATTCTCCTTGCACTGTTGGCCATGGCGTGTGTATCGGGGGAAGGGGATGATCCCATGTTTTTCCCCTATTTACCCCTCAATTCTCTTTTATTTTCTTTTTCTCATTATGGGTATTCTTATAAATTGCCATATTTTAATTTAAATTTTTGTCATTCGTCACACCATCACAAATAGTACATTTATACTCTTTAGCATAAAGTTTTGATTTTTTATTTAAGGGAAATTTGGTTTTTTGAAATTTAATTTCACAAATAAATTAGTAAATAAAGTGAATCTTGTAAAAACCACATCTTTTTATTAGAAGCACAAAAAATTATAAATAAATATGTTTTGGAATTGAAAAAAATGATCTCTGTCTAATAAAAATGATTTCAGTGTCTGATTTCCATGTTTTTCAAAGGATGATTTTTGTAAACTTAATCATATTAACTCCAATATGAACATAAAAATATGTTTTCTTAATGAGGAGAATCTAATAAATCAATTAGTGAGGTTTTTAGGGTCAAAATCTGAGTTTTGCTAAAAAGGTTTAAAATTAGGGTTTCTTTATATTAATATACAATATGGACTCTAATATGTGTTAATAACTTGAAAATAGGCAAAGTTGAACTTGGATCATCTAAAAGTGGTGAAAGTTGGTAATTTAACTCAATAAGAGAGGTATGTGAATCCTTACACCCTAAGTTGGGATATTTGCAAACATAAACCAAATTTCCCTAATGAGGCATTACATAAACCCTAATATATCTATTATTATTTCTTTTGATATATTTACCTCAAAATTAGTATTTTTTGGGTCTTGTACCCCACTGCCATGTTTCAAATATATATTTTTTCCTTTTTTCGATAAAGGTCATATTCATTTCTACCATAGAAAGTTTGCTGACAAAATGCAAGTTGTCACCTGCAATTTCTGGTTTTACACTACTGATGTAACTAGAAAATAAATTGCAGCATGGTTGACATAAGAAAGATGTCTATGGGGGAGGCACCCCTTAACAAGCCCCAGCATACAATATCTAATATATGGTTATGGTAAAACTCTGGCAGCGGCATGAAGAAGTACAATTCTGGTTTCTTCATCTAGCATCTCCTTGAGCTGGCATAGATATTCCGCATCCGATTGACCTGCATTAGTTTCCACTATTTCCGTTGTTTCCTGTTGACCTGCAGTGATGGATAACATTTAGATCTGATTCTATTAAATTTATGATGATATTCTTGGGTTTCCTAGCGTTGTTGAATCTTTTGTTGTTCCTCTCTTGCCCTGAATTCCAAAAGATGGTGACTAGGAAATCATCAGCAAGAAGCTGGTGATTGTTTCTGAGCGGCATGAGGGATGTTGGAATTTTCATGAAGTTTTAATCGTGATGTTCGATTCTTAAGAAATTTAAATAATGTTAATCAATAAATTGAAGTGGTTGAAGATGTGCTCCACTATCTCTACTTCCCTCATACAAAGAATGCACCTAGATGGACCAACGAAGCCTCTTTTATTTGAGTTTTGGTCTGTGAGGAGTTTGTTATTTAGTAGGAGCCAAAGAAAGATTTTGAGATTTTGTGGCCATCTATGTTTCCAGACATTTGAACTTGGTGGGGAGATACCTTTGTATAAAAGGAAGGAGTATGCCTCTTTGGGTGTGTATTTCACACCCAATCTCCATGCAATTTTGTTTGAGGTGTTGTATTCTAACTCATAGATGATGTTGTTGACTTTGACCTGGTTGATGTGTGAAAGTATCCACCATTTGAGAGCATTTGGTCTATTGCTGGTTAGGAGGCCAAAAGCTTTGGCCATGGTGATTTTTGCAAGATTTTTTGGGATAATCCAGTCGATGTGCATGTTTTTGATTGAGCAATTTTTGAACCATGGATCGTCCCAAAAGGATATAAAATTGTGTGAGTGTGGAGGGGTGCAGATGATTTTCTTGATGAGGGTGATGTGTTTGTTTATGTACTTCCAAAGAGGTGAAGCCTTTTTTTCTTGGTCTTATGCCAGGGGGGTTATCTGATAGTATTTTCCCATGATTAGGTTTCGCCATATTATATTTTTATTGTTAGCTAGGCTATTTATGATTTTAGCAATGAAATAGAAAGTGTGTTTTTCTAGATTGATTATCCCCCATCCACCTTGGTTAATGGGAGCAGTGATGGTATCTCATTTCACCAAGTGGATGTGCTTTCCTGTTGTAGTGGTATTGTGGTGATTGTTCTAGAGGAAGTTTCTTCTAATTTTTTCTATGGTGTTTTTGGTCTTGGAGGGGAGTGGGATGCAACTGAGTTAGTAGGTAGTAATCGGAGTGATAGCACTGTTGAGGAGAGTGAGTCGGCCAGCAAGGTTAAGGAAATTGTTTGACCAAGAAGAGAGTCTGTTTTGGATTTTTTCTATGATTGGGTTCCATATCGTATTGGAGATACTGAGTGGAGTGATGGGAAGGCCCAAATAGCTGATAGGAAAATTTTCAATCTTGCACCTAAGCAAGGCTTTGTATCTATTCATCATATGTTGGTCTATGTGCACTCCGAAGATGGAGGATTTTTGAAGGTTAATTTTGAGCCCAAAGATGCAGGAGAAGATGTCGATGATCCTGATGGTGTTTATAATGGAGTTGTCTTCTGGTGTGATAAGGATTATAGTGTCATCAGCAAATTGTATGATGTTCTCCTTACACTCAAATGGTGTGGCTATCAGGCCTTTATAGACCCCTAATTTGATCATTCTGGTGAGGATACATGTAACTATGGTGAAGAGATAGGGGGAGAGTAGGTCCCCTTGTCTGAGGCCATTTGTATTTTTGAAGTATCCAAAATGTGCTCCATTTATGATGGTGGAGTAGTGATTTTTAGAAACACATGCATGTATCCAGTGAATCCATTTGTCAGGGAAGCCAAAGCCTGCCAGGGTTTTGATGAGGCAGTTCCAGTTTATGAAGTCGAAAGCTTCTTCAAAGTTTAGTTTGATGGCTAGGATTGGGGTTTTATTGGTGTGGAAAAAGTGGATAGTTTCATTGACCATTAGGTAGGCATCTTGAATGCTATGCCCTTTTAGGAAGGCGATCTGGTTTAGAGGGATGATGTGGTTGATATGGGGTTTTATTCGGTTAGCTAGTGTTTTTGCTATGATTTTTTAAGAGGTGTTGATGAGGCTTATAGGTATGTATTGTGTTATGAGATCAAGTTGGTTAGTTTTCTAGATGAGAGCAATGAAGGTTTTGTTCATGTGTTTAAGGATGCAATGAGCATTGTTGCTATGATGCAGCTCCTGAAGAATGGCGAGAAAGTCTTTTATGTAGTGATTCCGATTTGCAAGGTAGAACTCAACATTTAGGCCATCAGGACGAGGAGATTCGTTAAGTCCCATGGACTTGATATCTAGGTTGAGTTCTTCAGTGCAAAATGGGTGTGAGAGATTGTGGTTGTAAAATTCTTGAAGGGCAGAGAGAATTCCAATCAAGAGCATTCAGACAAGTATGTTGATGTTGAGTATTGAAGATGTTTGTGAAGTGCTTGACAATGTGTGTTGTAATCATGTGTTTGTTCATAGTTATGATTCCATTAATGTTGAGGTAAGCTATAGTATTTTTCCTGTGGTTGTTGTTGCAAATTGTTTGGAAAAATTTTGTGCTTTTGTCCCCATCCTTGGCCCAGGAGATTTTTGCTCTCTGTCTCCAATTCATGTCCAGGAAGTTTTAGATGTGGTCTATTTCAGCTTTGATGGTGAGTACAAGAGCAGGATCCGCAGAAGGGTCCTAGTCCACATAGAGGAATTGTTGTTCCAGGTCTCTAAGGGAGTTTGAGAGGTTGAGGGGGTGTTGGTGGGTCCAGTTTTTTATGAAATTTTTTATTTGTTTAGTGTTTTGTAGAATGTGTAGGCCAAGATTTGTGGAGTGAGGTTCATCAAGACTCCAGTGGTCTAGACAAGAGTTGTTGAAGTTTGGGAGGGTGAGCTAGAAATTGTCAAAGCGGAAGGGTCGAAAACCCCAAAAAACATAAGAGGTGTCAATGATTATGGGAAAATGGTCAGATATAGCTCGATGTGAAATGTGTACATTAGCAAGTGGGAAGTGGTCCTCCCAATAGGAAGAGCAGATAAAGTGGTCCAGTCTGGCAAAAGATTGGTTCCTGGACTAGGTGAAAGCTACATTTGAGGGTTGGATATCTATCATGTTGTGTGTAGAGAAAAGTTGAGAAAAGGATCTGTCAGTAGAACAAAGGGTAGATGTGGAGTTTGAAGGGTTGTATCTGTCTATGGTTTGGGTTATAAGATTAAAGTCTCTTCCAAGGAGCCAGGGTTGTTGGTAGTTTGAAGCCATGATGGATGTCAATTATGTGAGAAGAACTGCTTTGTTGTACCCAGGTTCACCATACACTCCCGTGAAGATCCATGTGAAGCCATCAGAGATGTTTTTAAAGGTGAGAGATATAGAAAAATTATAAATTTCTTTTTTTGTGAGAGTGAAAATCTTGTTGTTGTATCCCACTAGAAGATCACCCTTGAAACCATATGAAGGGATTTGAAACCATTCTGATATCTTATTTCCTCTAATAGTTTTGAGCGCAAAAGTAAAGAGATTTGTTTTGGTTTCTTATATAGTTATTAGGTTGATGTTGTTTTTATAGATGTGGTATCTTATTTCTTTGCATCTATTTAGACTGGCTGCCCCGCAGACATTCCATGATGTGATTTTCATTTTGAGATGTGTGATTGTCCGGACACTTCAAGGAGTCTTATAGAAAACTCATTTGATTAAAGTTTATATATGCTTCTTCTATTTTTCTTTGGTTGGACCACCCCAAGAAACTTTCTATGTTTTTGATGGCTTTGTGGGCTTATGGTTCTTTTTCAAATTTGATTCCTATTTTGTTAGCGAAGGAGGTGAAACTAGCTGTATTGGACCAAGATTCTATATCTTCAATTTTGTCCCAGTCATGGTCTAACGAAGAAATAGTAGGAGAAGGAAAATCAATATCATCTGAATTATCTGAGACATGTGAAGTTAATGAACTGGGTGTGAAAGTACCTGCCTCCGAGCCATTAAAAATGTGTCTTTTCTTCACTCCTTCTGGGCTGGACAGTATTGGTTGAATAGACTTGATGATGTTGTCTCCTTTTCCTTTGCCTTTCTGCTTCAGACTCTGCGATGACCTAATCTCATCAATGATAACAGATTTAAGCTTATTCATAGTATCTGAGCTAATATTGATGGATGGGTTGCCTTCTTTTGTTTGATGGGGAAAGGTGTGTCTAGGGATGATAGGGAACGGGGTGGAAAGGTCTTTGGGTGGGGAAGAGGTTCTTAGTCTTTTAAGGTTTTGAGATTTGTTTGAATTTCCCAAGGATGTAGTCGGGGTTGTTTATCTTTCCCAAACCAAGTGTCTGTCACCAGGTTTGTGGTTTGTGTTCAGGGGTTTCTGACTTTTTGATGGACAGTACCATGAAGGTGGATGAGTTGAGAGGTCTGAGAAGGCAGTCTTGGTTGCAGAGGGGTGTTCAGCTGAGAGTTTGATGTTGTAGATGGTTTCACCAAGTCTGATGTTGATGGCGGTAGGGAATGATATAGCTTGTTTAACAGAAAGGAGGTAGAAGGCTTTTATGTATTGTGTAGGGTAGAGGGTCTCAGGACTGATGTATTGGAGGGTGGCACCTATAGTATGTGTTATTTCTCGGAAAATCTCTACTTCCCAGAGGTGTGGGGGAAGGTTTGAGATGGCGACCCAGTCAGACCCCCCTATCGGAGCCTCATAAGAACCCATCTCAGCAGACCATTTGGTAAGGTTGGCTTGAATAAAGCTGGAACCACAAGGGATGGTTAGGGCTTGACCAAACATATGGTCAATCTTTGTTCCTTCAGGGACGGAGTAGAGAAGCTGAGTTGGTGAAAGAATCTTAGGTTTGAGGATAGTATGGCCCGATATCAAAAGGGCGATAGCCCTTATAACATCAAGAATGTTGACCTTGTTGTTGTCTATGTTGTTTTCAATGGTTTCTATGACACTTTGTAGGGACAAAACCTTAAGGAGTCTCATGGAGTTTGCTGGGAGATCAAGGGAGATGGCATATTCAAGATGGGCGGGAGCCTCCATTGAAGTGGAAGAAAAGAGGGGATGGGTGTTTGTAGCAAAGTAGTGGGTGGGAAGGGTGATGGTCTGCTTAGTAGTGGCGTTCAAAGGAGGGTTATATAGCTGGGGCAAGTTGTGGAGTGCAGGTTTTGAAAGGGTGTGCGAAGAAGATTTTAGTTGTGGGCGGTTGTTGTGAGGGACGTGTGCATGGTCAGGCAGGAGTGGTGGATCAGCAAGGCATTCAAAAGGGTTTTTGGAGAAAAGGGGAGAATGATTTGGTTTTCTCAGATGAATTGGTTTGTCCTTCCTTAGTAAGTGGTAAGTTTGTCAAAAAGTGGTGTTGTAATCATGGTTTGCTCTGGGGAAATGTCTTCCCTTTCTTGGGACAGTGCTGGGGCAAGTACAGTTGGGACGAGTAGTGCAATATCTTTTGGTGTGGCCTTTTTGTTGGCACCTGAAGCATGTGATACGTTTGGGGCATCTGGAATAAGAATGGGTTCTACTGCTGTAGGTGGTATAGAGCAAAGCCTAAAAAGGGTGTTTTGGAGGGGCTGGAACCCAGGCCTGAGAAAGATGTGTTTTTTGAAGCTCTCATTGATCAGAGAGAGAGATGGAAGATGCCCTAGAGGGGGGAAGTTGAGATTTAATTTTTCTTCATCACTAGGAATGATGTCATCTTTAGGACCCTGAGGGGAATAGGTGACATGGAAGGGAGTGGCTCCCTTTTGGGGAGGGGAAAACCTGGCCGCGATTGAGTTCTGGTGGGTTGCATGGAAGGAAGTGGCTCCCTTTTGGGGAGGGGAATACCTAGCCACGATTGAGTCTGGGTAAGTTGTTGATGTCGTTGTATCCTCTAAGTCTTCTTCCTCCAAGGTTGACGATATGGAGATTGGCCAATTTTTCGTCCCTATCAGGAGTTGGTGTTCATCCCTAACAAAGAGTTGGTCCACCGAATCAGGGGTAGATGAGAGAGAGTGCTCCCGCTGGCTGAAGAAGATGGGGTACAACTCTTGGGGGGTTCGTTATTGAAATCACACACCCAGGCTGTGAGGGTTTTGTGAGAAGATGGATTTATGAAGATAGTCCATTCCCTCCAGAGCTTCAAGATAGATATCATGTTAGCCCAACCTTCAGTGATCAACAAGGTCGATGTTTTACTGCACTAATTGTGATCCTCCTGCCTGGACCATTCAATGGTCACCAGAAAAGATCAGTTGCCCATGCAGACAGTATTTGTCCCCAGGGAGATGTCAAATCGGTGGTATTTCCATGCCCTAGGTAGGGGGATGCTAGAGAGGAAAGTTGGGTTGGAGAGCTGGTAGTCCATGAAGGTGAATCTGGAGTTCATCTTGGCTGAAAGCAGTGGGGAATGAGTTGTAATAGGTTTTGTTGGTGGTTTCTTATGGTGGAGTGCTTTCTTGAAGAGAGATGGCTTGCCCGAACACCCCCAAGTCCTTTTTTGGAAACTCAAAGACATAGAAAAGGTGCCTCCAGTTCTCATGATTTGATAGTTGAGATGGAAGATAATGGGAGTAGGGCCAAAATGAACTCTTACCCCTGAGAGGATAAAGGACAAAGAGAATCAGGCGTATAATCTGGTATCACGTCAGGGAGTAAAGATGAGCTAGAGCACTGGTGGGAGGGGTGTCACTGTGGATTGGTATGAGTAATAAATGGAACTCGGGTTGAAAGAAACCCAAGAGATTATTATCCCAGCTGCCACGGTATGGGGAAGTCAACAGGTGTTGGATTTTATGTGCATGCAGACGTTGATTTTTGAGTGAGAACATGTAATCGAGTATTGATGTCATCTCGGTCTCTGATCAGATGTTGTCGATGTGATGTGGGAGGTAATGGTGGAACCTGGACAAATGATGAGGTGGAGGAAAAATCAAAATGGAACAAAGTTTGTACCTTTGTTTGAAAGCTTGTATCTTGATGACGTGTTGGAGGGCAACGAGGTGTGATGGTACGGGAGATCGTAGCTTGATCACCAGAGAAGGTGGGGCTATGCTCTGAGCAACTGGTTAGGGTTTATAGGTGTTTCTAGAGAGAAAGTGGAGCTTTCTCTCACTTACTATCACATGTTTCAAATATATGATGCTTCTACTTGCCATATTTTCTCTTTAGCATGATGATTTTATTTGACTATTTAGCTAATTTAGTTGTACTTTTGTATAACCACCCATAGATAGGGCATTTTTTATTTTGCCCAAGGGAATGTGTTACTCTCCCCCATTATAAAATATTTTTAGGTGATTCGTAATGTGTTATTCTCCCCTCACCTATTTGGTTGAGGTCTGGTAGGTACCTCAACCCTACTTAGTTAATGTAGTCAATATTAATCATGCATGCAAATCTTTTACTATTTTCTTGTTATAGCAAACATCTATTTGATTATTCCTCATACTCTTGATCTCTTCATCTTATGATGAAATCTTAGATTTATGTTCATGTTATTTCTCTACCTTTGTCCTTATTCACTATTTTGATACATACCTTGTTTTCTCCTCTTGTTGGGTGATCCCAACCACCCAGGCTTGGTATAAGACCGCGCAACAGGAGCATGGAGGACCAGCCTAGGATTAGGATAAGGAGCACATGGCTTTCAGAATGGACCTAACTCATGAAGTTGATGCTTGGAGATAAACTTGATATGGTTTAGATTTCCCTCTATCTAGATCCTTATGTTATAATATCCAAGTAAACCCTATATGGGAGATGATGATTTACCTTTGTAAAATTGATTATAGTCATGTCACTTTTATTCTTCTACTATGATCTTTGGTCTTTTGTATACAATTATATAAGATTTGAAAATACTACACCTACTCCAGCATACCCTTTGAGTGTGTTTGGAATGGATGTTTTATTCTTCAAATTTTAGTAGGGAGTGGATCCCCTCTGGGTCACGCTCTTTATAGATGACTTAGGAACCTTTACTAGTTACAAATGTGACCTAGTATGGCTTTATGATGTCGTGTTTGTTGCCTAAACCGATGACCCAGAAACCTACTAGTGTCAATTTGTTTTAACATAGCAGCTGAGGTTGTATATTCATCTTCAATTTGTATGTCCCCAAATAACCAACGTCTTAGACCCATAGTTGTTGAGGCATCTGTCTGGGTGCCACCTAGGCATCGCCTAGTCGTACATACGCTCAAGGGGTGGTCTCCTAGCTAGACGTCCAACTTTCTTGCCCAAATAGGCATCTTCCTAGGGCTCTTGGGCGACTAGTCGACTGCCTGGGTTGCCTGGGCGGGTGCTAGCCTGACTGGGTGACTATTTTTTTGCTGGGCAGGCCAAAGCAAGGGTCCAAATACCACTTCTCACCTTCTACATTTTCATTCTATGGAGCAAAAATTTACCATTTTGACTTTTACATTGATCATTTATTGTTGAAAATTGGGGTATACAACTATAAACTACACCTTATGTTCTAATATATAGAAGTGATAATGTGGAATTATTTACATTCTCTTTATATATTATAATGTCTTTCTTATTATTTATATTGGGAATGTAGATCTCCATCTCTTATTATTTATATGCTCTACTTAATTTTTTCTTAAATGCAATACATTTAGAGAATTTCAAGGATTATTAGAGTTGCAATGTATGTAATTAGTGTGAACCTTTCATTTTTTAATTATCTTTTTTTAAGGTCATTCTTGAATTTTCTTGTTGCCTCTTATTTAATTTAATTCATCTAATTACATCTATTATAACTTATTTTGTGGGGTTTGGATTAGAATTCTACAATTTCATGTGCAATATTCATATATACTTATATATAATAACTAAATATATATTTTATATAATTAAAAAATTCATCGCCTGGGTGACCGCCTGGGTGACCGCCTGGGTGATGTAGGTGTCTTGGGCGGCCTGGGCGTTCAGCCAAAGCAGGTCACCGCCTGGCCGCCTTGAAAACTATGCTTAAACATGTGACTGTAGTGTCGCCCACTTAGGTTTTGGTAGGAAACCAACGTTATAGGGTCATTTTAACCGAAGCCAGAGGTAATTTTTGTACTACTGATATCAAAAACCCCATAAAGGGGAATTTGTAGGGCAAAAGCATCCCTTCTCTAAAATTTTATCCTAATAGCATAAAAAAGGCTTAATTACCATCATGGACCATCATTTAATAGAGAAGAGGGTAACTGAATTCGTCCATAAACATTTTTTTTCACTAAAATAGTCCATAAAGATAACCCTTTTAGGCATATAAACAATGTTTCTAGGAAACTTTAGGGTTTGCATGTATGATATGTGTGCAAAGAAAGCAAACAAGAGCTATATGACTCACCTCGTAATAAAGAAAACTAAATACAAAAATAAGATAGTGAACAAGGCTCCAAATTCCACCAAACATCCCTCTAAAAGCTTCACTAACCTCCTTTTAGCAAGATCTAGCCTCAAATAGGTCAAAGAGAGAGAAAATGAAAGTTGGTTAGCTTTAGGAAGCTAAAACGACCATGGTTTTACATGGATCTATACTAGGAGGATGGAAAAGATGGATAATATAATGAAAAGAGAATAAAGAGAGAAGACCTTACATGATCTATCGACAAAATGTAGCTATCTAGATTCCACCAAGTCAAGCTAAATCTTCTCCTTCCAACCACATGCAAGCTCTTAGCCTTGCCCCTTGACTTTCCTTGAGTTCACTTGACATGTTTTGTCTCTTATTCACTTTCTAGTAGCAAATCGGGTGGCAAATGATTCATAGTGTTGCGAGGTATGGGTTTTTTTATAGGTTGTAGGAGTTAAAAAGTAAAAATAGTCCATAAAAACCAAATAGGAAAATTCATCAACCACTTGAATCTCCCACCCACTAAACCACTTGTTTACTGACTCATCGACTTAATAACCATCAACCTTCTAGGTTTAGACATCAAGGTCCAAGCTAATAGGTCAAGATTCTCAACCACTGGCCCCCGTTGAGGTACTTATCATCTAAACCATTGAGGTCCTCAAGCACTAACCCATCAATGTCCTCAACCACTAACCCAACAAGCTCCAAGTAGGATGAGGAAATTGACCATCTAGGGATAGCCATTGACCCTGGGCATGGCATTGGATGATCAACATTCTAAGAGTGAGCCATTGACCTCACTCCCTCAACCACCAAACCCTTGGTTAGATGAGGATGCTGAGTCATCAAACCTCCAAGAGTGAGGCCATCAAACCCACTCAACCAACACCAAACTGTAGGCTCAGGAAAGGTCAAGAAGAAAAGGGATAACATCATACACCCAAGGGTTGAATACATCAAATACTAAACATAGAGAACACATACATAAAGCAAAGAATGATCTTAGATATTTTTAACATAATTTAAATAAATTCCTCATACATTCATGAAATCATGAAGTTAAGGAAAATAAGGTGAAATTAGGGCTAAACTTATGTTTATCACATAATCAAATGATTCAAGTTCTTAATGAAGTAATCAATTATGATAAATGAATAATATTGGAGTTAAGGTATGCCATGGGCCTTACAATGTGGCTCCACCATTTCTAATTTTTTTATCTTGTAAGGAGCTTTTTAATATTTCTTTATTGTTGATTTTTTCATCTTTAATAAATAGAAACAAAAATTTATTCAGGACTTTATTTAATTGGAGGCAAAAATGGACAACAACTGGGAATTTCACCTAGCTCATGATAACTAAAATGTTTTGGCTACATAAAAAATTTCAAGCACATCAACAATAGTCTCCACACCAGCAATGAGGATGGGAAAGTCCATAATTTCCATCCCTTCTATTCCATGAGTTATTGATATACGACATTAGTTAGGGCTCGTGGTTGAGTTATGAATTGTACTACCACCATTTTGGTACATTTTTCCCTTAACCACCACATCATATTGTGGGCCATCCCCTAAAATCATGCACTTTGTACCAACATGGTATATACATTAGGGTCATTGTGACATTATTTATAGTATAAATAGGTCAATGGCTAAGCTTACATCATGTGGCATAGTGGTACTCCATCACCCTAGTTTTAATCAGTAAAACACATCAAGTATAAACCAAATTTAGGATTTTGATAGTCAACAATATATGATGACATATATATTCACATAATATGGAAATCACAGACACATGTACACATATGAATCCATCTAATGTATGTATATGTACCAAAAAAATGCAAATCTGGATTCTATTTTGGGTTATGCTTGGTATGAGACTAACATGTATAACAATTATATTGAATATGTGACATGTCCTACCCATGAAATCCATCTAATATAAAACTTACCATTGATTAGAATATGCACAATATATTTCAAAGAATGGCTCATAACTATGAATTGGAATGAAATTTGAAATACATCTAAGTACTATACATTCAATCCATCATGATAGATTACATTGTAGGTTTTTTCAGACATTTCAAATATTAAATTCATACATATAACTTATATGACTATGATACATTATTCTTTATCCTTACTAAATGGCCAAAAAAATAGTTTTTTAACAAAAAATAATTCAAAAAGATTGTAGTCATCGTATTATATATAACATGTGGTTATATATACATATTTATGTAATGAACCTGGGATGGTTCCTTAGACCTACATTTATCATGGCATTTACCCAATTATATAAAATGTTTGATGAACGGCTACTCTCCCCGCTCTCACCCTAGCACCGCTAGGGTTTCTTCTTGCATAGACGGCTGCCTGGGGGGAGGGGGTTTGGCCATCGTAAAGCGGTGCCCCACTCCCCCTCGGCCTGTTCTCGCCCGTCATCAGCAGGATCTCTTCTTCGGGAGGTGTGTGGACGTGGTGTCTTTGGAGGCAGCGGTCTTCTTCTTCCCTATCGTTGAGCCCGACTGCGATGAGTTTCCTATCCCTTTCTCTTTTATTGGATTTCTGTTTTTTGTTCTCTTGTTTTGTCTATCTCGCTGTTAATCAGCGTTACTTTCTCTTCTCGTGGTAGATTTTTCTTTCTCGGTCAATTTTGTTATGGAGTTTGTATGGAAGCAAGTGCGGGGGAAATATCCTTTTGGAACACCGATTTGGTGCAGGTACTCTACCACATATACATACTCAGGTTGAAGGTATTCCTCATAGAAAGCTGCCTTAGCCAGCGAAGGAGAAGAGGAATCTATACATCATTGTCCTTATCAGATTCCGATATGAGTTTTTGTGGTGGTTTGTATCTGTTCTTGATCTTTGTGTGGTCTTTTAGTTTGTTTTTCTCCTCATGTAGATGCCGTATGGCCCCTCCATAATGAAATTTGTCTGTTTAACTTCAAAAAAATATATATATAAAATGTTTGATCAAAATTTCAGTCATCTTGTGTATGTAAATTGTGTAGATCATACCTCAAATGGGACATGTATTTTGTAGGACCATCTAGGTCCAATGCTTATCCTAACTCATGGATAATCTATTCTCTATATATATAATTAAATGATTGAATTTCCTCATGTGCAAGGTGGGGTTATGCAATTTACACATAGGAGAAAATTGGTCCCTTACAGCCCCCCCCCCCCCGTGTTGCACCTCTACATGTGTCTCAACTCTATCTCCCATCCATATATTCTATTTTTTCCTTTTGTATGCCTCATTTTTTAAGAGTGAGAAAAATAAAGAAGGGAAGTGAGAATGGAATTAGAATGGGAAAGGAGGAAAGTAATGAAAGAGAGGAGAGAAGTAATGGGGGAAGGAGGAAAGTGATGAGGAATATGAGGAAAGTGAGGAGGAAAGTATTGGGGAAATGAGATAATAATGGCAAAGAGGAGGGAAGTAATCGAGGGAGATGAGGGAAGTGCAGAGAGGAGGGTAATAATAGGGAGACAAGGGAAATGAGGAGAGAAGTAATTAGGGATAGAGTAAGTGGTTGTGGGAGAAAAGGGAAGTAATGAGTGGAAAGAAGGAAAGTGATGCCAGAAGTAGTGGAAGGAGGCAAGTAAGGTAGATATGACAAAAGTGAGGAGAAATTTAATGACAATTTGTACAAAAGAAATGAGGTGTAGAGAAAGGTAAAGGATGTGTTGAGGGATAAAAAACAAAGCATGAGAAATAGGGAAGTAGCTGCAAAACCAAAATAATGAGAAACCAATAATTGTAGTAGAGGTAAGTGGGAGGCATGCGTACAAGACCTTGTGCCCGCTTGAACACTAGGCATGCACTCAAGTGAGTGCTTTTTGAAAAATGGGTGCCTAAATTCATATATAATTATATATAAAATTACACATAAATGTATATGATTAATATTTTAAAGGAACTTTCATAAGTATATGAACCATGTGATGAGTGTAAAATGACAGAATTGAATTAATCATTAAATTATAAATATTATAATATATTAAATTAATTATTTACTGTTGTAGAAAATACATGATACATACACTAGTGGTGCATACCTCATAGTAACATGCAGTGCATGATATGTACACTATACTTTAGTGGTATATACTACATAGTACAAATCATTATATAGTGTTAGACAGTACATGATATGTACATATTACTTACTAGAAAGTATATCACTATGACAACCTATATTTTCCTCACTCCTCAAGTATGTGTCATTGACTTCGTCTTTCTACTAGTTTCTCACTCTTCCCTCAATTTCATGATTGAATGCATGTTGATCTATAATTAGATTTATTATGTACATGTGACTCATAGAGACACTCAATTTAACTAAAAATCTAGTTTTCATTTTGATCACACATCACCATACTCCTTTCTAAAATTATCTTATCTATGTACTTTTATCAACCATATTCTTCTATTCATGTTTTAGAGTTCTCTCTTGAATTTTCAATGCATTTATTTTTTCTCAAATCATAGCTTGCATGAAGGAGTTATGTCAAATTGAAAATCAATAAGTTCAATTCAATTTTATACATATCCCTACTCTTTTTCTCGATCTTGGGTTGGCCTTTGGACCCAGATTCATATGTGGCCCACAAAGTCCCTTCCCCTTTACCTGGAAAATCCATGCCCACCCTAGGAAACCAATCATGAGCCCTACTTAATGTATTTCCAACTTAGGGCCTATGGATCCCTCTACCATGTATATGAGCCTCCATCCAACGACCATGATTATTTCTTCTTCCTTTGTACCATGGATGACGGCCATGGCGTCGAGCTCCACCTACTATCCACATTTTCACCACCCTAGAACAATTTTATCCCCTCTTAGCCTTTAAAATCCTTTCCGTACTCATTTACCACATTTTTGTGTTGTTCTCAAAACCTAAGACCTTGATTCCATCCTCCTTCAACTTCTTTCTTCTTGCGGTACCACCACCATCATTTTTGGGTGCCTCCCCCCAACTGCAATCGGCATTCGAAATGCCCAACGGTGGCTTCAGCATGCCTTCCTGAGCCAGTGCAGTTGGGTAGCACTCAGTCCCGAGACCTGAGGCCCTAACCCGGCCTATATCTGAGTAAACCTTGCCCTCATACCACTGTTGGATCTACTGAACTACTCGAGAAAAATGTTGGGATGAGAAGACAATGTTGAACCACAAGATCCAGATCCAATGGTCAAGATGCCTTGATCTATCTCTCCCTCTCTTTCTTCTCCACTTACTAGGCATGGTGACAGCAAGCCACTAGATCGATTGGGTCCACAATAGAACCCCATACAGGGGTCTCCCCTTTTCAGAACTAGGTAAATATTCTCCCCTCTCACCCCTTTTCCATGAAATTGATGGATCTTGTAAAATTTGTAAAAAAAAACAGAACTTTTATCCAAAAATAGTCATACTAAATGGAGTTTTGATCTATAAACATATCCTAATCTATTAAAAATGGTTTTAAATCATATATCTACTCTTATTTCTTCTGTTTACCTTTACTACAATTTCATAAGTTCTCTTCAAAATGAAAATGTCTACTTTACTATGACCTCACTTGGTTTGCATGACCTAGATCACTAACTTGGTTTCATTTTTTACATAAGTAATGCCTTCAACCATATGAATATACCTCTAGTGACTATCTAGTCCTAAAAGTAACCCTATTGTGCTAATCCACGATGATACCTAAACACGACTTGAACTTTGACACTTTTTAATGATCAAGACTATCCCACTTTAAAATTAGTAGACATTATGTTGTTATATGTCATGTCAGACTAATATTGTATGCCTCTTTCCATGATATAACTCATATGAAATAAAAAAAACTTACCTTTGTACACTTTTATGCCCTGATCTATGATATTTAGTAGTTATACGATGGGATGTTTAATTATTGTGTTGAAGTGTACCCTTAATGTTCAAATATATATGTTCACCTTCAAACTAGTCCCTATAATGACTTTTAACATGAGATTTCATGTAACACACTCATATTCTCCTCTAGACTACATGTAACATACGTATGACACCTAACGTGTTCTAAATGCACATACTGACTGATGCAACTCTAACCTTGCTAGAACATGTCCTAATGTTGCATGTGTATCTTAAAACTTCAAATTAGTAGATTCATCATTCTAATATAACTACATACTAACTAGAAATATCTTATGATCTTGACGATCTTATGACTTGGAAATATGAGACTATGAAATGAAATTGATCCATATGTCTATTTATGATCTTGCTTGATTAAACCTTGGTGATAATCCAAATTTCATTATTCCCCTATTTCTAAGTTAGAGTTTATCCTTATATTGTATCACCCCTAGTGTGGATGCTTCACCTAGACCTAAGGCTTAATATTTCTACTTGGAGTATGTTGAATAATTGCATGCATGTGTGAAACTTTTGATCTATGAATGAAAATTTTGAAACATGGGTCTGGGGGAACATCCACATGACACATGTGATGTTTATCTTATGAAGATCCTACTGACCTAGGATCCCATATCATGTATTTTTATATCCTAGGTCCCCTTCGGGTTGGACCTTTTCTGGAAATCTTACTCAAAAAACATATTTTTCTCACTACTCACATTGTACACTTAATATCTTGACCCTACTATGATATTGGTTTATTTGTATGTATGCGTGTATGAATGATTGGATACTTAGTTATTTGTTTGATATATATTTCTTATGATTACTATTTTCATAATTGATCATATTATGTTGACAAACCTTCAACATAAGCTAGAAATCCATTATATAGCCTTATGTACCTACCTTAATTCTTTGTTATGTTGAAAAAGGGTTAGCTCTTGGCAAAGGACTTGAGGTTCCATACAAATAGGGTTAACATATGATGTTTAGTTTTGAAATCCCTCATGTTGAAGCATGCTACTATTGGTATGTATTCCCAGAGAGTCAATCATATAATGATTGGGATGTGACATTAGATACCTGATTTGATAATTATAAAGGTAATTCTTTCTATTATGTTTGTCTTAGTCATGAGATGATGAAATAGACGTAAGTAGATTTCTAACGAATGATGTTACTCGATGATGTATGTCTTCAAGTACGTAATTTGAACTATAAGGAGTGGGACCCAGAGGGGATACACTCCCTACTAAGAATTTGAAGAATAAAACATCCATTCCAAACACACTCAAAAGGTATGCTGGAATAGGTGTAAGATATTCAAATATCAATAATGGTATTCAAAACAACCAAAGTGTAGTAGTAGAATAAAAGTAATGACTATATTCAATTTTATAAAAGCACATCATCATCTCCCATAAAGGGTTTGCATGGATGTTACAACATAAGGATCTAGATAGAGGGAAATCTAAACCATATCAAGTTTGTATCCAAGCATAAACTTCATGAGTTAGGTCCATGTTGAAAGTTGTGTACTCCTTATCCTAATCCTAGTCTGGTCCTCCATGATCCTACCACACAACTTGTATCCTAGGCCTGGGTGGTTGGGGTCACCCAACAAGAGGAGTAAAACAAGGTATGTATCAATAGTGAACACGAACAAAAGATAAAGAAATAACATGGAAATAAAGGATAATATTTTATCATTAGATTAAGAGATCAAGAGTATAAGGAATAATAAAATAGATACTTGCCATAACAAGAAAATAGTTAAAGATTTGGATGCATAATTAATATTGACTACATTAACTAAGAAGGGTTGAGGCACCTGTCGGACCTCAACCTATAGGTGAGGGGAGAGAAACACATTCCCAGACACCTATATCAATTTTATAAGGGGTAGAGTAAAACATTGCCCAGTGTGAAATAAAACATGCCCTATCTATGGGTGGTTGTACGAAAGTACCACTACATTAGCCAAATAGTCTAATAAAAATCAACATGCTAAAAAGAAATTATGACAAGTAGAAGCATCATATATTTGAAACATGGCACTGGGGTACAAAACCAAAGAAATAGAATATCAATACTGATTTTGAGGCAAATATAGAAAAAGAAACATTAATAGAGAGAATAGGGTATATCTAGAGCCTCATTAGTGAATATAGGGTTTGGATTGCAAATATCCCAACATAGGGTGTAAGAATGCACATACCTATCTTACTGAGTTCAACTTACCAACTTTCACCCCTTTTAGATGATCCCAAGTTCAACTTTGTCTATTTTAATATATTAACATGTATTAGAGTGCATAATGCAATTTAATGTAGAGAAACCCAAATTTTGGACCTTTTTAGAAAAACTTAGATTTTGACCCTAAACATATCACCAATCGACTTATTAGGTTCTCTTGATCAAGAAAACATATTTTAATGTTAATTTTGGAGTTAATATGATTAAGTTGTAATTTTTATGGATTATATGCATTAAATTCATTTTCCAAACAATCACCCTTAGATAAACCTTGAAGTAAGACATCCAAACTAATTTTATTAGAAAGAACATATTTTTCCAATTCAAAAACATATTTGTACTTAATTTTTTGGACAAGTGGATTAAAAGATATGACTTTTACAATGTAGATGAATCAGGATATTAGAAAAAAAATTCATCAACAAATAAAGTCTGGTCAACGATCAAAGTTGTTGTGTTGGCCCAATGAGGGAGCGGCCAACTGGCCTGGGCCCATTGTCACCAAGGCGCTAGGCTCAGTGCGAGAAAAGAAATCAATAGAGGGTGAAAGGTCAATTTTTCCCCTGGCAGAAAACGAAACATAAGAGTAACAGAAGGAGGATAAAAGAAAGATTTCACAGGGGGAAATCATCCCTTACATCTGCCCACACACCAAGGAAGGAAACCAGTGAGCTACTACTACTGCTCACATGCCAAATTAGGTGAATATGTGAATCTCTAGGATTCATCAAACTGAGAAAACTAAAATGAAGAGAAGGGTCGGTCAAACTCATCATGTGTGCCAATTTACATGCTAGTGTAGCCAAGGTCTAGTGAAAATAATCGATGTCCAGATCAAACATCCGATCAGCAGTGGTTGTAGAAACAACGTGAGGAGAAATTAGAGGAGGAAAACACTTGTACAAGGTGTCGCTGACCTTAATGTTGGATTGGATATATATAGCATTGAGTTCTAAGGTTTCTGTGACTAGATGATTCGAGAATCCCAAAGAAAAAATTGGGCATTTCACAAATAAAGAGAACTAGGTCACAAATAAGGGATCATTAGATGCGGAATTCAATTTAGAAACTGATGGCGAAGAAATCTCGAGAAAAGATGGAGAAATGAGGGAGAAATATCGATTTTAAGATCACTTGAAATGGCGACCTATTTCCATATATGTGCAAGCTAGGAGACTATGTTTTGGATGTCTGATCATCGATCCAAAGGTTCATATCACACCTGAAAGTAAAAGGACTACATGACATTTAATATGATTCCTAAATCAATTTGAATAAAGTGATATTTACATTATTTATCTTTTCCTCTCTCTTCATTTAAGGATGCAAACAAACTCTGAATTTAATGAAATTTGAAACCTAGCCTAATCTAAACATGTAGATCCAAATTTGACCTTAGTTTCACTTTTGAGGACTTTACGTATTTTATTTAATTCTTTTAAAGTAAATCATATTTTCTCTTTCTTATCACATTAGAGACATTTAGAAAATACCAATTAAAGTGAAACTTCACCCTCAAGAAAACTAAAACATATGGAACATGAATTAGCCATTAATTTCATCTATTGAGATTATTTTGCACATAATTTAATATTTTAGGCTTTCTATACACTTTCTCTCTCCTGACTTCATTAGAACATCAAAAGATTATCCAAATTACATGAATATTTATCATGAGGATATTTTTAATGTGCATATTATGAATCTATGATTAGTTGCCACTTTTGGAGTCATTAAATGACTTATTTTATATTTCAGAGAAAGTCACCTTTTTTTCAAAATAAAAATATATAGTTATTATTATCCCAAAATTATGAAACTTGGCCTCCAAGACAAACTAAACCCAAGAAAAATAAATCCCAAGTTATTTTCAACCAATTAGTCTTCCTATTATGAATTTTAACCCATTATCCAATATTACCACTATTACTCATAATAAATAATTCAATGTCATATTAACATGTTTAAAGCTTTATTATTCATTCATTCAGTTTTCTCTTCCTTACTCCAAAAGGATAAGGAATGTTCTAGAATGAATTTTTTTATTATTGTCCCACTTAACTAGTAAATTTGTATTTTACACCCTGATTGAAATATTCACTGAGGTATTTGTGCATAAACCCAAACATAGGCATGAATAAAGACCAAATTCACTCCAAGCCACTAATAATTCCACAAATTCAACATCAAGGACAAAAAGGATAGAAAAGATAGGAAAATGGTCAAACTAATAATATACCCGGATTTCAATTTGTTATAGCACTCTACCCTTTAAAAAGGAATTTGTCCCCGAAATTTCAATCAAAGAGAGAAGGGTGAGTACGTAACATCTCATCTCTAAACTCCCAGATTGTTTCCTCGAAACCATAAAATTTCCACCAAAACTTTCACTAACTCAAACTTCTTGCTCTTCAACTACTTAACATGGGAGTTCAGGATCTTTACATGCAACTCCTCAAAGGTCAGGTTCTCATGGATCACCTAGGGTTCCACTATTAAGATTTCTTTTTATTAGATATAACACAATTTACATTTTAGGCTTAATAGCATTTAATTTATTATGATATTACATCATCCTCATTATTGTTTTTAATTGTGTCCTATTATATTCACTTAGTTTCCAAAAGAGTCACATGTCATTATTATGCACAAAATCCTATATATATCTTATTTGTCTCCTTAAGAGTTTTAGCACAATCATATTTAACGCAATTATCTCAATATACTTTATCATTATCCTTAATAATTTGGATTTAAACTCCATCATCCTCATGTTTCCCATATTGAATTAAATTTGATTATTTTTCATGAAATAAGACATTTTATCCAATTTTTCATTAAGTCTACATTTAATCCAAATAATGTCATATTAATTACTTATATGTATATTAACATCTATTCATTGTCACATTACCTTTCTTGCAACATTAGTGATATCATTAATCATTTTATCATATTCATTCACTTCTTATTATTGATTATGCACATTTGTGTGAATCATGTTACTTCCTATCCATATTTGAGTCATTATATGATTTTAGTGAATAAGGTTGAACATATTACATATTAATTAATTGATTCACATTCCAAGACATGATTTGGTGATTAATTAGGTGTGTATTAGAGAACAAGGTGATATACATTATATATTGATAACTTGATTAATCTATGATTAGGTGATTATATAACATTTATGTGTATCAAAGTATATAATTTGATTTTGACACCTAATTCCACCAATGTATCGTGAATGACATTAAGGATGCATATATAAAGGTTATATGATTACACTTAGGCTTTAGGTTAATATGATCATTATACTTTACTTATACCTTCTTATCATACATTAAGTCTAGGGTTAGGTTCCATTTATCTCATATATCTTTCAACATTAGGGTTTACTGGTTAATGGAGCGGTCAACATCATGTGCATCCACAATTAGGATTAATACGTCAATTATTCATATCATGTACATTAAATATTTATTAGGGTTCAAACATATGAACTATTCATTAGATGAGTTAGTATATAAACACACGTGTGAGATTTCAATTATAACTTGTTTGGTCAATTCTAGGGATCCAAACACACTAACCTCCTAATCATGGAGTTAGGATTTCTAGAGTCAGAGAAGATAGATTTTGGCATGTTGCACGACTCCATCCCCTTAAAAGGGATTTTGTCCTCAAAATAAGCATATCATGATCTATCAAGGAACTACCACTATCCCACCACCCCTTAAAGGTTTGACCTACCCATTCAAACTAATAGGAGGTAAAAGGGTGAGTCTAAATAAACCATGTATAAGATCTATCACTTGATTGCTTTCTAATCACCAAACTTCAAAGTCTAGGTTCTAGGGATAGAGTGCCCAAATATGTAGTTTTATGGGACATAAGGGAACTATATTGGGTATCCTTTCCTCAAACAAGTCATTAGATTAGATTCTTAGGGTTTTATCCAACATAGGTTTCTAAGGCTACTATTTCCTATAGGTAGGCTATTTCAAAAACTCAGTATCAAGCTCAATCCAGGCAGGTATCATGAGAAATTTAGGAGTCTTTGTAAACCAAACTAGTGTGTAGAGGAAAATATTGCTAGCCCCCGAACCCTGATCCTTTCTAAACACCCTTGCTTTCAACTGATGACCTAGTAGCTACCTAATAAGCTCACCACATAAAGGTCAACTAAACATATTTATAATGTGAAATTCTTATGATCCTAAATCAATCTTTTATCATCTCAAGAGTATCACAGATCAATTCTAGGTTAAACATGTCACATAAAAGAGAACTATGTATGGCAAGCTTTCTAATTAAGGAGACAAAATTGAAATAGTCACACTCTGACTACCCTAGGCTCTAATACCATGTTGTAAGGAGTGGGACCTAGAGGGGATCCACTCCCTACTAAAAATTTGAAGAATAAAACATCCATTCCAAACACACTCAAAAGGTATGCTAGAACAAGTGTAAAATTTTAAAATCTCAATAATCATATTAAAAAAAACCAAAGTGTAGCAGCGGAATAAAAGTAATGACTATGTTCAATTTTATAAAACTACATCATCGTCTCCCATGAAGAGTTTACATGGATGTTACAACATAAATATCTAGATAGAGGGAAATTTAAAATATCAAGTTTGTCTCCAAGCATCAACTTCATGAGTTAGGTCCATGTTGAGCCATGTACTCCTTATCCTAATCCTAGGTTGGTCCTCCCTTCTCCTACTGTGCAACTCTAATCCTAGGCCTGGGTGGTTGGGTCACCCAACAAGAGGAGGAAAACAAGGTATGTGTCAATAGTGAACAAAAAAAAGATAAAGAAATAACAAGGAAATAAAGGATAATATTTCATCATAAGATGAAGAGATCAAGATTATAATCAAATAGATGCTTTCTATAATAAGAAAATAGTAAAAGATTTGCATGATTGATTAATATTGACTACGTTAACTAAGAAGGGTTGAGGCACCTACCACAACTAAACCTAAAGGTGACGAGAGAGAAACACATTGCTAGTCACCTACATCAATTTTATAAGGGGGAGAGTAAGAACATTCCCCAAGGCAAAATAGCACATTCCATATATATGGGTGGTTGTACAAAAGTACCACTACATTAGCTAAATAGTCTAATAAAATCAACATGCTGAAGTGAAACTATGGTAAGTAGAAGCATCATATATTTGAAATATGGAAATGGGGTACAAAAGCTAAGATATAAAATATCAACACTGATTTTGAGGCAAATATAGCAAAAGAAAGATTAATAAAGATAATAGGGTTTATGTAGAGCCTCATTAGGGAATATAGGGTTTGGATTGCAAATATCCCAACTTAGGTTGTAAGAATGCACATACCTCTCTTATTGAGTTCAATTACCAAATTTCACCACTTTTATATGATCCCAAGTTCAACTCTTCCTATTTCAACATATTAACATGTATTAGAGTACATAATGCACTTTTAATATAGAGAAACCCTAATTTTGGACTTTTTTAGCAAAACTCAGATTTTAATGCTAAAAATCTCACCAATCTACTTATTAGGTTCTCTTGATCAAAAAACATATTTTTATGTTAATTTTGGAGTTACTATGATTAAGTTGTAATTTTATGATTTTTATGCATCAAATTCATTTTCTGAAAAATCACCCTTTGATAAACCTTGAAATAAGACATTGAAACTATTTTTATAAGAAATAACATATTTTTCCAATTCCAAAAGATATTTTTACTTAATTTTTGGACAAATGGATTAAAAGATATGATTTTTACAAAATAGACCAATCAAAATATTAGAAAAAAAAAACCTCGCCAACAAAAAAAATATGGTCAGCGGTCAAAGTTGTTGTGTTGGCCCAATCAGGGGCGGTCAACTGGCCTGGCCCATCTCCAGCAAGGCGCAAGGATCAATGCGAGAAAAGAAATCAACGGAGGGTGAAAAGTCAGTTTTGCCCCTAGTAGAAAAACAAAACATAAGAGGAACAAAAGGGGGGTAAAACTAAGGTTACACAGGGGAAATCTTCCCCTACATATGCCACACACCATGGAATGCAAGTAGCAAGATGCTGCTACAACTCACACGCCAAATTAGGCAAATCTGTGAATCTCCATGATTCATCAAAACGAGAACACCAAAATGAAGAGAAGGGTCGGCCGAACTCACAATGTGTGCCAATTTATGTGTTGGTGTAGCCAAGGTCTAGGGAGAATAGTTGCACACCCAACTAAAATACTTGATCAATGGTGGTCAAAGGAGAAATGTGAGGGGAAAGTAATTGGAGGAGGAAAACATGTGTACAAGGTGTTTTGGACCTTAAGGTTGGATTGGGTTTATATAGCATTGAGTTCTAAGGTCTCATTGGCCTTGATGCTTTGAGAAGCCCAGAAAAAAAAAATTGGGTGTTTTGAAAATAAGGAGAACTAGGTCATAAATAAGGGATCATTGGATGCAAAATTTAATTTAGAAACTAATGACGAAGAAATCTCGAGCAATGATGGAGAAATGAGGGAGAAATCTCGATTTTAAGATCACCCAAAATGGCAGTCTGTTTCCATATATGTGCGATCTAGGAGACGATGTTTTAGCCATCTAATCACTAATCCAATGTCTCAGATTGCACCCAAAAATAAAAGGATTGTGTGACATTTAATATTATTCCTAAAGAAATTCAAATAAAGTGATATTTACATTATTTATCTTTTTCTCTCTCTCTTCATTTGAGTGTGCAAATGAACTCCAAATTCAATGAAATTTGACACCTAGCCTAATCTGAACATGTAGAATCTAAATTTGGCTTTATTTTTCTCCTTTGAGGACTTTAGGTATTTTATTTTATTTTTAAAGTAAATCATATTTTCTCTTTCTTATAACATTAGAGACATTTAGAAAACACCAATTAATGTGAAACTGCACCCTAAAGAAAAATAAAACATATGGAACATGAATTGGCAATTAATTTCATCTCTTGAGATTATTTTACACATAATTTAATATTTTAAGCTTTTTACACACTTCCTCTCTCCTGACTTCAATAGAACATTTAAGATTATTTAAATTACATTAAAATTTACCCCAAGGTTATTTTTAATGTGTAGATTATGAATATAAGATGAGTTGACACTTTTGGAGTCATTAAATGACTTATTTTATATTTTGGAGAAAAATCACCTTTTCTTTTCAAAAGAAAATAGTTATAATTACTATTATCACAAAATTTTGAAACTTGGCCTCCAAGACAATTCGAACCCAAGGAAAACAAATCTCAAGTTATTTTTAACCAATTAGTCTTCCTTTTTTAAATTTTAGCCCATTATCCAATATTACCATTATTTTTCATATTAAATAATCCTATGTCATATTTACATGTTTAAAGCTTTATTATTCATTCCTTTTTCTCTTCCTTGATCTAAAAGACTAAGGAATGTTCTAGAATGAATTTATTTTTTCATTATCCCACTTAAGTGGTAAATTTGCATTTTAGACCCTAATTGAAATATTCATTGAGGTATTTGTGCTTAAACCCAAAGATAGGCATGAATAGTGACCAAATTCACTCCAAACCACTAATCCACAAATTCAACATCAGGGACAAAAAGGATAGAAAGGATAGGAAAAGCTTAGGAAAATGGCCAAACTAAGAATATACCCAGATTTCAGCTTGTTACATGAACAATGAGATCATAAAGATGCTAAGAGTACATACATTCTCGTTATGTCCCTAGTCAGAGTGGAAGAAAAATAGACAATAGTAATACATAAGACTAGAGTGTGTGTTGAGTAATGACAGAGTCTCATTATTCATGATATATAATATCAAGTCACTCACACAAATACATGCTAGAGAATAGTGTATTAGACATACCCACCATGAGAATGATAAATGGAGACCATGGAATGGTAGTCAGAATCATCTCTCATAATGATAGTGGTGATTGTGGTTCTTAGACCTGAAGTCACTATATTTATCACATGTTGTTCTATAACTTTGACATCATCAAACGTAACCCTGAAATAAGGATTGTCATAAAGGTGATGATTGGGTAGTTGTAACACATGGGGACTGAGTGTGAGTGATGTAGATGGGATTTTTCCCTCCTATAATAGTTTGATATCTAGGGCCTTTTGATAAATGAGACTGAGAAATGTACGACCGTACTCATGTGATTCAATATGTGATATGTGAACTCACATGCTTCTCAGACAGTCTGCTCCAGTTCAAGGAACATGGATTGAACGTTGAGAGGATGTCGATTCCATGCCTCAAGTTCAATTCAGATCTCAAAGGCAAAGGAACTATATGATCATGGTAAAATTAATCACGGATTGTAGGTTGAAGTTGTTCTCCAACTTTCCAAATTACTTCGGTAGAAATGATGTGTGACTAGGCACCACTCTTTGCTTGTGATGTCATAGTTATGGACATTCACTACCAACATAATTCTAGACCTATAGGGTCACACTCATATGATACACCTGGATTAAAGGAGTTTATTCATGAATGATGTTTAATCTAAATAATAAAGGTGTTTAGGTATTTAATCAAACAACTGAGGTTCAAAATTGATTGACTAGACACTGAACTGACTGGTTCAATTGTTGGACCAATTGGTTGGAGTGTCAGGTAAATTGGAATCAATATTGGTTGAACTTTTCCTAAACTGGACAAGTGAAATGACCATATCACTTGTGAAATGACCGTCTTACAATGTGAAACGACTATTTCACTATTGAGATGACCAATTCACATTCTGGGTCATTCGGTTCAGTTGTTAATTTTATTCAAACAAGGATTGATGTTGATGGCATATTTAGCATTAATCGGGCATTGAATACCAATTTGATTCAGAACAAGAAACTTGAGAAATGAATGTTTCACTAAGAGAGATGAATGTTTTTCTCATGAGATGATGATTTGGATGTGTGAAATGACCATTTTATGTTGTGCAAGTTCTAGAAGATTCATGATTATGGACCCTTCTACTCCCATACTGATTGGGAACCCTGACCCTGGCCTCTACTATAAATAAAGGGGTATTGGGAGCTTCCCAAGATGCAAAAATGAGAATCATTTGCTTTGATAATTTTTGTCCTCTCTGGTTGTGGTAACCAATAGAGAGCCTGAACGAGTCCTACCCATTAAAGGGAGGGACACCAAGGGAGAGAACAACTGAGATCAATTATGAAAGAGCATGTAGGTGACTAGTACACCGAAAGAAGGGGACAACTCCTTCCTATTGGTTGTGGTAGAAAAATGTGGAGTTCTCAGTGGTCTGTGTGGACTACTCTAAAGGCGGGAGGTTGTTGTCTGCCGCTAGGAGGACATTGTCAAATGCTTTCCATGGTGCTGCACTAGGAGGCCGGTAGAGATGATTGTTCGAGTGTTGTTGATACTGAAGGAGCATGTTCTTGTCTAAAGAAGAAGAAGCAGGATGCTACTGCAAGGGTAATGTCACTAAAATTTCTCCACGACCAAGTATAACCTTGCAAACTTTCCTTCCTAGATAAATTGTTGTTGACACAATCATGTTGTTCTAGGAAATGAGCTTTTGAAATTTTTTCTTCCATTGGCTGTATATGTGCCCTATTTCCCTACAGTGGTATTAAAGCCCCATAAATTTATGGTGTATCTGGGATTTAAATTGATATAATCTGATTTAGTTTTCATTTTTTATTGCATACGATGTGAATATTAAAACGATTAATGTGTATATCTGATTAAATTCCACATATGACTCCACAAAATAACACACACACACAGATATATATATATATATATATATATATATATATATATATATATATATATATATATATATATATATATATATATATATATTATGATGTATACACAATTTACATGTGTCTCCCTAAAATCGTTCGTGATGGTGGATGTAAAGTATGGTTATGGCCAATAACGCTATATCTTGTGTGCATGGTTGTGGTTATTTATTCCTATTGTTACTCAGTCTATGTATAGAGCCTCTCTCTTTCTTCCAAATGTAAATTAATTCTCTCCTTCCTATTTTCCCTCGAACGTAACTTAAGGTTTCCCTTTACAATGTAATATGAAATAGGATAGTTTTAATTTATGTTTCTACGTGAGATGATGATTTGCACAAAGGAGAAACAACCGGCTCATGAGACAACTCGATTGATTGGAGGATCGAGGAGGCCAGATGATAGGAGGATGAATTGATAGACCAGTGGCCCAATCGATTGGTTGGATGAGTCTAGATGCTACTTGGAACTGAGAACCAGAAAACCATTTCAAGAGCCCAACCAAGCGATCAAGAGGTGAGACAACCAGTTCAAGAGTTGAACCGATCAACCCAGATTGGTTCACGCATAGATCTTCACCGACAACATGTTGCATATGATGTGGACCCTAGGTGGTAGTAATTCCTTGTGAATCCAAAGAATTTCATTAGTATGGCCATAAGCATTGCTTGTATTTTTATTATTGCATGTTCTCATTTGTGGTTATAGCATGTATATGATACGTACTATAAGTATGTGGTGATTGGATATGTATATGTATTTATATATAAAATCCCTAAATCTAACATTAAGTCTTAGATTCTTTGGGAAAGCAGAACACATGAAAATCTTGATCGACCGAGCATAATTTATGCCAAAATGTGGTGCGGCATCTATCTCATGGAAGTGTGATGGTAGATAGGTAGTTTCTACCAAAGTAGGGTGCATATTCTATCTTGTTGGCTTTTGGGTCAGGCTTAACTGGTGATTCTTAGTGAGACTAAGAGCCAGAGGTATGAAGATGATTATGGAAAGGAGTTGTATCATCTATACAAGAGTTTCATGAGATGCAATTGACAAATGTTGTCTACCTAAATAGTCAAGTTGTGGGTTATCAGCCAAAGTTGAGTCATGATTTGATGAAATATTGATCTTGTCTCACTGGAAGATTGTAAGTTGCAATCTTTCTAATTGATACATGAGGGTTATCAATTTGAACAAAATAGTGGGAGTGATAGTTAATTAAAAAGCTAATTAGTATCATCAAATTTATCAAATCAAAGCAAATACAATATGTTTTGAAAAAGTTACAATATTTTTTGGAGAAACTAATGTCAAACACAAACACATTCATATTGTGATAAGTCCTTTAGAAGGAAAAAATGAGATAAAGTTCCACAACTAGTTAAGGACTTTGAGAAATGTTTTCATCAATGAGCGAAATCTCTATGTCCTTGAAAGACTAGTGCCAGAGGAACCTGTTGGGTTTATTGGGAAGACAGAGAAGGCAGTGGAAACAAAAATTGTCTTCTCCTGGAACCCAGAATAAAAGAATCATGTCAACGTCTATACAGTAGGAAGGATGGTTTGTAGAGGCGTACCTTGTCCTGAGGCTTGCTCAGTGACATTACCTTGCGGCTTGCACGGTCTTCACCTCCGATCTTGGACAGTGTCTGTGTAGCTCCTGGTCTCACTGGGACTGTCGGGATTGACAGTTGTCCTCTGAGCGGCAGAAGACTCCCGCCTCTGAAGTAGTCCACATGGACCACTTGGAACTCTGATTGCCTTGTCATACAAGGCACCAGAAGGAGTCATACCCTCCTGTCGGCGTACTAGTCACCAACACACTCTCCTGCCACCAATCTCCTTTATGTAGTTGTCTTTCCCTTGTTGTGCCTCCCTTATCAGGTAGCACTTGCTTGGGCTCTCTCAGTTACCACAACCAGAGAGAACGACAACTTTGTAGAGCAACTGGTGTTCTGAGTTGTACTTGAGAAGCCCCCAATACCCCTATATATATAGGAGGGTCATGGGACATGGTTCTCTACCCCAGGCAATGTGGGACTAAAGCAGGAGTAGAAGGGTTCGAGATTTTCCATAAAACAACCAACTACACCAGCTGAACCGATCGTTTCAAGTATGAACCAATCGGTTGGGGACTTGAGCCGATCGGTTCACACCTGAACCGGTCGGTTGGGGCACCTGAGCCGATCAGTTCACTTCTAAACCGATCAGTTCACTTCCCTAGTCAGTTCTCGATTGACTTTTCCTCTTTTGTTTCGAATTGATCCAAATACCAATCCTTGTTCCAATCAAATTAGACAAGTGAAACTAAGAGAAATTTCTTACCAACCTAACTTTCCCAACTTGCTCGTTTGGACCAGTTGAGCTGATTGGTTCAACCCTTGAACCAGTTGCCTCAACCTGTCCTAAGTCGATCGGTTCATTACATGATCCGATCAGTTCACCAACCTGAGCCGATCGGTTCATCACATGAGCTGATCGGTTGGGAGTGCAAACTGCGCAGAATCAGTCAATTGCAGTTTCAATCAATCTAATACTCTAATCAATCGGTCCAACACCTTGAACACTATGATATTGAGATATCAATTGATTAAGTGTTTAATTGAACTACTAAACTCCTTTAGTAATCAATCTAAACATCATTTGTTGATAAAATCCTCTTCCAGGTTAAATCCTATGTGTGTGACCTTGCAGGCCCATTTCACATTGGCAGTGAAAGTCCATAACACTTATGACTTCACAAGCAAAGAGTGGTGCCTAGTCGCACATCAGTGCTACCCAAGTGAAAAGGAAAGTTGGAGAAAAACTTTCAATCCTACAATCTGTGAATGGTGTTACAGCGAATGTATAATTCCTTTGTCTTAGATATCCCAAATGAACTCAAGGCATGGAACAGTGATCATGTCAACATTCATTCACTTTCTTGATCTCAGAGTAGATTGGAGGAAATATATATGACATCCATATCACATATTGATTCACACATGCGTGCACACGCCTATCTCAGTCCTACTCATCAAGTGGCCATGGATATAAAACTCCCTCAGGAGGGACAAATCCCATATCTATCACTCACCCCTCAAAATCCTCATGTGTCAAAGCCACCCAATCATCACCTTTATAACAACCCATGTTTCAAGACTGCGTTTGATGATGTCAAAGTGTACCCAACGACATGTGTTGAGTGTAGTGATTTCAGGTCAAAGAATCACACTCACCACCATCACTATGAGAAATGACTGTGACTACCATGTCATGGTTCCATGTGTCAAACTCACGGTGGGTCTATCAGGTACGCTTGTTCTCTAACAAGTACCTATGTGTTTGGTTTGATATCTCCATATCATGACTAATGAGATTTTGTCATCAACCAACACCACAATCTAGTCTTGTGTGTCATTGTTGTCTATCTACCTTCCATAATGACATTTGACTAGGGACATAATAAGAATGTACAAACTCTTAGCATATGTATGATCTCATCATTCAGGTCCTCAACCTGAAAGCATACGTCATTGAGTATTGTCATTCTCTAGACATTCAATCTGTTCTATCATTATCTCATATGACTGAACCAGAAAGAATTGGAAGCTTGCCTTTAATGTTTATCAAATCAATCTTAATGTATCCCACCAATCATCCCATGATTGGCTCTCAGGTCATACATACCAACAGACTCCCACTTGCACTGTGAGCCAATCACCCTTGAATCATATTCTTAGTGATCTTCAAACATGTCCCACATGTTACTATGCTCTAGTGCTTACGCAGTGAGTTATGGCAACACCTTGCCAAAGTTAGTATTAACTGCATGTCTCTCATCTCTTCGTTGTATGTCATACATATGAGATGGAGTTGTCATAATATGCGATCTAGTATTCCTTTGCTAACCTTTAGCCACATTGCATGACCAAGTACTCCTTATTTGTCATCAATGACCAGAATATCTATAAGTTCATCTCATGAACTTCCAGATCCATATAGTATCCACTAATGTTCTCTAACACACGGATACTCGGCTTTTCCTTTTAAATGTCTTTATTGGAACGTTTCCATTTATCAACAAGCATTCACTTTTATATATCTCGTATATACTTTGCAATTTATTTTCTGTCCTTTTTAGAAGTTTGCATCAGTGTAACTCTTTACAGTGAACCCTTCCTTATTTCCATAGAATGAGTACTTCTCAAGTACTTATCAAATTCTTATGGTATTCCAATAACCCTTATTGGAACTAGACAGACATCCACTCGTCATGTCCCACATACGAGTTATCAGGATGAGCACATCATATTGTCATGTCCTACATACAAGATGATGAATGCATTTTATTCTTGCTATGACCATACATGAAATATAATGGGATGTTTACATACATGATAGATCCATATCTATTCTTAGTGTTCCCATTCTTCATAAGAATTGGACACTTAGCCTTGGGATACTAACTCCATGTAACATGGACAAGTTTTCTCCCACTGAATCTGTGCACACTGAACCCTTCAGTATAGATTGCCAATGTATGCTTTCTCTTTTCATGTCAAGAGGTTTTCGAAAACTATCTCTATAGATCTCTATTCCTATCACATAGGAAATGTATCTATCTTCCTTAAAGATAATTTCCATAAAGAATTCCATTCTTAGAACATCTCATTTCACATCAATATGTGGAATGTGAATATGCTCCCACTAAAACACAGATCCCTTCTTTATCTTTGACATATCCGTCAAACCCTTTGACTATATTATCAAAGTAAAGATCCCAGCTCTGAGTTTCTTGTACTTAATCAATCACATTGATGAGTCCATTGTAACTTATAGACTTCATTTGCATTAATGGATTCATAAACCTTATAGGTTGTGTCACGTACACATCCTTGTTTTATTCCTCATAGGAATGCGGTTTTAGTATATGTATGCTAAATCTTGTAGTCATTAAGTTGCAATCAACAATCATCATCCCTCTCAAAATTTTATCCATGTATCTTAACACTTAATACGCATTCGCACTTATGGTTTACATGGAAATCATTTAGGATGTAATGGTCATAAACCATAACTCAAAATCTGGTTCCTCATATTCATCTATATAGTTGACTCATCACATGACCAACTCATCACATAGATAATCGAGGTGTTTCTATCAAGGATATAAGAACTCACAACTCCTTGTGATTCTTAACGACCTTTGTTGGTGTGGGGTATTCTTTATTTAAGAAAAACTTAGTTATTTGATAATCATCCTCTAACTCCTTATAGTATGACTCCTTTTTTATTTAGACATCACCATGCCTTAATCACGAGCTCACTATAATCACTCATAAGGATCTCAAACATTTGGTTCAAGTATTTCATTCATTGATCTCATCAAGAATTAACACTTTACCAAATTCATACTTCATCTATGATATTCTTGAACACTTCAAGATATTCATATTGGTATTTCTCTAAACACCATTTGAAGTATTAGCATTTTCTCCAATAGGTATGTAAATACATCACATGTATTATACCTAATAGGATAATCATTCTCCCACTACCACTAGTGAAGATTGATTTATCATGTTCAAGAGATTCATGTCTCTTACTGGTTCTCTAACCAAAAGAGTCTAGATTTATCCATCATATGGAAACTAGAAATGAATTTCTCATGATGATGCTAATTCATTATTTGAGTTATCAATAACTTTTAGATATCATTTTATCTTATGCATACCAAGTACCACAAGATAAACAAGGCATTTCCACAAAGATCATATCTTTGAAACATCAACTATATTGATAGTCATCTTGTCACTACAAGATGCAACAATAAAGTGTTTCTTTTGGCAAATTGAAATAGTAGTTCTCAACTCTATTTCGTGCCCTCTAGGCTAAAATAAACTGAAAGGTACTCCTATCTAAGGCAGCAACACTTGCTCCAATGATGGGTACTCCTTTCTTGGTCCTTTCGTAAAGGCCATCACTTCTTTGTAGATCTTACATATCATATATGTCATATCTCCATCTTGGTATCATATACCTCAGAAGTGGTTCATTTCATGATATCTTAGGTGGAGATATCCATCCCCTCCTTCTACTTCTTTTGTTCTTCTAGATATAGAGGGCAATTCCCTCGTTCACCCTCCCATGTGTCTTGAGGCTGAAGACGACTTGGGCTACTAGATAGCATCAGAACCCTTCTTAGCTTTTCCCTTGCCCTTGCCCTTGGACCTACATGTCTTTCTATTGATCAGCATCACATACTTAGGCTTGTCCTTCTTCATAAGTGCCTCGAGGCTAAAGATGGCTTGGATTGCTGGCTAGCATCAGAACGCTTCTTTGATTTTCCCTTCTCCTTGCCTTTGAGACTTACCCTTCATCGATCAAAGATTAGGGTTTTGTCTTTCTTCATATTTGCCTCTACTGTCCTCAACATGTCCAAAAACTTTGTCAATGCTTGTCAAAGTTGTTCATGTCATAGTTCATCATGAACTGTATGATTCTCACAACATTTACAGTATCATACCAATAGCCAACTCTTGGCTCAGAGAGAATCCTTCTTAGTCAGGTTTTTCCACATACCCAATCACATTGAGTGTGTGAATACCTTATTGGATCTCCTTCTGTCATGACATACTAGGACAGTGTCTTGGAGACATCATATGTCTCATGTTGTCTCTACAACTCATAGTTCAGAGAGCACAACATTAAGCACTCCATATCAATGGCATCCTCAGTATGCTTCCATAAGCATACTTTCAGCCATTGGTGTGGTGGGATCGAGTTCATCTAGTTCTGGTATAACTAGGACTTAGAGCTTTCGCTCTTCGATTGAGAACACTTCTCAATGTCCTAATCATTCATGGAAATTATTCCCATTAGTTTGTTGGTCTCAAGGACTGATCACAAATAAAGTGATTATTGTTGATTAGCCATTTATTGTATAAAAGGAAATATATGCAATTTAGTACAAAACTCAATTTTGACCTTTTTGATTGATTTGAAAGGTTGACGATATAATTAGGACTTTAATTAATTATCGCTCCCACTATTTTTGTTCAAATTGATGGCCCTCACCATCAATTCAGAAGATTGCAGCGTACAATCTTCTAGTGGGTCAAGATCCTGAAATCCTTTGAGTCATGGACCAGCTAGGGCTATCACCCACAATTTAGATCTTCCAGGTAGGCAACTTTTGCCAATTGCATCATATGCAACTCTTGAAAGATGTCATATGCAACTCCTTTCCATGATCACCTCCATGCCTCAAGGTGCTAGATCCTATCTAGGTCACCTTGTTAAGTCCGACCCAAAGCCAACACAATGAATATGCACCCTGCTAGGGCATACCCACATATCCATCCTTCATGCTTCCACGAGATAGACGGTGCACCACGCTAGGGCGTGCCGACACTTGGCCGATCAATATTTTCACATGTGTCGCATTTTGAAGGCATCTAAAACTTAAATATTTAATGAGGGATTTGGTTTTATAGGTACATAAACATATCCAATCATCACAATATATAGTATGTATCATATACAAGCTATATCCCACAGAAAACATGCAAAATGATAAAATTGATGATTATGTACATCCTAATGTGATTCCTCGAGCCAAGAGGAATCACGGTCATCTAGGTCTACATCACATGCAACCTATACGAGATGAACTCTGTGCTTTTCCTTTACTGGGTTTGTTCAACTCATCTCCATGATTGATCGGCTCGCCATCAGGCCGATCAGTTGGGTGCCACCAGCCGATCGATTGGCTCCTCCAACCGATCGGTTCACTGGTCGTCATGCATCTCCTCAGGTTGCCACCCGCTCGTCTCGCTCCTCAAACTGGTCGTCTAGAATGCCAACTGATTGATTCACGCCTTGAACCAATCGTCTCAGTCATCGTCAGGTTGTCCGCCGTTCTTTGACATAACAGGAAATAAAAATTCTATCCTATTTACATTTGAATTGAGAAACCTCAAGTTACATTTGGGGGGAGCAAAGGTAGGAAAGAAATCTCGAGTTATCTCGAGTTACATCAAGAAAGGGAGGTAGGGAATCGGTGCGTAGACCGAGATGCAAGTAATCACATTCAACTAAGCACACATACATAGGGTTTATTGGCCATAACCACGCTTATACATCTACCAAAAAACTCATTTAAGGGCGACGCGTATCGAGTGCATTCATATTACATATCATATATGTATATTGGGATTTGTGGATTTAGGATTGGACATGCATAAAGCCAATTTTATATGCATTGTATGCAATAAATAAAGGTGACAAACCAAAATCTATCTCATCGATAATCCTATAGTATAGAGCAGTTGGCGTGGCTCTGATACCACTGTTGGGTTTATTGGGAAGACAGAGAAGGCAGCGGAAACAAAAATTTTCTTCTCCCGGAACCCAGAATAAAGGAATTGTGTCAATGTCTATATAGTAGGAAGGATGGTTTGTAGAGGCGTACCTTGTACCGAGGCTTGCTCGGCGACATTACCTCACGGCTTGCGCGGTCTTCACCTCCATTCTTGGACGGTGTCTATGCAGCTCCTGGTCTCACAGGGACTGTCGGGATTGACAGCTGTCCTCCGAGCGGCAGAAGTCTCCCGCCTCTGAATTAGTCCACACAGACCACCTGGAACTCCGATCGCCTTGTCGCACAAGGCACCAGAAGGAGTTGTACCCTCTTGTTGGCGTACTAGTCACCGACACACTCTCTTTCCACCAGTCGCCTTTCTGTAGTTGTCTTTCCCTTGATGTGCCTCCCTTATCAGGTAGCACTTGCTCAGGCTCTCTCGATTACCACAACCAGAGAGAATGACAACTTTGCAGAGCAACTAGTGTTCTGATTTGTACTTGAGAAGCCCCCAATACCCCTATATATATAGGAGGGTCATGGGACAGGGTTCTCTACCCCGGGAAATGCGGGACTAAAGCAAGAGTAGAAGGGTTCGAGATTTTCCAAAAAACAACCAACTACGCTAGCTGAACCGATCATTTCAAGTGTGAACCGATTAGTTGGGGACCTAAGCCAATCGGTTCACACCTGAACCAGTCAGTTGGGGCACCTGAGCCGATCAATTCACTTCTGAACCAGTTGGTTCACTGCCCTGGTAAGTTCCTGATTGAATTTTCCTCTTTTGTTTCGAATTGATCCAAATACCAATCCGTGTTCCAATCAAATTGGACAAGTGAAATGAAGAGAAATTTCTTGCCAACCTGACTTTCCCAACTTGCTCGTTTGGACCAGTTGAGTCGATCGGTTCAACCCTTGAATCGGTCATCTCAACCTATCCTGAGCTGATCGGTTCATTACATGAACCGATCGGTTCACCAACCTGAGCCAATCGGTTCATCACATGAGCCAATCGGTTGGGAGTACAGACTGCACAGAATCAATCAATTGTAGTTTTTAATGAACTGATCGGTTCACCAACCTGAGCCAATCGGTTGGGAGTGCAGACTGTGTAGAATCAGTTTATTGCAGTTTCAATCAATCTGATACTATAATCAATCGGTCCAACACCTTGAACACTATGATATTGAGTTATCAATCGATTAAGTGTTTAATTGAACTACTAAACTCCTTTAGTAATCAATCTAAACATCATTTGTGGATAAACTCCTCTTCCAGGTTAAATCTTATGTGTGTGACCCTACATGCCCATTTCACGTTGGCAGTGAAAGTCCATAACACTTATGACTTCACAAGCAAAGAGTGGTGCCTAGTCGCACATCAGTGCTACCCAAGTGAAAAGGAAAGTTAGAGAACAACTTTCAATCCTACAATCCATGAATGGTGTTATAGCGAATGTATAATTCCTTTGTCTCTAATATCCTGAATGAACTCAAGGCATGGAACAGTCATCCTGTCAATGTTCATTCACTTTCTTGATATCAGAGTAGATTAGAGGAGATATGTATGACATCAATATCACATACTGATTCACACATGCGTGTGCATGTCTATCTCAATCCTACTCATCAAGTGGCCATGGATATCAAACTCCCTCAGGAGGGACAAATCCCATATCTATCACTCACCCCTCAAAATCCCCATGTGTCAAAGCCACCCAATCATCACCTTTATAACAACCCATGTTTCAGGACTACGTTTGATGATGTCAAAGCATACCCAACAACATGTGTTGAGTGTAGTGATTTCAGGTCAAAGAATCACACTCACCACCATCACTGTGAGAACTGACTGTGACTACAATGTCATGGTTCCATGTGTCAAACTCTCGGTGGGTATGTCTGGTACACTTGTTCTCTAACAAGTACCTATGTGTTTGGTTTGATATCTCCTTATCATGACTAACGAGATTCTGTCATCAACCAACACCACAATCTAGTCTTGTGTGTCATTGTTGTCTATCTACCTTCCACAATGACATCCGACTAGGGACATAATAAGAATGTACAAACTCTTAGCATCCATGTGATCTCATCGTACAGGTCCTCAACCTGAAAGAATACGTCATTGAGTATTGTCATTCTCTAGACATTCAATTTGTTCTATCATTATCTCATATGACTGAACCAGAAAGAATTGGAAGCTTGCCTTTGTTTATCAAATCAATCTTAATGTATCCCACAAATCATCCCATTATTGGCTCTCAGGGCATACATACCAACAGAACCCGCTCCAAATGCACCTAAGGCTAAATGGATGCTTACTTGAACCATGCCCATGATTCCATATACATTGAGAACCTTATGCTATGTTGCATGAACTATGAGTTGCATGAACAACATGATAACATGGACATTCTTGAGATGGTAACACATCTTAGAAATCATGTAAATCAAAGAAGGTATAATGTATCCAAAGCACTATCTGAATGCAAACTGACAAAGGGATATCTAGTAGAGCTCCATGTGCTCAATATGATTGGGCATGTGGAGTGACTGGGATTTCTCTTAGGTCAAGAGTTGACCATGAATATGATTACGCAAGTGTTGCATGAATCATATAGTTAGTTTATCAAATGCTTGGCATGTTGATGCCAAAGCAAGGAAGAAGAATGAGAAATCTATGATGGTGATTAGTGGAAGTGAGTCATATGGTAAAAGGCAGGGACAAGAAAAGTTATGAGGCTAAGATGAAGTCCAAGTCTTCTTCACTCAATATATGGAGAAGGGTAAGTGTAAAAAGAATATGTCCTTTTCACTTAATGGATTAAGGAAAGAAAGTGACGCCATTGTCACCTGTCTAGACATTGGAAATAACTATCCTCTTTATAGAGGATCTCAGGAAGAAGATGGATATAGATATCACTACATTATGACCTCAGAAGAAGCAAGCTAGAACTGTGAGGGTAAGGGTTGTTGCCTCTATAGTTGGAAGTTGTCATTCATGGGCACATAATAGAATTAGAGAATTTCTATTATGTACCTGCCATTGATGAAAAACATCATATGTCTTGTCTGACAAGAACATTTTGTTTCATTTTAAAAGATATGATCTTTTATGGCAATGCCCTATGTCTCACAAACTATATGTGATAGTTGTAGATACAAATGTGTATGACACATATACTGAATGACCTGACAACCCAAGCAATGAACTGACACATATATATACGTGACATGCATGGAATCTCAGATAGCATACTATGACACTTCCATCTCATGTGAAAAGTCATACATCGAAGAGATGTGAAGCTTGCAATATACCGACTTGAAGCTAACGTTGTTAAACCAACTATATAAGTACTTGCATAATAGAAACATGATGGACATGTTAAGATCACTTGGAATAT
This sequence comes from Alisma plantago-aquatica, assembly GCA_963693085.1. Taxonomy (NCBI): domain Eukaryota; kingdom Viridiplantae; phylum Streptophyta; class Magnoliopsida; order Alismatales; family Alismataceae; genus Alisma; species Alisma plantago-aquatica. The sequence goes on from OY856411.1 coordinate 1,099,288,885, forward strand.
GATTCGTTGATGATTGTCTCTAAGTGCAAGTGGGAGTCTATTGGTATGTATGCCTAGAGAGCCAATCATATGATTATTGGGATGTGGCATTAGATAATTGATTTGATAATAATAAAGGTAATTCCATCTATTATGTTTGTCTCAGTCATGAGATAATGACACAAATGTAAGTAGATGTGTAAAGATTTATGTTACTCAATGATGTATGTCTTCAAGTACATGACTTGAACAATGAGATCATATGGATGCTAAGAGTTCATAAATTCTCGCTTTGTCCCTAGTCGGATATTACTATGGAAGCAAAATAGACAACAATAATACATAAGACCAAAGTGTGTGTCTATTGATGATAGAGTCTCATTAGTCATGATATATGATATCAAGTCACTCACACAGATACATGTTAAAGAATAGTGTATCAGACAGAGCCACCATGAGAATGATACATGGAGACCATGGAATGGTAGTCAGAATCATCTCTCATAGTGGTAGTGGTGATTGTGGTCCTTATCCCTAAAGTCACTACATTCATCAAATGTCAATCGATATACTTTGACATAATCAAACGTAACCCTAAAATAAGGATTGCCATAAAGGTGAAGATTGGGTAGTTGGACACATGGGGACTGAGTGTGAGTGATGTGGATGGGATTTTTCCCTCCTATAGGAGTTTGATATCCAGGGCCTCTTGATAAGCGACACTAAGAAATGTACAGCCATATTCATGTGATTCAATATGCGATATGTGAACTCACAAGCATCTTAGATAGTCTGCTCTAGTTCATGAAACATACGTTGAGAGAATGATGATTTCATGCCTCGAGTTCAATCTGGATATCAGAGACAAAGTAACTATATGATCACAACAACACTGATAATGGATTGTAGGTTGAATTTGTTCTCCAACTTTCCAAATTACTTTGGTAGAAATGATGTGTGACTAGACACCACTCTTTGCTTGTGATGTCATAATTGGTTATGAACATTCACTGCCAATGTAATTTTGGACCTATAGGGTCACACACATAGGATACATTTGGGTTGAAGGAGCTTATTCATGATGTTTAATTTGATTACGAAAGGTGTTTAGGTATTCAATCAAACATCCAAGGTTCAAAATTGACTAATTGGACTCTAAACTGACTGTTCAAGTGTTGGACCAATCGGTTGGAGTGTAGGTCAATTGGAATCAGTATTGGTTGAACTTTGCCAGAATTGGAATAGTGAAATGACCATCTCACTTGTGAAATGGCCATTTTACTATTTGGGATGATTGGTTCATGTTATGGGTAGTCTGGTTCAGTTGCCAATTTGATTGGAAAAATGGTTGATGTTGATGTCATGTTTAGCATAAATCTAGCATTGAACACCAATTTGATTTAGAACAGAAAACTTGCGAAATAACCGTTTGGATGTGCAAAATGACTATTTCACAAGTTCTAGAAGATTCATGATTTTGGACCCTTATGATCCCTCACCAATTGGGAACCTCGACCTTAGCCCCTATTATAAATAGAGGGATATTGGGGGGCTTCCCAAAATGCACAATTGAGAATCACTTGCTCTGACAATTGTTGTCCTCTCTGATTGTGGTAACCATTAGAGAGCCCGAGGAAATCCTATATGTTAAAGGGAGGGATAGCGAGGGAGAGAACAATTGAGATCAGTTGTGGGAGAGCATATCGGTGACTAGTACACTGACAGAAGGGGACAACTCCTTCCCATTGGCAATGGTAGAGCAACATGGAGTTCTTGATGGTCTGCATGGACTACTCTAGAGGTGGGAGGTTGTTGTCTGCCTCTAGGAGGACATCACCAACCGGTGTCAGTGGTGCTGCATCAGGAGGTCGATAGAGATGATTGTTCAAGTGATGTTGCTGGTGAAGGAGCATGTTGCTGCTTGAAGATGAAGAAGCATGATGATACTGCAAGGGTAATGTCATTGGACTTGCTCCAGGACCAGGTATAACCTTGTAAACTTCCCTTCCTATATACATGTTGTTGACACGGTCTTGATGTTCTGGGAAATAGGCTTTTAAATTTATGTTTATGTTGCCTATATCTGCTCCCTGTTTCCCTATAGGTACAAACTTAGATTTTTATCAAATGTCCCTCATGGATCCTTCCTTTGGAAGTGGTGATCATGCCTATGTTGATATAAATGATAAAGAAACCTAAAACATGCTTTGTATACAAGAATGTCACTAAAATTATTCTCACTTTGTTTCTTCTTCTTGCTTAATATTACAATTCTAGCCAAGAAACTTATATTATACTCTTACATTGTGTTATCATGCCCTTTCATAGAGTAGTCGATGCACTCACAATGATATATTTTATAATTGAACTTTTAGTTACTAAATGTAGATCTATTTCACTCAACACTCTAAAATCTGATATGAAACACCAACAGAACATCTGTCAAATAGGAATGAGCAAATGTCTCCCTTCTCCATAACATATTTTGCTATGTTTTGTTGTTCTTGCTTTTACATATATACTACATGCATGAAAGGTGTATGCCATTCAATGAATGGACGCCTAAACCCTACACATACTCTGTAGTCTTGGGGTTAGGATGAGGATAACAAATAGAGATATGAAATTACATAGATAGTACATTAATTGTACACATAACAATACAAGAGAAACAAATGTATGAATGCATAGGCAACATAGATACGAGTATAGTGTACTAGTATATAATTATTAGTTCAATGCACAAAATATCAATAGTGCATGCATAAATGATATATATCTAATGTAGGTGCAATAGTTCATACATAAATATGTAACATTGGTGCAACTTTGCATACATACTGATCTTGTGCAAAGTAGGAATAATTATGATACATGTGAACACAATAAATTATTAGAAACACATAGTTACCTTGATTTACAAACATGCATAGAGAGTTTTGCACTAACATAGGTGCAGTGTAATATAATGCAAGAATTTTAAGCTTCTTTTTGGCCCTAAACTGCTTTTTCATTAAGAGGCATGAAGAGACCTCAACATGGAAAGGAAGCGAGCACTGAGCGGATCATGATGCTAGTAGGTGGCCACTTTATGTTCTCCCTCTCAAATGGCGTGATCCAGTAATCAGACAATAGAAGGCTTGGGTCGCTTAAGTGGCAGCTTAGGCGGTCACCTAATCTACTTTTCAAAACACTACAAGGAACCAATGATCCAAAAGAAAGTTGCAAAGAACTAAAGAGGGGGCACCGATTGGAAAAAATAAAAATCCCTACAATAAAAATGAGGCGTAAATAACAAATAAACCAATCTCTAAGAGTGGAAAAGAGATGCTAATAGAAACAAAGGTGTATATGGGGGAAAAGAAGGTGTGGAATTTTAAAATGAAGGCACAGAAAGAAGGAAAAGAGGCACAAATCAACAAAGATAAGGTGCAAAGAGTGGAAAATGAGAAAAAAACAAAATATGAGACAAAAAGTGAAGAAATGAGGTATCATGGTTAGACAATGTAGTGGAACATGAATGGTAAAGTTGATGTTGTATGACTGAGATGTCACAAGTTCAAAACCCCTTGGCAATGAGATCAATGAATAGCCGACTTTAGAAGAAAAGAGGTATCTTGGGTAGTAAGGTGTGAAGTTATTATAAGGAGATGCACACCTCATTTTTGTAACTTGGCAACTGCTTTTACATTCTTCGCATCTCATTTTTGTCATTGGTGCCTCCTTTTCCTCTATTAGTGTTTCCTTTTACTAATTGAACGTCACATTTTCATCATTTGTGCCTCTTTTTCCTCTGTTAGCTTCACCTTTTACTAGTTGAGTGCCTCATTTTCATAAGTGTATGCCACCTTTCCAACCTTTGGTTCTTTGTTTTCATGTATTAGCATCTCATTTCCTCATTTGGTGCCTTGATTTCCTCTCATCATGCCTTTTTTAGTTCCCTTCTCTCCCTATATTACTTTTGTGAATTAAGTTTCTTTTAGTAAGTCAAATAAGAGTACTGGATATACTACATGTAGGAGGTAGGGAGTACATGGGCTAAATGGAAAATTTTTATTTACAATAGGCCTAAGCCCAACTGATCAAATATACCAACACACCCCCTCAAGTTAGATAGTAAACATTTTAAACTCCCAACTTGATGCCCATATATGTGAATGAAGTAGGAGGAAGAGGTTTTGTTATGATGCATGCAACTTGATCAGTTTTCCTAACGTGAGGAGTGATGATCTCCTTGTCTTTGACTAGGTCATGCACAAAATGGCAATCAACTTCAATGTGTTCTATGCGTTCATAGAAGAGAGGATTCTTAGTTGTGTATAGCCACTTGGTTGTTAAAGTATAAAGTAGAAGGAGTTTGAAAAGGAATTTCAAACTCAATCAAGATGGATTGAACCCATTGCAGATCACAACATGCATGTTCCATAGCCCTATATTCAGCCTTGGTGCTGGAGTGAGATACCACTGCCTATTTTTTACTCCTCCAAAAACCTAGGTGAGTTCCAATCATGACACAATAGCCGGAAGTGGACTATCAATCTTTAGAATCATCTGCCCAATCTGCATCTACATATCTAGAGATAGAGATCTCTTTGGACTTAGGATATTTGTATAGAAATCCTCGTCCTGACACACTCATGAGATAGTGAAGAACATGTTGAACGATGGACTAGTGGGCCTAGAGTGGTGCACTCATGTGTTAACTGACTACCCCAACAACATAGTGTAAGGCCCCTAACATAGCTTAGTGCTTGATTGTACTTTCTTTATTTAATGAGATGCTTAAATCTTAGTCTAATATCTTGAGATGCCTTAATAACATGTGACATGTCTATGTTTTCAGTTTGGTCATGTTTGATTGAGGTTTGAGCCTTATTTTCTTATTTTGGACCAAGTTACAATTTACCCATGTTGAGGGGTTATCTTGCAGTTTGTCACATGTAGGTTGTTTCATTTGTGCCTTAGAATCGTGACAGAGAGAATGATACATAGGGGTGCCTTGTGGGACCTTGGTTGGTGGTGTGGAATCTTGTGGTGATGCTAGGGTTTCTAGGGTTTGCTTGATGATGGTGTCGACCTTGTGAGTGTTGACTCTTGTAGAGACCTATGTGTTTGTGCCATGGGATTATTGGAACTGCAACACCTTCCATGGTTGATGTTTTTTGTGACCATCGTACCTTGGTCCTGGTTTTTGGTTGCTAGGGTTCCTAATGTGGTGGTGTGTAGTGACCTTGCCTTGTTTGGCTGTGTGTAGTGGTTGCTACATGGGATCCTAGGGTTGTTGTGACCGCAAGAGGGTGTGTAGTGGACCAAGTGTTTGCTACACCACCTTGGTTTTATCAATCTTTGTTGCATGCAAGTCTAGAGTGATTTTGTGGTCGATCCTTTGTGGAACAAGTGTCCTTTTCATACTCTAACATCTTAAAATCTCATATCTTCACCTCCCTCTTAGCCCATGTGTATATATGCTCTCTCTTTCACATGCAAGTATCTCATTTATCTCTTTTTCCTCTCTTCTACCTCTTGTTTGGACTTGAGCTTGTGGTGCATGTGGAATTGTTGACCTTGGATCTTTGGTGTCCAATCCTCCTTGCATGTGGTGATCTTGAGCTTCATCATCTTCTTTGTTGTGATCCTTGGTGGTTTCTCTTCTTGGTAAGTGCCTCTATATCTTTGTTCTCATTTTTCTTTGAAACTCTACCTTTCTTCTTCCTTTCTTGGTTGTGAGACCATGGTGTCACCATGGTGGCTATCTTGAAGATCTTCTCTTCATAAAGGTCGAGAGACTATGGTTTGACCATGGAAGTACCTATGTGTGAGATAAAGTTTCTTCTTTCCTCTTCCTTCTCTCTTGTTCGGCCTAGGGTTTGAGCTTCCTTTTCTTGAGCTCTTTTGACCTTGGTATGTTCTTCTATTTTGAGGTGACCTTGTTGGCCAAAGAGTTGATCCAAGTTGGATTTCTTGTTCTCTCTTGGAGCTCGTGTCTTTGGATCTTGATCTTCAACCTAAGGCGGGTTAATAACTTTCCCCTTTTCTATTATTGCACCATTAACTTGCTTGCATGTTACTATTTTACTCTCTAAAATGTGATACCAAGATATTATATGATATTAAAATGATCTAGGGTTTATGATTTTGAAGTATTCTTATATGGATTACTCTCTCTCCTAAACCCTAACTTCATGCATCTGATTTCTTAGATGATGAAGGATGTTATCCCTTACATGTACCTTGGTCCTTGACTTCATTACCATGTTTGTGGTTTAGCCATCATGTTTTGGATGAGTTTTTGAATCAGTTTTACATATGGTTGAGGTTTAGTTTTCTCTCTCCTATATGGTTTTCCCTTGTTGGTAACGATGGTGATCGTTTCTAGGGTTTGGTATTCATGTCTTGATCAGTTGGACATTTTCACTTTTGGTTTTCTTGGGGTTCTGCACCTGTTTCAACTGACATATGTTTTCTTTTGGGTGTTTCAGGGCGATACATCATGGTTGATCATACTCTTGGTTGCTACCCTGACCAAGTGGTGGTTGTTTTATGTTAACCCTTGTCTTTGGTTGATACATGCATTCCCTGTGTTGTGCCCGCTACACAAGGTTGGTGTTGGTTTCTACCTATGTGTTTCTTTGGTCAACATGCTTTGAGTTGAGGGTTGTTGCGGTCATTACTCTATTGTGGTTGCAACACTAGCCCTAACCCTAGTTGAAGGTCTCTATGTTGTGTTGCTCATGATGGTCACTATACTCTCAGTTTTGGTTCTTGTTATGGTCGAAAGGCCATGTGTTTGAGATGGTTGATACACCTAGAAGTGGTGTTTTGGTTGCAACAAGGAGATATCCACCAATGGTTACTACATATGTTCATCTTTGTTTGGTCGACACATTTTCATGGTTAGCATGATTGCTACACATGTGGTATGAAGGATGGTCATTATACTTGGTGTTCTTGTATGGTTAAAACACATTGTTGTTTGGACGGTTGACTCATCATATTAGTAGTGATGCTACTTAACTGAAATGTGTTCCAAGAATGTGGAGGTGATGTATCTAGGGTTTAATGATAAATGTTATGAAGGAAACCCTAATTGTCTATATGTGATACCCTAACCCTAATTCAAGGCTATGTTATACTTGTTGAAGCTTGTTTGAGTGAATAACATATGATTATGTTTTCTCTCTCCTACTTGTGTAAACCTAACCTTGCAGGTTGAATGAATGTCATAGCTAGTGAAGTCTATGGTGATGATTATGGGCCTTTGTGAGGCAGGTTGAGACAATGATGTGGCAAATGAATTATGTTACTGGGTCTTATAACCTGGAAGAGGCTTGATGCCTAGTGTGAGGTGGTATCCTCTGGTGATTTGATGAGGGATTTATATCCTAGGATAGTGTGATAATGTTGATGAATTTGTATGGAAGTGATATTAAGTGATGATGTGTCAATATTATACTTTAGTTATTTTATATATTCTGAAGTTATATTATACCCTTATCTTTGAAGAACTTATTTAGGGTTTATACGTTGTAACTTGATTGATGCTAAAAGACACCCAATTGGCTTAACTAATCAAGTGAAGCCCTAATCATGTAGTTGACATGTGTCATAGATCCATCTTCAATGTCATTACTAGGTAGATGGTAAAACAAGTGATTCTCGTAGGAAACTCGGAGCGCATATTGTTGAATATGTCGGGTGTAAGTTGAGGTATTTCCTTGTATCCTTAATACATTGGGATGAATAAGGGCATACCCTGGAAGGAGTATTGTCAAGGACGTATCTCAGATGATGTGATTCAATATATTTGATATGTTTACTGGGATGGATGTGGCCATACCCTGGCAGGAGAACGGTTGTGGCCGTAGCTCAGTTTCACTAGTGTTGTGACCTATATACCAAGGAAGACTAGGCTTCTTTGTAGTTGGACTTGACATGTCACTGTGGCTGACTCAGACTGACCGAGGGTGTGAAGTGATCATGGATTCTTCCTCTTCCATTGATCTTATATGGTGTTGATTCCAACTTAGCAATGGTGAGTTGGAGCATGAGTGGTATACCTCATCTCCTCAGGGCACAATAAAAGATGTAATACAGACATGTAGTATACTACTTAGGGATAAACACGACTCACATTGGATGGCCCTTTGCCTTATCTTTTGTACTGGATAGTTGATTTATAATATGACAAGAGAAATCAACTATTATACATGTTCTTCATATTCCTTCTTAAAGGATATGATGATCTACTACTCAGTGGTAGATGCATAATTTGCCTAAGTTGTGTTATCAGTTTAATACATATCATTTAAATGAATCTGCTCAACCTGATGATAATGTTACATACCTTCTTAGCTTATTTGTGTTATAATAGATGTTAGCAGAGAGTTATGTCTCTCGTTGGGATGTTTGGTCTCACCCTGTGGGTTTCTACATCTTTTAGGTGGTCGTGCACAATGAGTAGAGATCGTGCAGTTGAGGCATAGCAGTAGTTGTTTAAAGGTTGGATATGTTGTTAGTGTTTTGTAGTAGAGTCCTATGTGTCATCCCTATAATCTCATGTCCTTGGGGGTGTTTTGTAGATGTTGTAAATCAAGACGATGTTTTGGCAGTGGGCCATGATTGTACAGATATGGTTTTTATATGTAACAAGTATCTCTTATACAGGTTTGTGGCAAGTTGGCCATTTGAACAGTAATATGTAATAATATTTTTGTGATGGAGTGGACTTTCAGAACCTTTTGAATGCCTAATGACATAAGTGAGTTCATGCATTTTGAGTTGTTTTGACAGTTCCAAGTATTTGGCAAAGTTGAGTGTTGCTTGACATTGATACAAAAATTAAGATTCCTAGGTGTATGTCTTTTAAGGTATTTATCTGACACATTAAAAAGCTGGATTTCAGAATCAGTGTTATATGGATGGAATATTGAGTTATGAGGAACACTTGATTAATTTTTTTGGTGACGCTTAGATGTTGCTAGAGGAAGCTATTCAAGTCTATAATCAAATGAATACTTTTGATTTTGATGTATAATACTATCTAGTATAAGATTTAATATGAGGTTTAGGTTGGTAACTACTGTTGTCACAACTAGGATAGCTTTGGATGAGCAACGTGACTAGAGAGCTGGCTTGTGAGTCACAGACCCGAGGGGCTACTGATGGACTAAGTGAAGGAACTGTTGGGGACCCTTAATGAGATCATATGATACCTAGATTGCCACCTCCACAGCAGTTACCGTAAGACCAGGAACACGAGCTCCTACGATGTCGTTCTCTCTCATAGGTGGGTTTGAACCTGCGGTTTGCTTTGGGGTTGTACATACTTTTAAGTACCCACTACTCTAGACGTGGGAGTGAAGGAATAGAAAGACTCAACCCCACCTCGTCTTGGCTCTCCACCATAGGTACAACTTGTATGAAAAAGGAAGGGGGTTCATAGGAGCCCGGAGAGCGAATAGGCGGCATGGCCTGGAGCTGCTGTCAAGCGAGGAGGAGCCACACAGAGAGAGTAACTGCCATGGAGGGCAGACCATGAAGCCAAGTTTCATGGAGGCATGAGGAGGCAAAATTTGTGGTCGTTCCAAGCCAAGACTCTCTTTAAAGATGGCGACCAGGTCAGAGAACGGGGCGACTGGAGAAGAGACCCCCACCTCACAGATCGGCGTGGAAGATGATGTTTGCAGACAGATGGGGTTGAACGTGGGAAAGATGGGAGAGACCTGAGACCATGTGAGGGTCTAGCCAAGGTCACCTGAGCTAGTAATGGCCGAAGGGGATGACGAGAAGCACCCGATCCCAGTCGATCTCACGCCAAGAGGAGGCGCTAGGCCGGCGGCGAGCCTGCGGTGGTGGCGTCATGGAGGCACAACCAGAGCTTCCATGGCAGATGACGACGGTGCACTCCGGCTTGGCAACCTCGTGGAGATGTTGGGAGGATCTCGCGACGGTGGCTTCACGCTGGGAGAATGGCAACGTGTCAGACACGAGGAAAGGAGTCGGGGCGGCGGGGCTCCTAGCTGCGTGGCTGAAGCCGGCGACGGCGCATGTGGGCGTCAAGCTTCGCGATCACGAGGAGAGCCACAATGATGGCGGTGCTCTTGAGCGGACGGTAGGTTCAGCCTTCTCACCCGGGTCTTGGTCCTGTCCATGGGACGGAGCTGCAAATGAATAGACATAGAGACACTCTCTCCCAAATGAACAGACACAGAACCACGAATGTGAGGAAGGAGCTGCAAGGGAAACGACGGCCAGATGCACGCCGAAGATCATCGTCCCAGTAGTTGTGCTCGAGAGAACGCAGATGTAGGTGTCGAACAGTGGCACGCATTGGTCGGAGATGCAGTAGGTGATCAACTGAGGATCTTGGCCGAAGTAGGTCGTGGCCTGGAGTCACTAATGGAGTTAGATCTCGGTGGCGGCGCCTGTTCACGGAGGAACAGAGGCGTGATGGTGTGAAAAAGGAAGAAGACGGAGAACCCGTCTGGTTCGCATGAAATAGAGAAAGAAAAGGTCAGAACCGGGTTCAGGAGCTGAGAACCGACTCCAGACCAAGCAAACCAGCGACCCGAGATTTGAGTTGTGCCAACCCTTTTACCACTTGGCGGCATCCCATTGGCCACTAGAGGTAATTTCCCAGAAATTCCTTTGTTTTGCATAATTCATAGTAATTAGCTACGTTATCAGAAAAATACAAACAAGCTACCGTTTTTCTCAGAAAAATATGTAGAATAACATGAAAGCTTAATATCAGTCTTTCGAGACACTAATATCAGTGATACCTTATTAGTTGTGAAATGCTTAATTGATGGATAATAAATACCAAACAATGATATAAAATTATAAGAAAATACATGTAAATCATATTTCATGTTTATAATGCATATGATATCAGATATGGTCATGTTATGACTCGAAATCATGTAATTTGCTTAATATGGCTAAGTAGGGCTAATAACCCTAAATAAAATGTATTAAATACATGCATGCTCAAGAATTGATGAAATTTACAGAATAAGCTCATATTAGTATATGGAACCTCAGTACTAATTATGAGATCATAATGATGAACATAATTCAAGTTATATGAAGATGACCACTAATACATGTTATGAAACCATAATCTTGGTTAATGTTATAAACTAGGGTTAATGTATGGACAAAAATGCTATGGAAGAGAATGTTTAGATAATGGACCACAATCTGGAAAGTGACATCAGTAAGATAAATATAAGTCAAGAATGAAAGTAATCATAAGAATATAATAATGAGATAAGCAAACCCTAATGAACACGATTAGGGTTAAGATGAGATATAATAGGATGAGAACCTGATGATAGTATATGATCTTGTCTTAATCAGGGTTTCACCAAGGATAGGTGACATCAGGAATGTGGTATAGATTGTGATAAGTTTATCTCTTGATCAAGGTACGCTATTACCTCTTACTTGGCTTATTATACAATATGCTTGTGTTATATGTGTAGTAAAATACTTGGCATATGTTATTGGATGAAATGATTGTTCTTGTATGATATGTTGCATGATCTTCCATAATTACTGCTATGAACACATCAAACATAATATATCTGTTCCATTATATGAAAGCACTAACTCTTTGGTAGTGTGCTTGGAAGTGACCTAACTCTTTGGTAGTGGTCACATTGTACATATGACCTAACTCTTTGGTAGTGGTCTGACCTAACTCTTTGGTAGTGGTCACCTTGTACAAATGATCTAACTCTTTGGTAGTGATCATAAAGGCCTTGATATATAATGGAAAATAAGCTTAAAATGTGTGTTCTCTTTTGTTAATGAATATCCTGGTGCAAATATACGCTTTTCCTATATTCTTCTGTTACTGCCAAGTATTAGTTTTATCTTATTGCCAAGATATGATGAGAGGTAAATAAAAGACACGTAGGCGTACTCAGTACAATATTCATGAAATATTGTGCTGACGTGTACCGCTTGTAATCTTTTATATAGGTTGTGGTTATGCTCTTGAAGATCCAGGATAGTGAGAGTTGTATGGCGAGCTGATGTACAGGTGGACCTGTTGTCTTAAGATCCTGTAGTTTAGTTGTAGTACATGTATATGTTATAGTTTACCTTTCAATGTGTAATATCAAATGTTGTAACAATTCATGTTGTAATTATATGTTGAATGGTGAACATGTGTGTACGGTTTTATTATTGTTCATGTACACGTGCTACTGATTGTTTCCTTCTGACTCCCTCGATTTTCTTCTTCTTAGCCTAGTGTGGGATGTTTAAATCGGAATGCTCGCTGAGGTGAGGGTTTCAATTTAGACATCACACATCAGATTAAGTTTTAGAAAATCCGGGGATGTCACAGGTGGTATCAGAGCATGAACAATAGCAAAGCCTGGCATTTGCTCATTATGCAACTCAAAACTAAAGAACCTTGAACTTAATAATCTTTTAGGGTTAGATTAGTCGTCTTTTAGAGACTAGATCTGACCTAGCCTCTAGGTTAGCACCTAGATGTCCGAGAACTAGGTCTAGACTGGTGCTTGTTGAGTAGCAAGTCCTTAGATGTCGTTCTTTCCTTGTAGTGCAGCGGTATGGGACGTTGCACTATTTGGAAATGACGTGCATAAAAGGAAGAGAAACCCTAGACATATTGCGCACGTTGTCTAGAGTAGCTACACTAATCTACCCCTTGTTCTCACCCTTTTCACTAGTTTTCATGACACTGGACTCTCTACTATGTGTGGGACACTCGTTTCTGGATTTGGTTTTTGATTCTAATTGGATCGAACCTCGATAGTTTTCTCTGACGTTTGTTTTATCAGAGAAAAACTATATAATATTTTAATATGTATATGTATTACAAAAATGTGTCCCCACACATGTACGAGTAGGAGGGGGTCATGAAACCTAAGTGAAAGTGAATGACATCAGTCTAGAAGAGAGAGTAGTTCTAGAATAGATGTCTAGAGCCTTGTTGGGAATATGTGATAGATGGAGTAGATGAAATAAGTTTTGATATGATGTAAGTCTTATATAGAAGACATAAGATGTTTATGATGCTTTATGTTTGTCTTTGAGGACTTAAGTTCATTTTGAGGATTTGAGATAAGTTTTGATGATGTAAGTGATTAGGCTTTTATGAGATAAGATGTCTTAAGTTAAGACAGGTTGTGAGTCAGCATGAGCCTCAATCTCTTTTACGAAGGAGGACATCTAGTGTTAGGACCAGTTTTGGGGTTAACTCCAGAGAGAGTGAGACCCACTGGGAGAAGGTCAGAGAACCTAGACTCCACGATATGAGAAATATGAGAATTATGATATATGTGATATGTCCTAAACTAGATTACTCCTGAGTGATTGAGTTGAGTCGCTTTATACATGATTCCTATAGTTTTGTTGAACCCTAGATGTCCTTGGGAGGACCAAACCCTAGAGACAGAGAGAGGCTAGTTATATATGTGCATATGAACATGAATATGAGTGCCTACTATCTGGGTGAGGGAGAGAGCCCAAGACCCTGGAGGAGGTAGATATGTTAGCTTCTGTGAAGCCTCGTGCTCGGGTTGGTGGTTTCCCACATAGGAATCTAGTGGTGTATATAAGAGAGTTTTGGGTAAGATGTTTCATGATTAGAGACCTATGAAGAGTATGTCATAGCATGTTTTGGTTTTTGCTTATGTGGCTTGAGCCTGTAAGGCCATCCTTAGTGCCAATGAGGTAATCTGAGAACCCTAGACCAAGAGGAAAGATAAAGTATAAGTGCTTATGAGATACTCAAAGAGATGAGTGAGCTCAGAGAGACGGAGCATGGCACTACCCTCGTGGTATGGGTTAGAGGAACCTCTTTTGGCCTAAGTAAAGTTTTGATATATGTTTGATAAGCCACTTATATAAGTTTGTTTAGCACAATCATGATATAATGCATGTAAGGATGTGATCTAATCTTGAGATGTGTTATATAGGCATGATATGATGGAAACCTAGATATGGTTTAAAGGATATCAAAGTATAAATGGTTAACCATGTACATGAATAATGATGATTAATTTGAAACTGTTGTTTAATCTTGTGATGATATCACTAGTAAATGTTGTAATTTATTATGAGGAATGAAATAAGATCATATGAATGAAACATGTTACAAGAGGTGTTAATCTTAGTGCTTGATAAAGAGGTAAAATATAATTTGACAATTAGCACAACATAATGCTTTTGACACCTTGATATGATCCAGTTGGACAAAGAGAGTTAATGATAATTAACTACCTCCTAAAAACATATGTTAATTTTGAACATGTTCTAAAATTAGCTCAATAATGTTGATGACACCTTGATGTATGAGTTAATCTTATTTAACTCCTTTAGAACATGGTAATATGATGTTGGAACCCCGATTCATGGGTAAAGATAAGGTTTTCCCTGGAAGTATGAGTATGGGGGACTTTCGAGGACGAAAGTTCTTTTAAGTTGTATATGATGTGAAAGATTGGATTTTCTGGTTTAATTCCGAGGACGGAATTTCTTTTAAGGTGTGTAGGATGTGATGGAGTGGACTTTCAGAACCTTTTGAATGCCTAATGACATAAGTGAGTTCATGCATTTTGAGTTGTTTTGACAGTTCCAAGTATTTGGCAAAGTTGAGTGTTGCTTGACATTGATACAAAAATTAAGATTCCTAGGTGCTATCTGACACATTAAAAAGCTGGATTTCAGAATCAGTGTTATATGGATGGAATATTGAGTTATGAGGAACACTTGATTAATTTTTTTGGTGACGCTTAGATGTTGCTAGAGGAAGCTATTCAAGTCTATAATCAAATGAATACTTTTGATTTTGATGTATAATACTATCTAGTATAAGATTTAATATGAGGTTTAGGTTGGTAACTACTGTTGTCACAACTAGGATAGCTTTGGATGAGCAACGTGACTAGAGAGCTGGCTTGTGAGTCACAGACCCGAGGGGCTACTGATGGACTAAGTGAAGGAACTGTTGGGGACCCTTAATGAGATCATATGATACCTAGATTGCCACCTCCACAGCAGTTACCGTAAGACCAGGAACACGAGCTCCTACGATGTCGTTCTCTCTCATAGGTGGGTTTGAACCTGCGATTTGCTTTGGGGTTGTACATACTTTTAAGTACCCACTACTCTAGACGTGGGAGTGAAGGAATAGAAAGACTCAACCCCACCTCGTCTTGGCTCTCCACCATAGGTACAACTTGTATGAAAAAGGAAGGGGGTTCATAGGAGCCCGGAGAGCGAATAGGCGGCATGGCCTGGAGCTGCTGTCAAGCGAGGAGGAGCCACACAGAGAGAGTAACTGCCATGGAGGGCAGACCATGAAGCCAAGTTTCATGGAGGCATGAGGAGGCAAAATTTGTGGTCGTTCCAAGCCAAGACTCTCTTTAAAGATGGCGACCAGGTCAGAGAATGGGGCGACTGGAGAAGAGACCCCCACCTCACAGATCGGCGTGGAAGATGATGTTTGCAGACAGATGGGGTTGAACGTGGGAAAGATGGGAGAAACCTGAGACCATGTGAGGGTCTAGCCAAGGTCACCTGAGCTAGTAATGGCCGAAGGGGATGACGAGAAGCACCCGATCCCAGTCGATCTCACGCCAAGAGGAGGCGCTAGTCCGGCGGCGAGCCTGCGGTGGTGGCGTCATGGAGGCACAACCAGAGCTTCCATGGCAGATGACGACGGTGCACTCCGGCTTGGCAACCTCGTGGAGATGTTGGGAGGATCTCGCGACGGTGGCTTCACGCTGGGAGAACGGCAACGTGTCATACACGAGGAAAGGAGTCGGGGCGGCGGGGCTCCTAGCTGCGTGGCTGAAGCCGGCGACGGCGCATGTGGGCGTCAAGCTTCGCGATCACGAGGAGAGCCACAATGATGGCGGTGCTCTTGAGCGGACGGTAGGTTCAGCCTTCTCACCCGGGTCTTGGTCCTGTCCATGGGACGGAGCTGCAAATGAACAGACACAGAGACACTCTCTCCCAAATGAACAGACACAGAACCACGAATGTGAGGAAGGAGCTGCAAGGGAAACGACGGCCAGATGCACGCCGAAGATCATCGTCCCAGTAGTTGTGCTCGAGAGAACGCAGATGTAGGTGTCGGACAGTGGCACGCATTGGTCGGAGATGCAGTAGGTGATCAACTGAGGATCTTGGCCGAAGTAGGTCGTGGCCTAGAGTCACTAATGGAGTTAGATCTCGGTGGCGGCGCCTGTTCACGGAGGAACAGAGGCGTGATGGCGTGAAAAAGGAAGAAGACGGAGAACCCGTCTGGTTCGCATGAAATAGAGAAAGAAAAGGTCAGAACCGGGTTCAGGAGCTGAGAACCGACTCCAGACCAAGCAAACCAGCGACCCGAGATTTGAGTTGTGCCAACCCTTTTACCACTTGGCGGCATCCCATTGGCCACTAGAGGTAATTTCCCAGAAATTCCTTTGTTTTGCATAATTCATAGTAATTAGCTACGTTATCAGAAAAATACAAACAAGCTACCGTTTTTCTCAGAAAAATATGTAGAATAACATGAAAGCTTAATATCAGTCTTTCGAGACACTAATATCAGTGATACCTTATTAGTTGTGAAATGCTTAATTGATGGATAATAAATACCAAACAATGATATAAAATTATAAGAAAATACATGTAAATCATATTTCATGTTTATAATGCATATGATATCAGATATGGTCATGTTATGACTCGAAATCATGTAATTTGCTTAATATGGCTAAGTAGGGCTAATAACCCTAAATAAAATGTATTAAATACATGCATGCTCAAGAATTGATGAAATTTACAGAATAAGCTCATATTAGTATATGGAACCTCAGTACTAATTATGAGATCATAATGATGAACATAATTCAAGTTATATGAAGATGACCACTAATACATGTTATGAAACCATAATCTTGGTTAATGTTATAAACTAGGGTTAATGTATGGACAAAAATGCTATGGAAGAGAATGTTTAGATAATGGACCACAATCTGGAAAGTGACATCAGTAAGATAAATATAAGTCAAGAATGAAAGTAATCATAAGAATATAATAATGAGATAAGCAAACCCTAATGAACACGATTAGGGTTAAGATGAGATATAATAGGATGAGAACCTGATGATAGTATATGATCTTGTCTTAATCAGGGTTTCACCAAGGATAGGTGACATCAGGAATGTGGTATAGATTGTGATAAGTTTATCTCTTGATCAAGGTACGCTATTACCTCTTACTTGGCTTATTATACAATATGCTTGTGTTATATGTGTAGTAAAATACTTGGCATATGTTATTGGATGAAATGATTGTTCTTGTATGATATGTTGCATGATCTTCCATAATTACTGCTATGAACACATCAAACATAATATATCTGTTCCATTATATGAAAGCACTAACTCTTTGGTAGTGTGCTTGGAAGTGACCTAACTCTTTGGTAGTGGTCACATTGTACATATGACCTAACTCTTTGGTAGTGGTCTGACCTAACTCTTTGGTAGTGGTCACCTTGTACAAATGATCTAACTCTTTGGTAGTGATCATAAAGGCCTTGATATATAATGGAAAATAAGCTTAAAATGTGTGTTCTCTTTTGTTAATGAATATCCTGGTGCAAATATACGCTTTTCCTATATTCTTCTGTTACTGCCAAGTATTAGTTTTATCTTATTGCCAAGATATGATGAGAGGTAAATAAAAGACACGTAGGCGTACTCAGTACAATATTCATGAAATATTGTGCTGACGTGTACCGCTTGTAATCTTTTATATAGGTTGTGGTTATGCTCTTGAAGATCCAGGATAGTGAGAGTTGTATGGCGAGCTGATGTACAGGTGGACCTGTTGTCTTAAGATCCTGTAGTTTAGTTGTAGTACATGTATATGTTATAGTTTACCTTTCAATGTGTAATATCAAATGTTGTAACAATTCATGTTGTAATTATATGTTGAATGGTGAACATGTGTGTACGGTTTTATTATTGTTCATGTACACGTGCTACTGATTGTTTCCTTCTGACTCCCTCGATTTTCTTCTTCTTAGCCTAGTGTGGGATGTTTAAATCGGAATGCTCGCTGAGGTGAGGGTTTCAATTTAGACATCACACATCAGATTAAGTTTTAGAAAATCCGGGGATGTCACAGGTGGTATCAGAGCATGAACAATAGCAAAGCCTGGCATTTGCTCATTATGCAACTCAAAACTAAAGAACCTTGAACTTAATAATCTTTTAGGGTTAGATTAGTCGTCTTTTAGAGACTAGATCTGACCTAGCCTCTAGGTTAGCACCTAGATGTCCGAGAACTAGGTCTAGACTGGTGCTTGTTGAGTAGCAAGTCCTTAGATGTCGTTCTTTCCTTGTAGTGCAGCGGTATGGGACGTTGCACTATTTGGAAATGACGTGCATAAAAGGAAGAGAAACCCTAGACATATTGCGCACGTTGTCTAGAGTAGCTACACTAATCTACCCCTTGTTCTCACCCTTTTCACTAGTTTTCATGACACTGGACTCTCTACTATGTGTGGGACACTCGTTTCTGGATTTGGTTTTTGATTCTAATTGGATCGAACCTCGATAGTTTTCTCTGACGTTTGTTTTATCAGAGAAAAACTATATAATATTTTAATATGTATATGTATTACAAAAATGTGTCCCCACACATGTACGAGTAGGAGGGGGTCATGAAACCTAAGTGAAAGTGAATGACATCAGTCTAGAAGAGAGAGTAGTTCTAGAATAGATGTCTAGAGCCTTGTTGGGAATATGTGATAGATGGAGTAGATGAAATAAGTTTTGATATGATGTAAGTCTTATATAGAAGACATAAGATGTTTATGATGCTTTATGTTTGTCTTTGAGGACTTAAGTTCATTTTGAGGATTTGAGATAAGTTTTGATGATGTAAGTGATTAGGCTTTTATGAGATAAGATGTCTTAAGTTAAGACAGGTTGTGAGTCAGCATGAGCCTCAATCTCTTTTACGAAGGAGGACATCTAGTGTTAGGACCAGTTTTGGGGTTAACTCCAGAGAGAGTGAGACCCACTGGGAGAAGGTCAGAGAACCTAGACTCCACGATATGAGAAATATGAGAATTATGATATATGTGATATGTCCTAAACTAGATTACTCCTGAGTGATTGAGTTGAGTCGCTTTATACATGATTCCTATAGTTTTGTTGAACCCTAGATGTCCTTGGGAGGACCAAACCCTAGAGACAGAGAGAGGCTAGTTATATATGTGCATATGAACATGAATATGAGTGCCTACTATCTGGGTGAGGGAGAGAGCCCAAGACCCTGGAGGAGGTAGATATGTTAGCTTCTGTGAAGCCTCGTGCTCGGGTTGGTGGTTTCCCACATAGGAATCTAGTGGTGTATATAAGAGAGTTTTGGGTAAGATGTTTCATGATTAGAGACCTATGAAGAGTATGTCATAGCATGTTTTGGTTTTTGCTTATGTGGCTTGAGCCTGTAAGGCCATCCTTAGTGCCAATGAGGTAATCTGAGAACCCTAGACCAAGAGGAAAGATAAAGTATAAGTGCTTATGAGATACTCAAAGAGATGAGTGAGCTCAGAGAGACGGAGCATGGCACTACCCTCGTGGTATGGGTTAGAGGAACCTCTTTTGGCCTAAGTAAAGTTTTGATATATGTTTGATAAGCCACTTATATAAGTTTGTTTAGCACAATCATGATATAATGCATGTAAGGATGTGATCTAATCTTGAGATGTGTTATATAGGCATGATATGATGGAAACCTAGATATGGTTTAAAGGATATCAAAGTATAAATGGTTAACCATGTACATGAATAATGATGATTAATTTGAAACTGTTGTTTAATCTTGTGATGATATCACTAGTAAATGTTGTAATTTATTATGAGGAATGAAATAAGATCATATGAATGAAACATGTTACAAGAGGTGTTAATCTTAGTGCTTGATAAAGAGGTAAAATATAATTTGACAATTAGCACAACATAATGCTTTTGACACCTTGATATGATCCAGTTGGACAAAGAGAGTTAATGATAATTAACTACCTCCTAAAAACATATGTTAATTTTGAACATGTTCTAAAATTAGCTCAATAATGTTGATGACACCTTGATGTATGAGTTAATCTTATTTAACTCCTTTAGAACATGGTAATATGATGTTGGAACCCCGATTCATGGGTAAAGATAAGGTTTTCCCTGGAAGTATGAGTATGGGGGACTTTCGAGGACGAAAGTTCTTTTAAGTTGTATATGATGTGAAAGATTGGATTTTCTGGTTTAATTCCGAGGACGGAATTTCTTTTAAGGTGTGTAGGATGTGATGGAGTGGACTTTCATAACCTTTTGAATGCCTAATGACATAAGTGAGTTCATGCATTTTGAGTTGTTTTGACAGTTCCAAGTATTTGGCAAAGTTGAGTGTTGCTTGACATTGATACAAAAATTAAGATTCCTAGGTGCTATCTGACACATTAAAAAGCTGGATTTCAGAATCAGTGTTATATGGATGGAATATTGAGTTATGAGGAACACTTGATTAATTTTTTTGGTGACGCTTAGATGTTGCTAGAGGAAGCTATTCAAGTCTATAATCAAATGAATACTTTTGATTTTGATGTATAATACTATCTAGTATAAGATTTAATATGAGGTTTAGGTTGGTAACTACTGTTGTCACAACTAGGATAGCTTTGGATGAGCAACGTGACTAGAGAGCTGGCTTGTGAGTCACAGACCCGAGGGGCTACTGATGGACTAAGTGAAGGAACTGTTGGGGACCCTTAATGAGATCATATGATACCTAGATTGCCACCTCCACAGCAGTTACCGTAAGACCAGGAACACGAGCTCCTACGATGTCGTTCTCTCTCATAGGTGGGTTTGAACCTGCGGTTTGCTTTGGGGTTGTACATACTTTTAAGTACCCACTACTCTAGACGTGGGAGTGAAGGAATAGAAAGACTCAACCCCACCTCGTCTTGGCTCTCCACCATAGGTACAACTTGTATGAAAAAGGAAGGGGGTTCATAGGAGCCCGGAGAGCGAATAGGCGGCATGGCCTGGAGCTGCTGTCAAGCGAGGAGGAGCCACACAGAGAGAGTAACTGCCATGGAGGGCAGACCATGAAGCCAAGTTTCATGGAGGCATGAGGAGGCAAAATTTGTGGTCGTTCCAAGCCAAGACTCTCTTTAAAGATGGCGACCAGGTCAGAGAATGGGGCGACTGGAGAAGAGACCCCCACCTCACAGATCGGCGTGGAAGATGATGTTTGCAGACAGATGGGGTTGAACGTGGGAAAGATGGGAGAAACCTGAGACCATGTGAGGGTCTAGCCAAGGTCACCTGAGCTAGTAATGGCCGAAGGGGATGACGAGAAGCACCCGATCCCAGTCGATCTCACGCCAAGAGGAGGCGCTAGTCCGGCGGCGAGCCTGCGGTGGTGGCGTCATGGAGGCACAACCAGAGCTTCCATGGCAGATGACGACGGTGCACTCCGGCTTGGCAACCTCGTGGAGATGTTGGGAGGATCTCGCGACGGTGGCTTCACGCTGGGAGAACGGCAACGTGTCATACACGAGGAAAGGAGTCGGGGCGGCGGGGCTCCTAGCTGCGTGGCTGAAGCCGGCGACGGCGCATGTGGGCGTCAAGCTTCGCGATCACGAGGAGAGCCACAATGATGGCGGTGCTCTTGAGCGGACGGTAGGTTCAGCCTTCTCACCCGGGTCTTGGTCCTGTCCATGGGACGGAGCTGCAAATGAACAGACACAGAGACACTCTCTCCCAAATGAACAGACACAGAACCACGAATGTGAGGAAGGAGCTGCAAGGGAAACGACGGCCAGATGCACGCCGAAGATCATCGTCCCAGTAGTTGTGCTCGAGAGAACGCAGATGTAGGTGTCGGACAGTGGCACGCATTGGTCGGAGATGCAGTAGGTGATCAACTGAGGATCTTGGCCGAAGTAGGTCGTGGCCTGGAGTCACTAATGGAGTTAGATCTCGGTGGCGGCGCCTGTTCACGGAGGAACAGAGGCGTGATGGCGTGAAAAAGGAAGAAGACGGAGAACCCGTCTGGTTCGCATAAAATAGAGAAAGAAAAGGTCAGAACCGGGTTCAGGAGCTGAGAACCGACTCCAGACCAAGCAAACCAGCGACCCGAGATTTGAGTTGTGCCAACCCTTTTACCACTTGGCGGCATCCCATTGGCCACTAGAGGTAATTTCCCAGAAATTCCTTTGTTTTGCATAATTCATAGTAATTAGCTACGTTATCAGCAAAATACAAACAAGCTACCGTTTTTCTCAGAAAAATATGTAGAATAACATGAAAGCTTAATATCAGTCTTTCCAGACACTAATATCAGTGATACCTTATTAGTTGTGAAATGCTTAATTGATGGATAATAAATACCAAACAATGATATAAAATTATAAGAAAATACATGTAAATCATATTTCATGTTTATAATGCATATGATATCAGATATGGTCATGTTATGACTCGAAATCATGTAATTTGCTTAATATGGCTAAGTAGGGCTAATAACCCTAAATAAAATGTATTAAATACATGCATGCTCAAGAATTGATGAAATTTACAGAATAAGCTCATATTAGTATATGGAACCTCAGTACTAATTATGAGATCATAATGATGAACATAATTCAAGTTATATGAAGATGACCACTAATACATGTTATGAAACCATAATCTTGGTTAATGTTATAAACTAGGGTTAATGTATGGACAAAAATGCTATGGAAGAGAATGTTTAGATAATGGACCACAATCTGGAAAGTGACATCAGTAAGATAAATATAAGTCAAGAATGAAAGTAATCATAAGAATATAATAATGAGATAAGCAAACCCTAATGAACACGATTAGGGTTAAGATGAGATATAATAGGATGAGAACCTGATGATAGTATATGATCTTGTCTTAATCAGGGTTTCACCAAGGATAGGTGACATCAGGAATGTGGTATAGATTGTGATAAGTTTATCTCTTGATCAAGGTACGCTATTACCTCTTACTTGGCTTATTATACAATATGCTTGTGTTATATGTGTAGTAAAATACTTGGCATATGTTATTGGATGAAATGATTGTTCTTGTATGATATGTTGCATGATCTTCCATAATTACTGCTATGAACACATCAAACATAATATATCTGTTCCATTATATGAAAGCACTAACTCTTTGGTAGTGTGCTTGGAAGTGACCTAACTCTTTGGTAGTGGTCACATTGTACATATGACCTAACTCTTTGGTAGTGGTCTGACCTAACTCTTTGGTAGTGGTCACCTTGTACAAATGATCTAACTCTTTGGTAGTGATCATAAAGGCCTTGATATATAATGGAAAATAAGCTTAAAATGTGTGTTCTCTTTTGTTAATGAATATCCTGGTGCAAATATACGCTTTTCCTATATTCTTCTGTTACTGCCAAGTATTAGTTTTATCTTATTGCCAAGATATGATGAGAGGTAAATAAAAGACACATAGGCGTACTCAGTACAATATTCATGAAATATTGTGCTGACATGTACCGCTTGTAATCTTTTATATAGGTTGTGGTTATGCTCTTGAAGATCCAGGATAGTGAGAGTTGTATGGCGAGCTGATGTACAGGTGGACCTGTTGTCTTAAGATCCTGTAGTTTAGTTGTAGTACATGTATATGTTATAGTTTACCTTTCAATGTGTAATATCAAATGTTGTAACAATTCATGTTGTAATTATATGTTGAATGGTGAACATGTGTGTACGGTTTTATTATTGTTCATGTACATGTGCTACTGATTGTTTCCTTCTGACTCCCTCGATTTTCTTCTTCTTAGCCTAGTGTGGGATGTTTAAATTGGAATGCTCGCTGAGGTGAGGGTTTCAATTTAGACATCACACATCAGATTAAGTTTTAGAAAATCCGGGGATGTCACAATTTTGGCATGATATATGGTATAGGTGGAATAGTTTATGAACTTATATGTAATATGTTTCCTCTTTTATGGTTGTATGGAATTGGTTTTAATTTTATTATGTTTTATGGTAATCTATTTTTTTAATGATAATTCCACGCTTTTTTGAGTAATCTCGATGTGGCATTGGGTGATGTCACAGTTTGATTGGTATCATTTCTCTACATTTGATAAGTCTCAGGAACATAGAATTAGTGTTTGTGTTTGCTCTAGTGTCCTCCAGTCTATCTGATGGTAACTTCTGCTTATATAGAAGAAGAAAAGAAGAGAAGATGGCTGGAGAACATGATGAACATATTGTTGAGAGTAGTGTTGATGTACCAGGAGGTGGTGCAAGATAGCAGGTGAGGCTTGATGTTGTTCCTGATGTGCCCCAGTTTGACCTAGCTGTGGTGGCTAATCCCACTTTTTAGTCCATGTTTGGACAGTTTATGGCTACAATGACACATATCGAAGACAAGATGCCCACACCCCAAGCGAGAGCAGAAGTCCCCAATGTGAAATCTTTGGGTTCTAGGAAGACCTTTGAAAGGTTGAGGTGTGTAGGGGTGGTTATTTTGGTACAAAAGACATAGAAGATATGGATATGTGGTTAACAGAGATGGAGAAGGCCTTCAAGATCCTTAACATCCCCAAAGAGGATAAGGTGAAGCATGTTGTGTACCTGTTGAAGCGAAGTGTTGCCCACTGGTGGGTCATTGAAGAGGAGAAGAGGCATGGTGTCATGATCAGTTGGGAAGATTTTTTGTGGGAGTTTGTGAGATGTTACTTCCTTGAGGCCTACCTAGATGAGAAGATCACATAGTTTGAGAAGATTCAGCAAGGATCTATGTCCGTCAATGAATACATGGTGAAGTTCATGGAGCTTCTGAGGTTTAGCCCACATATGGTAGTGACAGACAAGGAGAGGATCAAATAGTTCAAGAAGGATTTGAGTACTGATTTGATGACATCAGTGTCATCCTTAGATAACAAAGAGAAGTTTTCTACATTTTTGGAGTCAGTCAGGAGGGTGGAGTGATTAGTTGTGGATAAGCAAGAGATGAATGCTAAGAAGAGACATGCACAATACCAAGGACAATCTTCTGGAGACTTTATGAAGCCTAGGTTTTCAGCACCACCATCACAACAGAGGTCAATGAGTTAGTTGCAGTGGTTCCCAAGAAGAGGCAGAGGCTGAAAGTTTCCACCTCCAGGAGCCCACAATGCAGCGTCAGTTTCAATAACATGGTCGTCAAGGCCACATTATGACTCTAGGACTTGCCACAAGTGTGGATAGGTGGGACACATCAGATGGAATTGTCCTGTAAGGGATGAGGAGGTGACCCAACTGCCGAGACAGAGTCAGCAAGGGTCGCAACAATGACAATAGTTCAACAGTGGAGGTTGTGGATGTGGACATGCGTTGCAGGTTAGTTCTTCTAGAAAGCCAGAAGAGGAAGGGGTCAACAATAGGAAACAATTGATTCTATGCTATGAGTCAATTGGAAGGAGTGGTCAACCCATGAGTCATGACAGGTCAGATGCAATTATTTCATTTTGATATGTCTTCTTCTTGCTTTATATCTATTTTAGTTGACCCGGGTGCAATGCACTCTTTTATCACTAGAGAATTTATTCGTAGTTGTTCCTTGCCTGTTAGTCGTAGATGTAATAGTCTTCATTTAGAAACCCCTTTGGTTGGTTATGTCGAGTTGTGGGAAGTGTATCCATCCTCCATTATTTCTTTCTCAGGACACAACATTCAAGTGGATCTAATACCACTTGACATGCATGGATTCAATGTGATCCTTGGGATGGATACTTTGGAGAAGCATCAGGTAGTCTTGGACTGTAGTTCTAAGGTGGCAATGGTCGATGGTGATGTTTTGTGGATCTTCCAAGGTGATTTGAACATTCTTCCTACATGTTTAGTGTCACAAATGATGGTAGAGAGGTTGATAAGTGAGGGTTGTAATGCGTTCTTGGCACATGTAGTGGATACCAAGGCAAGGGGTTCAAGTATCCAAGAAGTTCTAGTTGTGCATGAGTTCGAGAATGTGTTTCCTAATGATTTTCCCGATGTTCCCCCGGTCAGAGAGATTGATTTTGAGATCAATCTGGTTCTCGATACTCAACTGATAGTGCAGACACTATATAGAATGGCACCAGCTGAAATGTAAGAGCTAAAGAAACAATCACAAGATCTGCTTGAGAAGGGCTTTATCAGACTGAGTACTTCACCTTGGGGTGCTCCCATGCTGTTGGTAAAGAAGAAGGATGGATCCATGAGGCTGTGCATCGACTATAGACAGTTGAAAAAAGTGACAATTAAGAATAAGTATCATTTGTCATGGATTGATGATTTGTTCGACCAATTGCGAGGTGCCATAGTGTTTTCAAAGATAGACCTAAGGTTTGGATATCACCATTTGTGGATCAAGGTGGATGATATATCAAAGCACTACTACAGAACCTACCTTTAGTGTCGATTATTTAAAGCCTTTAGTGTCGGTTTCTAAGCGACACCTATGTGGGCGACACTAAAAGTCCACCCATAAGGCGTCGGTTCCAAAACCGACACCCAAACTCTTCGTGCGCCACCGAAAACGCGCCATCATGGGACTATAATCGTCAGTTATTAGTTAAAAACCGACGCCCAAACCCTTCGCGCCACAGAAAGGGCGCCATCTTGGGAACTATCAGTGTCGGTTATAAGTAAAAAACTGACACCATATATCTTCGCCCCACGGCCGTGCTGTCCAGCACGGTCGTGGTGTTAAGGACATAGACGTCGGTTTATTGTAGGAACACCGACACTATATCATTATGTGTCGGTTATTTACAAATAACCGACGCCTATTGGTTTTTTTTTCCTATGAGTCTGCAGACCTGTTGTGGCTGGTCGCAGGATGAGAAACCTTTTCAGTTCAGTTATGAACTGCATGTTTTACGACATCCATTGATATCAGCCGACAATAGGCCGCAAACTTGCAAATTTAACAATAAAAAAGTAGCACATGCATTTAGCAATGCAACCTGCAGTTCCATTTTATTTTCACACATTTATAAACATTCACACATGCTAGCAATTTGTAGTTCCATTCATTCACATTCACACATGTAGAAACATTCATATAGCAACCAACACTTTCATTCATTTTCACTCAGACACATGTAGAAACATCCAGACATGTAGAAACATTCACACATATATTATAATTCAGAAATTCATTTACAAAGTATCATTGTTTAGTCATTATTCGCTATCAGGATCCCAATTATATTTTAAAGCCCCCACTAATTGTATGGCTGTTGCCCATTCTTCTCTTACTTCATTTAATTCTCCCATTGTATAGGGAGCATTAACATTTGGTAAGTCCTTTCCTGTAATGGGGTCAGCTTTAAACACCTGTAAAGAGAATGATGTATATATATAATTAATGAGCTATAAATAAGATTTATATATTTCGATCATATTATCTAATGAGACTATATAATACCTAAGCAATACATTCGATATCCAGTACGGCATGTTTGATAATCATGTGCATATATCGCAGGACATAGTATCCACATGCCCATCCGTTGTCTTGTGTAGCACACTATAAATTCAAACATACAAAATATTAAAAATACAACTAATTAAGCATTGTTCACATAAATAATATATACATATATTGCAGTCGGGAACTTACTTGCACGTTCTTCCAAATTATTGGCTGGTTCTTTTTTGTGGGGACCTTTCCTCCATCCTTTTTGTACTCCTCAAAACCCCTACATGTTAATGTAACACAGAACATTGCAATTAAATAGTAATGTAATAACATATGTTAACGGATATGAAAAATGAAATATTTCTCACCGAAATATTGCCATTTTCATTATCTGTCCAAATCTTGTATTCAATTTACCCCCCTTAGGATCTAGATAATACACAGTGAACGTCTCGGGGGCAATAACCAATAACTCCCAATGCCTACCCCTAGAGGAAAAAAAGTTAAAAATTAATAACTCAAAATCCACAATAAAATGTAATTTTCTTAAGTCCAAATTATAATAAGCAAAGTAAATTTACTCTACATTGAATGGAGCCATTATCAACGTCTTCTTTTTTACAGCAAAATTTGAAAAAGACTCACAGCAGTATTGTTGAACTGATGTAGGGTCTTGAGCTACTAGACTAATCAAGGATGGAATCAAAAACCCTACATGTTCGAATCCAAAATCTGCACATATGTTGTCTAAGTAGCTGCAAAATATGTATTAATTATGCATGCATTAATAAATAAGAAACCAGATCACCAGATCATACACAAGGTATATGGATGTATAAAGAATATCTCACCTTATCCATAGCTCTATCACAGATGTATTTAGCCAATCATATTGAAACAACTCCAATATATCTTGTATAAATAGTTTTGTTTCGTATGACTGACCTGTAGAATCTGAATCAGAAGAAACAGTTATAGGGGAGTTTATATCATGTTCCCCTAACCATACTGCCATACCCCTACAGTTAGGACCTAACGGGACAGGTAGGTCCTGTGGAACCCAACTAGGTAATGCAGGAGGTGGAAGTGGAGGCCTAGATGTTGTGGGTGTCTTCTTTTTAACCTGTATATATATATAATTTCAGATCAACTGCCAGCATATACACACACTAACAATTGAACGTAATGTAAATTTACCATACCTTATCAGTAAAGAAGACATCCACTTTTAGCCACAATATCACTCCGCCTACTGGCTCACCAAGGGTTTCACAATCTGGGTGGGCATATGGCAGTGGAAGATCCATCCACTGGGAGAATATATGTATCGGGCTCACCCGAATCCAACCAGCTGGTACTGGAGACCCGTGACACGTTTCCCCTGTTAGGGATGGGTAAGTCGACGCCTCTGCCATGACATATTCTTTACTTTTTAGACGGCATGGCTTCAACCCCTAACAAATTTTTGTGTAAAGAATGTTATATACATATATACATATCATCTTTTTTTTAAACGACTACAATTTCATATATACGTATCATCTTGAATTAAAAAACTAGTTACTATGTCATAAAAATACTTACAGTGGATGTGCTAGGTGGTGGTTCTACAGGATTACTCCCAACCTCTACAGTAGGAGTAGGAGTAGAGTCTGCAGTAGGTATTGTCTGGTAAGTGGCAGTTTGAGATGCCTGCCACTTTTTCATTGCTTCTTCGAGTTTCCTGTCAAATAGCTTATCCACCTATACATGGATAAAAGAAACGTCAAATTCTAATTTTTGAATTCTCTTTTACAGTAACATTATAAAGAAAGAATATGTTACCTCTTCTTGTGAAAGTCCCGCTTTTGGGACATGTTTGCGCTGGGATGACCCAAA
This sequence comes from Alisma plantago-aquatica, assembly GCA_963693085.1. Classification (NCBI taxonomy): domain Eukaryota; kingdom Viridiplantae; phylum Streptophyta; class Magnoliopsida; order Alismatales; family Alismataceae; genus Alisma; species Alisma plantago-aquatica. The sequence continues at coordinate 1,099,318,227 of OY856411.1, forward strand.
AAAAGATTTGATGCCCACACCAGCGCCTGCGGCCCTAACACGTCCAGGATGCTCTGGGTTACCCAGAGCAACTGTCAATTCATCCTTTGTTCCCTCAGGGATGAACTTTCCTTGTTTCCTCAGCTCGTGCAGCTCCCGCTAATCGCCAAAACAAAAATTTGTACTTAAGTAAACAACACAAATAATCAATATTTGAATGATTGTTGTAAGAGTTGTATTTTACCATTTTTGCAGTTGCCTCAACAGTTGCGGCCTTAGTTATTTCTCCCTTCTTATTTTGCCTCCCAGCTATCCAGACATCATGGCGAGGCAGAGGTGTGCTACCTATGGTAGAGGACTCCTGAGTAGCAGCAGACTGAGCAGCAGTAGCCTCAGCCTGTAGTCTTTGGCGAACGCCTGCATACCCCTTTGGACCCATTATGTGGTCATGCACATTCAGTGCACGCCTAGTTAGTATGCAAATTAATGATTTGGTTAGTAACACTAAATGTTAATCTTGAATAATTGAATACAACATATATTAATTAATGAGATTGAGACTGATGCCTAATACCTTGAATTCATCAGTTTGTCTTGAAGCGACAAACGCGTCCCATTCTTCTTTGTCCAGGAAGTTCCACTGTTCAGTGGCTGTCTTCTTCCTCTTGTCAGCTTCTTTTATGTATTCTCTGGTGAGATTTGTCCTATAGTTCCTTAGGACTCTCCCACAGCGTTGCATCACGCATTTACGATGCAGCTTTTCATCCAATTCAAATATACTCTGCAAAATAGAATTGCTATTAACTAGTATCCAAAAATTTAGTAATCTACAAAATAGAATTGCAAATTAATAATAACTCACACATAAATCCCTCCATATTAAAATTTTCTTCTCCTTAGAAACGTTATGCCAAGAATCTAAGAGACAACCGCAATGGCTACGAGTAACAAACCCAAGATATGAAATAAATGAATTGCGATTCACACCACATGCATTTCATGCATTATCGAAATCCACAACAAGTTTGGGTCCATTGCCCTTTTACGCAATTAACTTCTTCATCATAGTGATGCCCCTTCTCTTGTCAAATTTTTGGTGTTGTTGATCAAATGCCTCAAGTGCTTCAGATGGTACCTGTGCATCATCAACCTAAAATTTGACAAAATAATTCACATTTACAAGATATAACTATAAATGGACATATAGATATAAATATATGATATATTTTTAAAACTTACATTGTGAGGCGGCGCATTGATGTCCTCACCCTCACGGTAGTCATCAGTACGGTCATCAGGAGAATGGTCAGCCATATGCAAATTCACATTCAAATTGTAAAGTTTGCATTGTAAAGTAGTAATTCAAAGTGTAAAGCTCACATTGTAAAGTTCACATTATTACAACAAAGTATATATCACAACAAAATTGTAAAGCTCTATGATCAAAGAGAAAACAAGTATATATTACAACAAGATTACGGTTTAGGGTTAACAAATACATGTGATGTCATTCTTATATATAATAAATGTACATGTACCACCTATCCCATCCTTGAACACCTAATCTCACTAGTAAGTGTATAATGTGTATTGGGTTTTCAAGAAAATTTCGGCAGCATTTCCCCGCTGTTCTCCAAGTACATATGTACTTAGAGAACAAACGGGGAAATGCTGCCGAAATTTTCTTGAAAACCCAATACACATTATACACTTACATCCTAAGAGAGATTAGGTGTTCAAGAACAGTCCCAAACTGGGGACTATCCAAGATTTACTCCTAATGTGTAAATCTTGGACGGGTTTCTAGGCCAACAAATACATGTGTTGTCATTCTTATATATAATAAATGTGTACCACCTATCCCATTCTTGACCACCTAATCTCACTAGTAAGTGTATAATGTGTATTGGGTTTTCGAGAAAATTTCGGCAGCATTTCCCTACTGTTCTCTAAGTACATATGTACTTAGAGAACAAACGGGGAAATGCTACCGAAATTTTCTCAAAAACCCAATACACATTATACACTTACATCCTAAGTGAGATTAGGTGTTCAAGAACAGTCCCAAACTGGGGACTATCCAAGATTTACTCCTAATGAGTAAATCTTGGATGGGTTTCTAGGCCAACAAATACGTGTGCTGTCATTCTTATACCTACAATCCTAGTTTCATCATTCATATCCTAGTTTTTCAAGTTAGGTGACTAACATTGTCAATATACTCAAAAAGGAAACAAGTTACCAATTTCATAGTTAGGATGGTAGAGATACCCTAAGATCTAGAGATACCCTAAGATCTAGGCAATTTAGGGAAAAGTTCATCATTTACATTCCAAGCATGTCACATGTGTGCATTACAGTTCATCATTAAGCAAGAAGGGTGATTAGGATTCTCAATATACTCAACAATGAAACAAGTTAAACATGTGTGCATTACAGTTCATCATTTACATTCCAAGCATGTCACATGTGTGCATTATAGTTCATCATCAAGATATCTATAACTTACTTAAACATTCAATTATGAAGTAAATATACACTTAATTCAGAATAGCATGATGCACAAAGTTGCAGTCAACATCATTATGCTTTGTTCTATCATGGACTATCAGATTGGTATAGCACATATGTATCAGTACATAATTAAATAAACACAATCAGTAAATAACTTTAAAAAAAATCCACTAGCTTGGTGAAATCAGTACATAAATAAACACAATCAGAATATTTTTCATGGCTTTTGGGGTGACTTGGTGAAATCAGTGCATGTTTTGGGCATCCAGTAGATGAATCCAAACCCAAACAGCAGCCTAAACGTGCCCTGGCGCCGCCCAAGCATCCGCCCAGAGGCCTAGCTAGGCAGGGCACCTGGGCTTGGGACCCTAGGCGTGCCCTGGCACCTGCTTAGGCGCCGCCTGGGTGAGTTCCAGGTCGGCGGCGGCAGAGAAAAGCAAGGAAGAGGAGAAAAGGGGGTGAAGCTTTTGTGGGTTACCTTGCAGGAAGCTTGCGGAGGAGAAAAGTTGCTTCTACCGGCGGGGGCGGCGGTGACGAGGAGAGCACCGTAGCTGCTTCTACCGGCGGCGGCGACGAGAGAACAGTCAACGACTGGCGGCGGCAATGAGCGGCGACGAGAGGACAGCAGCAATGCGGCGGCAGCACCGAGCGGCGACGAGCAATAATCGCCGGACCTAACTGAAATCGGGAATGAAATAGAGAAAGGGGAAGAGTCACTCGTGCTGGTGCTATTAAGTTGACCATAAGCGTCGGTTATTCAAAAAAACTGACAACAAAACCAACAGTGTCAGTTCTTTTCCAAAAACCGACACCTATACTAGATTATAGTCGTCGGTTTTTAACTAAAAGACAACTGACACCTATTTCTGTCTCGCGAATAACCTTTAGTCGTCGGTTATTTATTTATGAACCGACGCCATATGTCAAATTTTGGAGGTAATTTTTTCGCTGGAATTTTTGTTTTGGCGGTTGATTTTAGGTGTCAGTTTTTTATTAATTAACCGACACTTAATAAAAGCGGTACCCGTGTCTGGTCGACCTTCACAGATTGGATGTCGGTTTATGTTATAAACCGACACTGTAGAGTTTAGGTGTCGGTTTATGTATACAACTGACACCTTGAAAAGTGACTTTATAAGCCATTTCTGTAGTAGTGAAGTCAGCTTTTAGGATGAGGTATGGTCATTACGAGTTTGTGGTAGTGTCAATTGGGCTAACCAATGCACCGAAAACATTCATGGACTTGATGAACAAAGTGTTTAGGCCTTATCTTGATCAGTTTTTGGTGGTGTTCATAGATGCATCCTTATATACAACTGAGATAGTCAACAGCACACACAACATTTACGTCAGGCTCTGACATTGTTGAGAAAACATCAATTATACGTAAAGTTCAGCAAATGTGAGTTTTGGTTGAAGAAAGTGTTGTTTCTTAGACACGTGATATCCGTTGATGGTGTTCGAGTGGATCACAAGAAGGTTGAGTCTATGATATAATGGGAACAACCAAAGACACCCGATAGAGGTTCGTAGTTTTTTGGGTTTGGCAGGATACTATATGAGGTTCATCGAGAACTTCAGCGTTATGTTGTTAACCCAAACAAAGCTGAAAAGGAAAGGTGTGTCACTCGTATGTAACAACAAGTGTCAACGTGCTTTCCAACTTTTGAAAGAGGAGATTATCAGTGCTCTAGTTCTAGTTTTTCCAGAGCAAGGAAAGGGCTACATCATCTTTTTTGATGCCTCAAAGAATGGTCTGGGTTGTGTGTTGATGCAAGATAAGAATGTGATTTTTTTCACTTCGTGACAACTTAAGAAGCATGAGGAGAACTATCCCATGCATGACTTGAAGTTAGCCACAGTTGTACATGCTTTGAAGATCTAGAGGCATTACCTATATGGTGAAGTGTCAAATTTTCATGGATCATAGGAATATGCAATACATCTTCTCAAAATAAGAGCTAAATATGAGGCGGCAACAATGGATGGAGTTGATCAAGGATTATGATTGATCATATATTGTTATCTGGGGAAGGTGAATGTGGTGGAAGATGCTTTGAGTAGAAAGTCTTCATCATTAACTTTTGATAGGGCGCAGTTATGTTCCTTGGTGTGCCAAAAGAGAGACATGCTAGTATCTTTGTGTCAGATGAATGTAAAGTTACAAGTCTCCTTGTTGGCACAGTTATAGGTGAAGCCTACGTTGAGGCAGCAGATCATAGATACACAGTAGAATGATACTATGATACAATAGATTCGAGCAAGTTTGGTATTGAGAAGCATGATGGCTTACATGAGTCTGAATATGGGACAATGTGTTACCATAGTAGAGTAGTAGTAACTGAAGTTGACAATCTAAGGAAGTTGTTTTTTGAAGAGGCTCACTCTTCGATGTATGTTATGCACCCATGTATCACCAAGATGTATCACAATCTGAAGTACTTGCATTGGTTGAATGGATTGAAGTGTGGCATGGATGAATTTGCTATCATATGTCCTATGTGTCAATAGGTTAAAGTAGAACATCATAAGCCTTCAGGAACTTTGCAACGATTGCTCGTACCATAGTGTAAGTGGGATTATGTCACGATGGACTTTGTGGTTGGTCTGCGTAGGATAGAAAAAGGTCATGACTCCATATGGGTGATAGTTGATCGGTTGACAAAGTCAGCACACTTCCTTCCCTTGAAGATGACGTACACAGTAGAAAATCTTGCACAGATATATGTTGATGAGATAGTGTGTTTGTGTGGTATCCCATCTACCACTGTGTTTGATAGAGGTCCTCATATCACCAGTCATTTTTGGGAACATCTACACACCGCTATGGGTACGTAGTTAAGGTTCAGTATGACATTTCACCTGTAGATAGATGGATGGTCAGAGAGGACAATCTATATCTTTGAGGATCTGTTGAAAGCCTATGTCTTAAAGTTTTTGGGCAGCAGGGATATACACCTTAGTTTGATAGAGTTTGCATACAACAACATTTATCAGAGGAGCATTGATATGGCACTGTATGAGGCTTTGTATGGGAGACATTATAGGTCTCTATTGTGTTGGTATGAAATCAGTGAGTATCAAATTTTGGGTCCTGATCTTGTTCAATAGACAACAGAGAAGATCAAAGTGATTTAGCAGTAGCTGAAGGCAGCGTAGGATAGGCAGAAGTAGTATGCAAATAACCGATGTAGTATATTGGAGTTCCAAGTGGGAGATAAAGTGTACCTCAAGGTCTCTCCTTGGAAGAGTGTTTTTAGGCTTGGGAAGAAGGGTAAGTTGTCTCCTAGATATATGGGGCCTTACCCAGTGGTTCCACATGTTGGAAAGATGACCTATAAGCTAGAGTTTCCACCTGAGTTGCACAGGTTTCATTTGATGTTTCATGTTTGATGTTGAGGAAGTGTCACCCTGATATAGAGTGGGTGTTGAAACCCATGGAACTTGAGGTAGACGAGGATATATCGTATGTGGAAGGTCCTATGTTGGTCCTAGATAGGAGGATCAAGAAGTTGAAGAAGAAGGACATCATGTTGATTAAGTCTCTTGGCATCATCTTTGTGTAGAGGAGGCCACATGGGATCTTGAGTAGGAGATGCGTAGGAAGTATCCATCTCTTTTCACGTAGGATTTTAGGGGTGAAATCCTTGTTAAGGGTTTATGCTTGTAAGGCCCCTGACCTAGCTTAGTGATTGATTGTACTTTCTTGGCTTAATGAGATTCTTAAAACTTATCTAATCTCTTGATATGCCTTAATAACATGTGACTTGTCTATGTTTTCAGTTTGGTCCTATTTGGTTGAGATTAGAGCCATGTTTTCTTATTTTGGACCAAGTTGGAATTTACCCATGTTGAGGGGTTATCTTGCAATTTTTCACAAGTAGGTTGTTTCTTTTGTGCCATAGCATTGTGAGAGAGAATGATGCATAGAGGTGCCTTGTGGGAACTTGGTTGGTGATGTGGCATCCTGTGGTGATGCTAGGGTTTCTAGGGTTCACTTGATAATGGTTTCAACATTGTGAATGTTGACTCTTATAGCAACCTATGTGTTTGTGCCATGGGAGTTTTGTGATTGTAACACCTTCCCTGGTTGATATTTGTTGTGACCATGGTACCTTGGTCCTAGTTTATTGTCTCTAGGGTTCCTAGTGTGGTGGTGTGTAGCGATCTTCCCTTGTTTGGTTGTGTGTAGAAGTTTCTACATGGGATCCTAGGGTTGTTGCGACCGCAAGAGCATGTGTAGTGGACCTAGTGGTCGCTACACCACCTTAGTTTTATCACCCTTTGTTTCATGCAAGTCTAGAGTGGTTGCATGGCCGATCCTTTGTGGGACAAGTGTCCTTTTGATGCTCTAACATCACCTCATATCTTCACCTCCCTCCTACCCCATGTTTATATATTCTCTATCTTTCACATGCAAGTATCTCATTTAGCTCTTTTTCCTCTCTTCTACCTCTTGTTTGGCCTTGAGCTTGTGGTGCATGTGGAGGTGTTGGCATTGGATCTTTGGTGTCTGATCCTCCTTGCATGTGGTGATCTTGAGCTTGATCATATTCTTTGTGGTGATCCTTGGTGGTTTCTCCTCTTGTTAAGTGGCTCTACATCTTTGGTTTTGTTTTTCTTTGAAACCCTGCCTTTCTTCTTCCTTTCTTATCTGTGAGACCATGGTGTCACCATTGTGGCTATATTGAAGATCTTCTCTTTACAAAGGTCAAGAGACTATGGTTTTACCATGGTAGTACCTATGTGTGAGATGAAGTTTCTTCTTTCTTCTTCCTTCTCTCTTGTTTGACATAGGGTTTGAGCTTCCTTTTCTTGAGCTCTTTTGACCTTGGTATGTTCTTCTCTTTTGAGGTAACCTTGTTGTCTGAAGAGTTGATCCAAGTTGGATTTCTTCCTCTCTCTTGGAGCTCGTGGCTTTGGAGCTTGATCTTCTACCTAAGGCTGCTTATATAACTTTCCCCTCTTCTCTTATTGCACCATTAACTTGCTTGCATGTTACTGTTTTACTCTCTAAAATGTGATACCAAGAGATTAGATGCTATTTGAATGATCTAGGGTTTATGATTTTGAAGTATTCTTATATGGATTACTCTCTTTCCTAAATCCTAACTTCATAAACTAATTTCTTAGATGATGAAGGATGTTATTGTCTCTTGCATGTACATTGATCCTTGACTTCGTTACCATGTTTGTGGTTCGACCATCATGTTTTGGATGAGTTTTTGAATCATTTTGACATACGGTTGAGGTTTAGTTTTCTCTCTCCAATATGGTGGTGATTGTTTCTAGGGTTTGATGTCCATGCTTTCATGAGTTGGACATTGTGACATTTGGTCTTCTTGTGTTCAACACATGTTTTGATCGACATATGTTTTCCTTTGGGTGTTTTGGGTCGATACACCATGGTTGATCATACTCTTTGTCTATACCTTCACTAAGTGGTGGTTGTTTTATGTTAACCCTTGTCTTTGGTAAATACATGCATTCCTAGTGTTGCTCCTGCTACATAAGGTTGGCGTTGGTCACTTCCTATGTGTTGCTTTGGTCGACATGCTTTGGGTTGAGGGTTGTTGCGGTTGCTACTATATTGTAGTCACAACACTAACCCTAACCCTAGGTTAGGGTCTCTACATTGTGTTTCTCATGATGGTCGCTATACTCTCGATTTTGGTTCTTGTTGCGGTCGAAGGGCTATGTGTTTGAGATGGACGATACACCTACAAGTGGCGTTGTAGTCACAACAAGGAGATACCCACCTATGGTCTCTACATCTATTCATCTTTGTTTGGTCGACACGTTTGCATGGTTTACATGGTTGCTACACATTTGGTATGAAGGATGGTCACTATACTTGGTGTTCTTGTATGGTTGAAACACAGTGTTGTTTGGATGGTTGACTCATCATATTAGTAGTGATGCCACTTAACCCAACTGTGCTCCATGAATGCGAAGGTGATGTATATAGGGTTTAACGATAAGTGTTATGAAGGAAACCCTAATCGGCTATGTGTGAAACCCTAACCCTGATTCAAGGGTATTTTATACCTTTTGAAGCTTGCTTGAGTGAACAACATATGATTATGCTTTCTCTCTCCTACTTGTGTAAACCTAATCTTGTTGGTTGAATGAATGCCATAGCTAGTGAATGTTATAATGATGATTATGGGCCTTTGTGAGGTGGGTTGAGACAATGATGTGACACATGAATTATGTTGCTGGGTCTTATTACCTGGTAGAGGCTTAACACCTAGTGTGAGGTGGTATCCTCCAATGATGTGATGAGGTATTGATATCCCATGACAGTGTGATAATGTTGATGATTTTATATGCCAGTGATATTAAGTGATGATGTGCCAAGATTATACTTCAAACGTTTTATATGTTTTGGAGTTGTATTATACCCTTATCTTTGTAGAAATTGTTTATGGTGTATAGTTATAACTTGATTGATGTTAAAAGACACCCAATTGACTTAACTAATCAAGTGAACCCCAAATCATGTAGTTTTCCTATGCCATAAATCCATCTTCAGTGTCAACACTAGTTGGATGGTGAAAGGAGTAATTCATGTGGGAAACTCGGAGCGCATATTGTTGAGTATGTGGGGTGCAGTTCGAGGTATGTCCCTATATCCTTAATACACCGGGATGGCTAAGATCATACCCTGGGAGGTACGTTCAAGGTCGTATCTCAGATTATGTGATTCAGTATATGTGATATGTTTACCGGGATGGCTACGGTCATACCCTGGCAGGAGAACGATTGTGGTCATATCTCACTTTCACTAGTGTCATAACCTATATACCAACATGGACTAGGCTATTTTGTAGTTGGACTTGATATGTCATTGTGAAGGACTCAAACTGACTGAGGGTGTGGAGAGATCATGAATTTTGCCTCTTCTATTGATCTTGTATGGAGTTTATTTTAACTTATCAGTGGTCAGTTGGAGCATGAGTGGTATACCTCATCTCCTCAGGGAATAATAAAAGACAAAATATAGTTGTGTCGTATATTGCTTAGAGATAAACACGACTCACATTGGATGGCCCTATGCCTTATCTTTTGCTTTAGATAGTTGATTTATAATACGGTAAGACAAATCAACTATTATACTTGTTCTTCATATTCCTTTTTAAAGTATATGATGATCTACTGCTCAGTAGTAGTTGTCTAATTTGCTTAAGTTGTGTTATCAGTTTACATATCATTTAGTTGAATTTGCTCAACATGATGATAATGTTATATCCATTGTTAGCTTATCTATTTTATAATAGATGTTGGTGGAGAGTTATACCTCTCATTGGGACGTTTGGTCTCACCCCATGGGTTTCCACATCTTTTAGGTGGTCGTGAATGATGAGGTAGAGATCATGTGGTTGAGGATGAGCAGTAAGAGGAACAATAGTTGTTTAAAGGTTGGATATGTTGCTAAATTTTTATAGTAGAGTCCCATGTGTCGTCCATATACTCTAAGTTCCTTGGGAGTGCTTTGTAGATGTTTTAAATTGAGACTATATTTTGGCAGTAGGTCACAATTGTACAAATATGGTTTGTATATGTAACATGTATCTCTTGTATATGTTTTTGGCAACTTTGCCATCTAGACAATAATATGTAATAATCTTTTAGCATGATATATGATACATGTGGAATAGTTTATGGACTCATATGTAATATGTTTCTTCTTTTATTACTGTATGGAATTAGTTTTAATTTTATCCTATTTTATGTAATCATGTTTGTTAATGATAATTATGTGCTTTATTTTGAGTAGTCTTGATGTGGCATTGGGTGATTTCACGCATAGGTAATATCTAGTCAAGTAAATCAACTTATCGACTATATGACGATACTTCTCTAGATCAACAAAAAGTTCACCTTCATGCATAAGCTTCCTATGACAGTCCATTAGGGTAGAGACTAGTTTGGCTTCTACCATGTTGGCCTCTTGAAGAAGGCTAAGATATAGCATTATTGCGATAGACTGATCCCTAAGGCTGAGCGGAGGACTTTGATCTCAAGGAAGTATAGCAGGGTGCCAAAGTCTTCTGGGAAATTATGATGATCCGACGTGCCAAAAATGAGATAACTTGAAACCAAACACGGAATTGAAACTAAACATGCTGATTACCAGAAAACACAGAAAATTAAAACCAAATTTCTCAAAGAACCATAGCCAAAAACTTATCACATATGAGTCATCAACATGACACATGTATCTTCTAACACATATATCATGGTGCTTACATCACTATGCATCATCATTCCTATCATCAATATGTTACAAGAGATATATGTTCCACATATAAGTACATGAACATCTGCCATATCTCTATACATATGTGGCACACAGGCCAAAAACCTCATATCCATAACATAACCACAAAACACATCAAAACACCCCAAGGACTTGAGTGTATAGGGATGACTCTAGGACTCTATCACTAAAAGACTAGAAGCACATCCAACCTTATCAGTTACTTCTCTTGTTGCTTCTCTTCCTAAGATACACGACCTCTATCTCTTTGTGCACGACCACCTAAAAGATGTGGAAACTCACGAGGTGAGACCAAATGTCCCAATGAGAGATATAACTCTTCGTAAACATTTATTAAAGCAAAAATAAATAAGAAAGAATATAAAGGTGCATGGAAGGTTGAGTAGATTCAGCTAGTCGATATGTATCCAATAGATAAAGCAGACTAAGCAAAACTAGGCAATTACCATTTATTAGTAGAACAAATAATATTCCAAGAAGGAATACGAAGAAGATGTACAACAATTGACTTCTCTTACTACATTATAATTCAAGAAATCAGTAAAAAGATAAGGCAAAGGGCTCAACCAATGTTATTCATATTTTACCGTAAGCAAGACACACTAAATGACCGTGTTACATCTTTTATTATTTTCCCTAAGGAATTGAGTCATACCACCCAAATCCAATTGACCACTACTAAGTCAAAATCAGCTCCATACAAGGTCAATGGAAGAGATGGAATCCATGACCTCTCCAACACCTCTTGGTTAACACAAGAGAAAACACCATAGAGACATATCACACAACTGTAACAATGACATATAGTCAACCTCAGGGATTGGCCCAGGCATGGCCATCCATAAATAAACACCTAGCCCACCTTGGTACAAATACGATGCTAGAAGAACAGGATCACACATGGTTGTTATAAAAACATAGACCGGATCACGCATGGACATTCATATCACAAGGAGATTGGCTCATGGATGGCCATCTCACACAACCTATAATTGTAGACGCAAGGAGATACTTGACATGCACCCCCACATATTAAAAAATATGCACTCTGAGTTATACTCGTTTCATCAATCCAGCAAATCAAGTTGACACTAGAAAGGATGTATGGCTCAGCTCACTTACATGATTAGGGTTTCACTTGGTTAATTTAGCCAATTGGGTATCTTTTAGCATCAATCAAGTTATAATGTACAAAGACAAAATAAGCTCTACAAAGATAAGGGCATAATGCAACTCAAAAGATATAAAATGTGTATGATGTGAACTAGTCACATCATCACCATATTTTACTTATCACACTGCCTTTCACAAGGCCATCACTAATATCACATCACTGGGGAATATCAATCCCTCAATCACATATGTAGAGGATACCACCTCCCATTAGGCATCAATCCATCACCAGGTCATAGAACCCATCACATCAAAATGTTCTCATCATGCCTCATAAAGTCTCATGACTATCACCCTGTGTCATATGATCACCACCATAGCATACTTAAGCTATGATAATCAAGTTCATATCACTTGCAAGGTTAGGGCTTATAAATAGGAGAGAGAAAACAACATAATATGATAACCACTTCAAGAGAGAGAAGCAAACACATCACATTGCCTAACAATAGGGTTAGGTCTCCATACATAGCCTATTAGGGTTTTATACTTGTATTAAGTCACGAAACTCTAGGTACACAGCCTCCCACTTTCTTGGAGCATATTAGGGTTAAATGCCATGATTATAGTTGATTAAAAAACTATCCAAATTGCACTATATATGATTCTCTACTTGTTCACTCATGTATATGTTTTACTATATGATCATGTATGTGTCTCAACCACCTACCATATACATGTCACGACCACCATCCGTATGGGTCGTGACCACCCACACATCAAGGTTCCTCGACCACCTTCAACCATGGTGTCTAGACCGTGACAAAGCTCGGTGTCTCAGCCACGACATCATCACATGTCTCGACCCCTCAAAGATTAGGGTTTTGACCACCCATCACACACATGTCAAGACCTCAAGAACATGGTCAAGTCTTAACCCAAAACCAAAAACATTATGAATGAAGCCATTCATGGGTTGTGACCAACACATAGACAAGTGTCTCAACCTCAAGCACGAAAAGTGTCTTGACGCTCAACCTATTGATATTACGTCGTGGTCGCAACACTAGGTCATGCATCTCGATGCAAACCAAACCAAGGGTGTAGGATCCACCAAAGCCATGATACCACAAAGGAAACTAAACATCTTCAAAATAGGGATAAACAAGATTAAAACAGATGATTTATGTGGCTAAACCAGGAGACAAAATCAACATAATCCATCATTTACAAGAAGAGAAACTTTGTACAAAAATTGTCACTGAATACCCTATAAGAATGTGACATTAAACAACCATGAAAGAATCTCTAGTAGAAGAGAGAAACTACATTTATCACCACTAAAATAGAAACTAAACTCCATAGAACATCAAGGTACACTAGGATCATGCATGTGGCCAAAACCAAGATTAACAGATAGCAAGAAACTACCATTCCACACCTATCCCAAAATCTGGTACCTAAGATTAGGGTTTTGGATTCCAAGCAACTAAGCATGTTAATCACCATCAAACAATATCTAGAGCATGGTATCAATTACTAGCACATTAGGGGTACGTTTTAGAAAGTGAAACCAAAACATGCATGTATGAAACATGCAATAATAAAGAGGGCAAAGTGTTACATGACCTACCTATTTTGAAGAAAAAACAAGATCCAAGCTCAAGATTCAAAAGAGGGAAGGAAGCTCCATCAAGGTTCACCACTTCATCCATAAGATCACCTCCAAAAAGAAGAACACCTTGGTCAAATGTAGCTCAAGAAAAAGGTCAAGGAAACCCTAGGCCGAACCAAAGAAGAAAGGGGGAAAAGAGAAGAAAACATCCCCCACTAGTTACCACTATGGATAGTCCATAGTGTAAGGCCTTTGTGAAGAGGAGTTTCTCTCAAGGTGATCACTAGGGTACAACCCTAGTCTACATCCAAGGAAATAGTAAGAAGAATATGGAGGTTCCAAAGGAAAACATGATCAAGATTGTAAAACTACTTACTAAGGTAAGAAACCACCATAAGGAGGAAGATCTAGCTTCAAGGCACCACATTCCAGGTCGAACCACCTTCAAAGCACCAAGGGCAGCACTTTGTTGATCAACCAAGCTCCAAGAATGAGCAGAAGGGAAGGGAGAAGCAGGATGGCCAAAAAAAATCACTTGCATGGAGAGAAGAGGGTTTATATAGCAAAGGAAGAGAGAAGTAGGGTGGAGATGAGGTGTCAACATCCTAAGGCACCAAAGGGACACTTGTCCGCCCAAGAAACCACAATGCAACCACTTAAAACACACATGCACGAGATGGTTATATAGCCTATGTTGGGTCTCAACCACTTGGGTCACCCAACATATGGTCTCGGTTGCGACACACCAACGACACAACACATGGTTGAGACAAAGCACCAAAACATCACCTGGTTGAGATAAAAGGATCAGCACAAACACTAGGTCAAAACACTCACTAGAAGAAAACTGTCTCGACCCAAGACAAACCAAGACCATCATGGTCAAGACAAAAGGATCACCACAAACACTAGGTCGAGACACTCACTAGAAGACAACTGTCTCGACCCAAGACAAACCAAGACCATCATGGTCAAGACACCAACACCTAGAGAAGGTGTTTCAGTCGGGACACTCACAAGACACCCTCTCAAGGTCGAGACAAGGGTCACCACCTTCAATAAGGTACACATGGTCGAGACACCCAAAACCCTAGAAACCTAAATCACCTCTAGTGATGCCACCACTCAACCAAGGCACCCCAAAGGATTAAGATATCTCTCTCATTAATCTAAGAAAGAGAATGTACACTTTAGATGTGACAATTTGCAATATAACCCTCACAAATGGGTAAATTTCTATTTGGCCCAAAACCAGCACATAAAGCACAAACATCATCCAAACAAGCTCAAACTGGAGACTTAAGCTCTCCACAAGATCTAAAAACATCTTTAAAGGTTAGTAAAAGGTTCTAATCACTTACTTGGGAAAAAATATGGCTACCCAAAAACCCAAGTTAGGGGTCTTACAAGCCATAAACCCCTAACAAGGATTTCTCCCCCAAAATCCTAAGCAAAAAGAGATAGGTATATCCTCCACATCTCTTCCTCAAGCTCCCACATGTCTTCCTCAATTCCATGGTGATGCCACAAAACCTTCACCAACATCATATCCTTCTTCTTAAACGTCTTCACTCTTCTATCAAGGATCAATACAAGTCCTTCAACATACAACATATCTTCTTCCAACTCCACCTCCATTGGTTGTAGCACTAACTTGGTATCAGGGTGGCACTTCCTTAGCATGGATACATGAAACACTATATGCAATATGTGCAACTCTGGTGGCAACTCCAAATTATAGGCCACCTTCCCAACATGTTCCACCATAGGGTAGGGTCCCATATACCTGGGAGCCAACTTACCCTTCTTCCCAAACCTCAAGACACCCTTCCAAGGAGAAACTTTAAGATACACCTTGTCTCCCACTTGGAACTCCAAGGGTCTATGATGGTTATCATCATAGGACTTTTGCCTGTCTTGGGTTGCCTTCAACTGTTGTTGAATCACTTTGATCTTTTCTGTTGTCTGCTTCACAAGCTCAGGACCAAGAAGATGATATTCACCTGTCTCATACCAACACAACAGAGATCTACAACGTCTCCCATACAACGTCTCATACGGTGCCATGTCGATGCTCCTATGATAATTGTTACTATAAGAAAACTCAATCAAGCTGAGGTGGATATCCCAACTACCCAAAAATTGTAGAACACAAGATCTGAGCAGATCCTCCAAGGTTTGTATGGTCCTCTCTAACTAACCATCTATCTATGGATGGAAAGCAATGTTAAACATCAACTACATACCCAATTTGTATGTAAACGCTCTCAAAAGTGACTCGTAATCTTCTATCTAACACAATAGTTGTTGGGACACCATGCAAACACACTATCTCATCAACATAGATCTGATCAAGCTTCTTTGATGTATACATTATCTTCATAGGAAGGAAACACATTGACTTGGTCAACCTATCAATGATCACTCAAATAGAATCATGGCCTTTGCCTATCCTCGGAAGACCCACCACAAAGTCCATCGTCACATGATCCCATTTCTGTTGTAGTATATGCAATAGTTGTAAACTCCTTGTAGGCTTCTGATGTTCAACTTTGACTTGCTGGCACACTGTGCCACAAACTCAGCCACCTCATGTTTCAATCCAGGACACCAATACAAATCCTTAAAATTGTAGTACATCTTGGTGCTACCTGTATGCATAGTGTACATTGAGGAGTGAGCCTCTTCCAGAACCATCATCCTCAAAATATCGGCATAAGGAACCACAAATCACCTGTGGTAACACACTGTCCCATCTTATGCCTTGTGGATGCCATCACACTTCTCACTTCTGAACTCTAATTATATTCGTTGTATCATGATTTCAGCATATTATGCCTCTTTTATTTGTCACCCCAACGTAGGCTTCACCTGCAATTGTGCCAACAAACATGTTAGCATAGACACTTATAGATTCACGTTCATCTGGAACAAGGAGACCAACAAGTCTCATTTATGGCACACCAAGGAACACAATTGTGCCTTCTCCAAAGATGACGATGAAGAATACTTCTTGCCCAATGCATTTGCCACCACATCTTCCTTCCTTGGATGGTAATCAATTATGCAATCATAATCTGTGATTAGCTCCATCTAGTGTCACTGCCTCATGTTCAACTCATGCTGTGAGAAGATGTACTTTAAGTTCTTGTGATTTGTGAAGATCTGACACTTTTCACCATAAATGTAGTGTCTTCAGATCTTCAAGGCATGAATAACTACAGCTAAGTCTAGATCATGGGTTGAATAGTTCTCCTTGTGTTTCTTCAACTACCGTGACGCAAAAGATATCACATTATTATCATGCATCATCACACAACCCAAACTATTTCTCGATGCATCATAGAAAACTATGTATCCTTTCCCTTGCTCAGGTAAAATCAGTACTGGTGCACTTGTCAACTTCTCCTTCAACAATCGAAAGGCATGTTGACATCTATCATCATAGAAAAAAGGCACATCTTTCCTTGTCAACTTGGTTAGGGGTAATGCCACTGAGATGAAGTTCTTAATGAACCTCCTATAGTAGCCTACCAAACCTAGAAACTACATACTTCCATCGGTGTCTTGGGCTTCTCCCACTCCAACTCGGATTCAACCTTATTGGGGGTCCACACGAACACCCTCAATAGATATCACGTATCCCAGAAAGGACACCTCATTCAGACAAAACTTGCACTTACTAAATTGGAATACAACTAATGTTGTCTCAACACGGTCAATGCATGATGAAGATGTTGCTCATGTTGCTGACTGTCCTGATTGTATATCAAGATATCATCTATGAATACCACCACAAACTGATCAAGAAACGGTCAGAACACCCTATTTATCAAGTCCATGAATGTTGTCGGTGCATTGGTTATCCCAAATGACATAACCACAAACTCGTAATGACCATACCTCATCCTAAAAGTTGACTTAGGTATGTAATCTACCTTGATCTGCAACTAGTGATGACCTGATCTTAGATCTATCTTAGAAAAAACTACAACACCTCGTAACTGGTCAATAGATGATCAATCCATAGAAAAGGATACTTGTTCTTTATTGTCACCTTGTTCAATTGTCTGTAATCTATACACAACCTCATGATCCATCTTTCTTCTTCACAAACAGCACAAAGACACCCCATGCTGCTTGAGAAAGGTTTCATCAGATCAAGAACCCCATGGAGATGTGCTTGATCTGATGAAACCTTTCTCAAGCAGCTCTTGTAACTATTTCTTCAACCATGCCATCTCAGTTGGAGCCATCCTATATAGCATCTGAGCTATTAATGGCGTACCCAGTATTGGATTGATCTCAAAATCAATTTCATTGACTGGAGGAAGACCTGGGAACTCATCTAGGAATGCATCCTCAAACTCATAGACCACTGGAACCTCCTGGATGGTAGGACTCCCCACCTTAGTATCCATCACATGTACCAAAAATGCCTTGCATCCTTGTCTCATCATCTTCTCCGCCACCATCACTAACACTAGACACATTAGAAGAATCTTCCTATCTCCTTGGAAGATCCATGTCGCATCACCATCTATGAATATCACCACCTTGGAACTATAGTCCAAGATCACCTCATACTTCTCCAAGGTGTCCATTCCAAAGATCACATTGAGCCCATGCATATCAAGTGGTATGAGGTCCACTTGAATGTTGTGCCCTGAAAAAGAAAGGACACAGGAAGGACACATCTCCCCCAACACCGTGGAACCAACTAATGGGGTTTCTAAATGAAGACTATGCCACCTACAACTAACATGCAAATAAAGGAGTGTGTCACACCTGGGCCAACCAAAATAGACATGAAACAAGAAGAAGACAAATTAGAATGAAATAAATCCATTTGGCCTATCACAACTTGTGGGTTGACCACGCCTTCTTACTGACCCATAGCATAGAACCTAGCCATTTCATGTTGCCATCCTCATCCTCTACTGGCCTGAGTTGATGAACCATCCTACAATGCTTGTCCACATCCTCGTCCCTCACCACTACTGAACTGTTTCCTCGATGAGCCCTACCAGCTCTGCCTCAGCTATTGGGTCACCTTGTCATCCTTCATGGAACAAAACTTCTTGGTATGCCCAAACTGTCCACACTTATAGCATGTCATGCTCTCATACAACAACCTAGATAGCCCTATCACTGATACAAATGCCACGTTGGGGGCTCCTGTCGGTGGAAAACCGTGGCCTCTGCCTTTACTAGGTGACCATTGTGTCTGTTCACCTAACCTCTATTGTGTTGGTGGTGCCGAGAACCTAGGATTCTTGAAGCCTTCAGAAGACTGTCCCTGGTACTGTGATGACCTCTTGTTGGCACTCTTCTCAATCATTGATCTTTCTATCCTTCAAACTGATTCCACAAATGTGGAAAACCACTCACGATTCTCCAAAGCAGCCATCGAGGTAGATAGCTCAGCATTCAACCCCTTCTCAAAACATTGGATCCTATCCTGATCCATAGAAACCATGTGAGGATATAACCTCAACAACTCTATAAACCTAGCTTTGTATTTGTTGATCGACATGGATCCCTATCGAATACACTCAAACTTGTTAATCTACTTATCAAGGTACGTCTGGGGAAATTACCGACTAACGAATCTCCTCAGAACTCCTCCCAGCCAACAACAACACCAGACCTCTTCTCCTCTTATATGGACCACTGATGGCCAACACTCCCCTTCAAAAGATACACAACATTCTTCACCTTCTATCCTTGGGGATGTTGAGGATATTTAAGGCCTTCTCCAACCTAGTCAACCAAAGATCAACATTTGTTGGGTCCACTGTACCAACATACTCAACAGCCCCAACACGTCGCAACCTCTCGAAGGTCTTCCCAGAGCCTGGGGATTCAGCATTGGGAGCAGTTTCCTTGGCTATGGTACAATCATTCTATCTTCCAAGTGTGTCATCGTCACCATGAACTGCCCAAAAAGTGATCAAAAGGAGGGCTTTCCATCATGGTCGGGTCAAGATGGGGTACCTCAGGTGCCTGATCTTCTTGCGCCTGCACCCTTGTACCACTTCCAGGTGCAGCAACACTGCTCTCTACAGTGTGGTCTTCACGTTCTCTAGACATCTTTCTACTCTTCTTCTTCTTTTGCATAAGCAGAAGCAACTATAAGATATATTGGAGTACACTAGAACAGACACAAAAACTAGTCCTAGGTCTCTATATACTCAGCAAACCTAAAGCTCTGATACCAACCAAACTGTGATACCAATCAAACAAATGAGATAACTCAAAACCAAATGCAAAATTAAAACTAAACATATGGATTAATAGAAAAGACAAAAAATTAAAACTGATTTGCTCAAAGCACCGAAGCCAAAAACTTATCACATATGAGTCCTCAACATGACACATGTATCTCGTAACACATATACCATGGTACTTTCATCAGTGTGCATCATCATTCCTATCATCAACTTGTTATAAGAGATATTTGTTCCACATATAAGTACATGAACATCTGCCATATCTATGCATATGTGGTACACAGGCCAAAAACCTCATATCGATAACATAACCAAAAAAACACATCGACACACCCCAAGGACCTGAGTGTAGCTCTTGCTTCTACTCTTCCTCAGTTGCAAGACATCTATCTCTTCATGTATGACCACCTAAAAGATGTGGAAACCCACGAAGTGAGACCAAACATCCTAGTGAGAGATATAACTCTCCATCAACATCTATTAAAGCATAGATAACTAAGCAAGAAGATAAAGGTGCATAGTAAGTTGAGTAGATCCAACTAAGCAATATGTATCCAATAGATAAAGTAGACTAAGCAAAATAGGCAATTACCACTGAGCAGTTGAATAATTAATATTCGAAGAAGGAATATGAAGAACATGTATAACAGTTGACTTCTCTTACCACCTTATAATTCAAGAAATCAGTAAAAAGATAAGGCAAAGGGTTCAACCAATGTTATTCATATTTCACCCTAAGCAAGATACACTACAAGGCCGTGTTACATCTTTTATTATTTGCCCTGAGGAAATGAGTCATACCACCTAAATCCAACCAACCACTACTAAATAAAAAATGACTTCATACAAGGTCAATTGAGGAGCTAGAATCTACGACCTCTCCAACACCTCTTGGTCAACATGAGAGAAAACACCATAGAGACATATCTATCAATTGCAACAATAACATATAGTCAAGATCAGGGATTGACCCACTCATGGCCATCCACATATAAACAACTAGCCCACCTTGGTACATGTATGGTGCTAGAATAACACACTCACACATGGTTGTTCTAAAAAGACAAAGTGGCTCACGCATGGTCATTCATATCACAAGGAGATCGGCTCATGCATGGCTGTCTCACACAACCTATAATTGTGGATGCTAGGGGAAACTCAACTTGCACCCCCGCATATTCAAAAATATGCATTGTGAGTTATACTCATTTCACCAATCTAGCAATTAAAGTTGACACTAGAAAGGATCTATGGCACAGGTCACCTACATGATTAGGGTTTCATTTGGTTAATTTAGCCAATTGGGTATCTTTTAGCATCAATCAAGTTACAACGTACAAAGCCAAAACAAGCTCTATAAAGATAAGGGCATAATACAACTCCAAAAGATATTAAATGTATAAGGTGTGAACTAGTCACATCATCACCATATGTTACTTATCACACTACCTTTCACAAGGCCATCACTAATATCACATCATTGGGGAATATCAATCCCGCAATCACATTTTTAGAGGATACCACCTCCCAATAGGCATCAAGCCATCACCAGGTCATAGAACCCATCATATCAAAATATTCTCATCATGCCTCATAAAGGCTCATGACCATCACCCTGTGTCATATGATCACCACCATAGCATATTCAAGCTATGATACTCAAGTTTATATCACATGTAAGGTTAGGATATAAAAAGGAGAGAAAAAAACAACTTAATATGATAACCACTTCAAGAGAGAGAAGGAAACACGTCACATTGCCCAACATTAGGGTTAGGGCTCCATACATGGCCGATTAGGGTTTTATAGTTGTTTCAGTCATCAAACCCTAGGTATACAACCTCCCACTTTCTTGGAGCATATTAGGGTTGATTAAACAACTATCCAAACAACACTATATTTGATTCTCTACTTGTTCACTCATGTATATGTTTTACTATATGATCATGTATGTGTCTCAACTACCTACGATATGTCGCGACCACCATCTTTATGGGTCATGACAACCCACTCATCAGGGTGTCTTGACCACCTTCAACCATGGTGTCTTGACCGCGACAAAGCTCCATGTCTTGACTTTGACATCATCACATGTCTCAACCCCTCAAAGATTAGGGTTTCGACCACCCATCACACACATGTCACAACCTTAAGAACATGGTCAAGTCTTGACCCAAAACCAAAAGCATTTAGACCGGGCCAAACATGGGTCATGACCAACACATAGAGATGCGTCTCGACTCAAGCACCATAAGTGTGTTGACCCTCAACCTATTGAGATTAGGTCGCGGTCGCGACTCTAGGTCATGCATCTTGACCCAAACCAAACCAAGGGTGTAGGGTCCATCAAAGTCATGCTACCACAAAGGCAAATAAACATCTTCAAAATAGAGATAACCAAGATCAAAACATATGATTTGCACATCTAAAGTAGGATATAAAACCAAGTGAATCCATCTTTTACAAGAAGAGAAACTTTGCACAAAAACATTCACCAAAAACCCTTAAAAGCATGTGACATTAAGCCACCATGAAAAACCTTAAGTAGGAGAGAGAAACCACATTTAAGACCACCAAAATAGAACCTAAACTACATATAACATGAAGGTACACTAGGATCATGCATGTGACCAAAACCAAAATAAAAAATAGTAAGAAAATTACCATTCCACATCCATCTCCAAAATCGGGTACCTTAGATTAGGGTTTTAGATTCCAAGCAACTAAGCTTGTTAATCATCATCAAATAAGATCTAGAGCATGGTATCATCTACTAGAACATTAAGGGTGTGTTTTAGAAAGAGAAACAACAACATGCATGTATGAAACGTGCAATGATAGAGAGGGAAAAGTGTTATATAACCCACGTGTTTTGAAGAGAAAACAATCTCCAAGCTCAAGATTCAAAAGAGTGAAGGAAGCTCCAACAAGGATCACCACTTCAGCCACAAGATCACCTCCAAAAAGAAAAACACCTTGGTCAAAGGTAGATCAATGAAAAGGGCAAGGAAACCCTAGGCTAAATCAAAGAAGAAAGAGGGAAAGAATAGAAAACATCCTCCCACTAGTTACCACCATGGATAGTCCATAGTCTATGACCTTTGTGAAGAGGAGTTTCTCTCAAGGTGACCACTAGGGTAGAACTCTAGTCTATGTCCAAGGAAAGAGGAAGAATAAGATGTCAGTTCCAAAGGAACGTGATCAAGATGGTAAAACTACTTACCAAGGGAAGAAACCACTACAAGGAGGAAGATCTAGCTTCAAGGCACCACATGCAAGGTCGAACCACATTCAAAGCACCATGGACAACACCTTCTTTCTCCAACAAGATCCAAGTATGATCAAAAGAGAAGGGGGAAGAAGGATGGCCAAAAAAGACCACTTACATGGAGAAACGAGGGTTTATATAACAAAGGATGAGAGAAGTAGGGTGGAGATGAGGTGTCAACATCCTAAAGCATCGAAGGGACACTTGTCCACCCAATAAACCAACATGCAACCACTTAAAACACACATGCACAAGATGGTGATACAAGCTAAGTTGGGTCACAGCCACTTGGGTCACCCATCATATGGTCTCGATCATGACACACCAAGGACACACCACATGGTCAAGACAAAGCATCAAAACATCACTTGGTCGAGCCAAAAGGATCACCACCAACACTAGGTCGAAACACTCACTAGAAGACAACTGTCTCGACCCAAGATAAACCAAGATCATCATGTTTGATAGAGCAAAACCTAGAGAAGGTGTATCTATCAAGACATTCACAAGACACCCTCTCAAGGTCGGGATAAGGTTCACCACCTTCAACAAGGTACACATGGTCGAGACACCCAAAACCCTTGAAACGTTAATTACCTCTAGTGATGCCACCACTCAACCAAGGCTCAACCAAGGCTCAACCAAAGCATCCCAAAGGATTACACTCTCTATCATGAATCCAATAAAGAGAATGTACACTCTAGGGGTGACAAATTGCAAGATAACTCTCACAAATGGGTAAGTTGCAATTTGGCCCAAAACCAGCACATAAAGCGCAAACATCATCCCAACAAACTCAAATTGGATACTTAAGCTCTATACAAGATCTAAAATAATCTATAAAGGTTAGGGAAAGGTTCTAAGCACTTACTTGTGTAAAACAAATAGGGTTGCCCAAAAATCCAAGTCAGGGGTCTTATAGAAATGTGCATGCAAAGATTGCTTGAGCTGGGGTTTCTCCATCATATCATCACTAATGATAATGATATCATCAACATAGACAACAACAAGAAAATGGCCTTTTGAGGACTTGGAGAAGAATAAGGAGTGATTTGTGGTTGAAATCAAAAAGTTAAGTTGTGCAAGGACATCACTTAACTTGTTGAACCAGACCCGTAGAAACTACTTGAGGCCATAGAGAGATGGTCGAAGATGACACACTTATTGATAATATGCCCCCCAGCAACAAAGATGGATGTTGCTACATGTAGACTTCATCAAGGATATCGCCTTGAAGAAATGCATTCTTGATGTTTAGCAAGTAAAGAGGCAAGTCAAGGTGAGATGCAAGGGAGATAAGGATGCAGACAAATTCAATCCTTGTCATCAGAGAAAATGTCTCAAAGTAATCCACACCAAATATTTGGGTAAATTATGTGGCAGCCAGGCACCATGAGTCCTTCAATAGAGCCATCCAACTTGTGCTTTATAGAGAAAATCCATCAACAACATAAGATATTTTTTCCTACTAGTAGGGTCATAAGATTTGATATCTCATTGTCATGGAGAGCTTGCATTTCTTCCATCATGGAAGATTTCCATCCAAGACGATGTAGAGCATCTATTGGACACTTAGGAACATATGTTTTATCCAGGGAAGTAGAAAAATATGAGGTAGAAGAAGAAAGATGTTCTAGACAACAAGTGTTAGAAACGAGATGCTTGATCGTGTAAGAGCATAAACTTTTGTGTAGTCTCACCATTAGATTGTATTGGCTCAAAACTGATGATGATGATGATGATGATGATGATGATGATGATGATGATGATGATGATGATGATGATGATGATGATGATGATGATGATGATGATGATGGAAATGTAGTCGGTGACTCATCTTCCATGTGTTGGTTGGTGTTGTCGATGGTGTAGATGGTGGTGGTATTACTGGGATGAATTGACCATGCAGCAAGACCATAGTATCACTATAAGCTATGGTGGGTGAGGATGATAAAAAGATCATTTCATCCTCATGAAAGGTGACATCCACAAAGATATAGATAATGTCAGAGTTGTTGGTATAGTATGCCCAGACAGCCAATCATATGATGATTGCAATGAGACATATGATACTTGATTTGATAATGATAAAGGTAATTCTGTGTATTATGTTTGTCTCACTCATGAGATGATGACACATACATGATACATGTCTAAAGAATGATGTCACTCAATGACATATGTCTTCAAGTTGAGGACCTGAATAATGAGACCATATGTATGATAAGAGTTCATACATTATTGTTATGCCCCTAGTCGGATATTACCGTGGAAGAAAAATAGACAACAATATTACATAAGACTAGAGTGTGTGTTGACGGATTACAGAGTCTCATTAGTCATGATATATGATATCAAGTCAAGTACACATGTATATGTTAGAGAATAGTATATCAGACAGACCCACCATGAGAGTAATACATGGATACCATGGAATGGTAGTCACAATCGTCTCTCATAGTGATAGTGGTTCTTAGAACTGAAATCATTGCACTCATGACATGTCGTTGGGTACACTTTGACATCATAAAATGCATTCCTAAAACATGGGTGTTATAAAGGTGATGGTTGGGTGACTTTAACACATGGGGATAGACTGTGAGTGATAGAGATGGGATTTGTCCCTCCTACAAGGAGTATGATATCCAGGGCCCCTTGATAAGAGAGACTGAGAATTGTATAGCCATACTCATGTGATTCAATATATGATATGTGAACTCAAATGCATCTCAGACAGTCTGCTTGAAGTCAAGGGATATGGATTGAATGTTGAAGAGGATGACGTTCCATGCTTTGAGTTCAATCTGAATGTCAGCGACAAAGGAACTATACTATCACTGTAACACTAATCACATATTGTAGGTTGAAGTTGTTCTCCAACTTTCTGAGTTACTTGGGTAGAAATGATGAGTTACTAGATTCCTCTCATTGCTTGTGATGTCATAAGTTAGTTATGAACATTCACTACCAATGCAAATTGGAACCTACAGGGTCACACACATAGGATACCCCTGGAAGAGGATATTGTCCATGAATGATGTTTAGATTGATACTAAAGGTGCTTAGGTACTCAATTAAATAATACAATTGAATGACTGGACTCAGAACTATCAAGTTCAAGTGTTGAACTAGCTGGTTAGAGTGTTAGGTTGATTAGAGATTGCATTGGCAATGTCAGGACTGCCAACCGATCAGTTCACCTAGGTGAGCCGATCGGCTGATGCGGGCCAACCGACCAGTTCACTTGGTGAAATGGGCAGCTCACAATCCTGCCAACTGAGGAAATAAGGATTTTCCCAATTGGAAGAACAATTTCATGTTTCATTTGTTCAATTCGATTGAAATAAGGATTAATCTTTGAATTAATTGGAAATGAATAAGAAAAGTCAATTGCGGGAAAGTATGGGAAGTGAAACAATTGGTTCACTGGGTGAACCGATCGACTCACCTGCCCAAATCACTGGTTCAGTTATGAACTGATTGGCTCACCTACCCAAATAATCGGTTCAGTTGTAAACCAATCGGTTCGCCTGTCACAGTACAAACTATTCATGGAATTTCCAGATTCTTCTACTCCCGAACAGATTGGGAACCTTGTCCCTACCCTCTATTATAAATAGAGGGATACGGGGGGATTCTCAGAACACACAAATTAGAACATCAGTTGCTCTGCAAAGTTGTTGCCCTCTCTGGTTCTAGTAACTGAGGGAGCCTAAGAAAGTGCTACCTGACTAGGGAGGCACAATGAGGGAAAGACAACTATAGAAAAGCAGTCTAAGTTCAGGAGAGACTGTTGGTGCTAGTACACAAATAGGAGGGTCGTCTCCTTCCTGCTAGTTCTTCTAGAATGGCAGGAGTTCCAGGCGGTCTGTGTGGACTATCTGTAGAGGCGGTAGATGTATGTCGTTTAGGAGGACACATCATCCGCAGTCCGTGGTGGAGGTAGAGTCCATGGCGAAGACCAGGAGCTACACAGACACTGTCTAAGACATGACGTTGAAGACCGCACATGGCTACGAGGTATTGTTGCTGGGAAAGCCCTAGGACTAGATATATCTCGCTAAAACCATCATTCCCATTACATAGTCATTGATGTGATCTCCTGTTATGGGTTAATGGCCAGTAAATTTTTTGTTTCTGCTGCCTACTCTGAGGCCATAAAACCCAACAGTGGTATCAGAGCCTCGTCAATAAACTGTGTTTTGGGATAAATCGATATGATCAGATTTTGGTTTTATCATCATTTATTTATTGCATACGATGTGAATATTTAAAATAACTAATGTACATATTCGACTAAAACCACATGCAACCACAAACTAATATACATATATGATATGGTATGTATACAATTGATACGTGTCGCCCTAAAACGATTTTGATGGTGGATGTGTAGCATGGTTATGGCCTATAAACCCTATATGTGCTTGGTTGGTTATGGTTGTTTGCATCTTGATTTGCATACCGAGCCTCTATCTTCTATTCCACATGTAACTCGAGATAACTCGAGATCCTTTCTCTTCTACCTTTGCTCCCCTCGAATGTAACTCGAGGTTTCCCAAAGATTATGTAAAAGTAAGATAGTTTATTTTCAATTACATCAAAGAAGAAGACGCTCAACACCAGATGAGCCAACTGCCTGGAGGACCAAAGAGGATTACGAAGGAGATGAACTGAGCGGTTGATGGCCCAACCTCTTGTTGGAGGTGTCCAGACATCAGAGGCCAGACTGACCGACCAACTGACCAGGAGATGAGCCGATCGTGTCATAGGATGAGCCGATCAACCCAGAATGGTTCAAGCACAAAGATCTTCATCAACAACATGTTGCATACGATGTAGACCTTAGATGACCATAATTCATTGTGGCTCCAAGGAATTACAATAGGATGTCCATAATCATCGCTTTTATCGATATTGCATGTTTCTCATTGTGATTATAGCATGTATATGATACGTACTATAAATATGTGGTGATTGGATATGTATATGTACTTATATAAAATCTCTCAAATACAATATTAAAGTCTTAGATGCCTTCCATAAGTGGCACACATGAAAAGCTTGATCGACCAAGTGTAGATTTGCACAAAGCATGGTACTCCGTCCATCTCATGGAAGTGTGATGGTAGATATGTAGATTTGCACAAAGCATGGTGCATATCTATCGTGTTGGCTTTTGGGTCAGACTTAACTGGTGACTTGGAGAGCCCAAGACTAGAGGCATGTAGATGATCATGGCAAAGAGTTGTGCATGTCATCTATCCAAGAGTTGCATATGATGCAATTAGCATGATGGCCTACCTAAATAGTCAAGTTGTGGGTGATCAGTCAAAGTTGACTCATAATTTGATGAAATATGGATCTTGGCCACTAGAAGATTGTACACAACAATCTTACAAATTGATACATGAGGGTTATCAATTTGAACAAAATAGTGGGAGTGATAATTAATTAAAGGCCTAATTAATATTGTCAACTTTATCAAATCAAACAAATAAAAAATATTTTGAAAAGTTGCAAAAATTCTTTTGTAGAATCCAAATGGAAAACACAAATACATTATCGTTGCGATCAGTTCATAAATGGGATAAACTTTGAATCTATTTTAGGACCTTTGAGAAGTATTCTCACAAATGAGTGAAATCTCCATGTCGTTGAAAGACTAGAGCTAGTTGAACCACTCCAAATGCACCTAAGGCTAAAATTGGATGCTTACTTGAAGTATGCCAATGATGCCTAAGACATCAAGAACCTTATGCTGAGCTATATGAACTATGAGTTGCATAAACAGATTGAAGCATGGACATTCTTGAGATGGTATACATCTTAAGAATCATGTAAAGTGTGAAAGGTATAATGTCTTCAAAGTGATGTTTGAGTATAATCAGACAGACGAAGATCAAGTATAATCTCATATGCTCAATATGATTGTGCATATATATTAACTGTGATAGGTCAAGAGTTGACCAAACATATGATTCTACAAATAGTTGTGTGAATCATATAGCCAATTTATCAGATGTTGAGAAACTTGGCCAAACCACTATCTGAAGTTCTTGGCATGTTGATGCCAAAGCATGAATGAAGAAAGGACAAAACCTGTGATAATGATCAGTAGAGTGAAATCCATAGACTAAAGCAAGGTCAAGAAGTGTTCTGAAGCCAAGCTTAGGTCCAAGTCTTCATCACTCAAGTTATGGAGAGGGGTAAGTAGGAAAGGGAAATAACCTCTTTATAGAGGATCTCGGGAAGATGATAGAGATCTCTACTTCAGGACCTGAGAGGAAGTAAGCTAGAAACTGTGCGGAGAAAGAGTTTCTACCATTACAGTTACATTGTGACATTCATGGGCATGTAATAGAATTAGTGAATTGCTATTATATACCTATCATCAATGAAAAACATTATACATCTTATATGGGCAAGAGTGTTATGGGCTGATGTTTCATTTTAATGATATGATCTTTGATGGAAATGCCTATGTCTCACTAACTATACTTGATAGTTAAATAGACAAATGTGTGTGACACATGTAATAAATGACATGATAACTCAAACTTGAATGCCTATAGTGATGTCATCTAAAGAGCATAAATGGGATTGAATTTCTGGAATCCATATGATGGATATCTAGACTCTTTTGTCTGTTGAACCAATAGAGACATGCTAATCTCATTCATTGAGCAATATGACAAAGTTTCTTCACTAAATGTAGTGGGAGAATGATTATTCTATTAAGGATTATACATTTTGATGTATATAGACCATTTAGAATAAATTCTAAAGGTAAGCAATAGTAATTCAATATATTTATTCATGACCTCACTAGATATGGTAGTTTGTATTTAATAAAATACAAACATGAATCTCTTGAAGTGTTCAAGGAGATCATAAATGAAGTACATAACAAACATGGTATAAGTATTAAATTTCGATATGATCGATATGGAAATACTATGAACCAAGAGTTTGAGAACCTTCTGGAAGATCATGATAATGTATCATGATGGATTCCATCTAAAACACAATGACAGTGTATTAGAAAGAAGGAATCACACCTTGATAAGTCAGAGTGTGATTACTAGCTAAAACTTCAAATTTCCTTTTGGGCACATGCTTTACAGTGGGAATAAAGAGAATCACAAAATGTTGTGGAATCTCAAAGTTCCTTATGTAACACACAGAACTCATAGTTCTGGTAGAACACACCTAGAGCTTGAATGATATATGATATCTTATGGAAAAGAAGGCGGTGATTTGATCATATGATGAGTCAGCAATCTACCTAGAAGCTAATGAGAGCCAGAAACTGAGATATCGCTTGAAGCCATGAAATCCAAGATGGACTCCATGTACATCAACAAAGTATCACTTTGGTTGATCCACCTGAAGGGGTAAAACCCATAGGTTCCTTTTGAGTCTTCCAGAAGAAGACTGACATGGAGGGTAAGTTGGTTGAAAAGAGTTTCTAACAAGTTCAAAGTGTTGAACATGATGAAATCTTTTCAGTAGTTACCAAGGATAAATCCATCAATATAATGCTTGCTATTGTAGCTTAATGTGACTATGATATTTGGCATATGGATGTTAAAACTGCATTTCTTAAATAGAATATTGTGCAGGATGTGTACGTGACACAACTCAAAAATTTTATAAATCCAATAATGCAAATAAAGTTCATAAAGTTGCATAGATCAATCTCTAGATTGAAGCGGGCACCTCAGAACTGGGATCTTCTATTTGACAAGATAGTCAAAGAGTTTGACTTGAATCAAAATAAAGAAGTAATGTGTGATTACAAGAACTTTAGTGGGAGCATATATATATTCCACATATTGATGGGGAGTATCATCATTATACTACAAAATCTAGCAACGAAGTGCATTCTAAAAGGTTTTTAGAGAAGCATCCTATGTGATAGGAATCAAGATCTATAGAGATAGATCAAGAGGGCTTCTTATCCTAGGAAAGAGAAAATACTTTGGCTAGATGTTGAATGAGTTCAGCATGATGAGAGAGAACTTGTACGTGTTCCATGGAGTTAGTCTCTCAAGAGCCAAGTGTCCCAATTCTTATGAAGAATAATGAACACATGGATAGATTCCATATGCATTCACAATTGGATCTATCACGTATGATCTCATCTCGTTATCTTGTATGTATTGTATAAGAGAAGAAAATATGAACTAATTACCTTGTATGTATTAGACATGACAAGAATATACGAACTCATCATCTTGTATGTATTGGACATGATAAGAAGATATGAAATCACCATCTTGTATGATAAGATGATATAAATATCTAGTTATCTCGTATGTATTGGACATGATGAATGGATATCTATCAAACTCTGGCAAGAGTTACTAGAATACCATGAAGGACATCTTTATGTACTTGTGAAGTACTAAAAGGATTAGTTCTTTAGTTATGGTAATAAGGATGATTTGGGTGTAAAGAGTTACACCGATGCAAGCATCTGAAATGTAAAAATTGTGTTTGACTTTAGAATAATAATTGTTAGTTGGAAATGTTCCAATATAAAACAATTGATTAATTCTATAATAAGAAGTCGAGTACCTTAGTGTTACGAACACTGTAAAGGATATTGTATGCATCTAGAAGTTCATATTGATGAACTTATGGGAGGTTTTGATCATTGGTAACTTAGTAATAATATTGTGACAACAATGGAGCTACTGGTTAGGTAAAGGAATTTTAGATAGCATACTATGACACTTCCATCCCATATGAGTTGTCGTACAACGAGGGGATGTGAAATATGCAATATACTGTCTTGAAGCAAATGTTGCTTACCCGCTATAAAAGCACTTGTGCAGCAGAAACATGATGGACATGTCAAGATCACTTGGAATATGATTCGTGGGTGATTGGCTCTAAGTGCAAGTGGGAGTCTATTGGTATAGTATGCCCAGAGAGCCAATCATATGATGATTGCAATGATGCATAAGATACTTGATTTGATAATGATAAAGGTCATTATATCTATTATGTTTGTCTCACTCATGAGATGATGACACATACATGATAGATGTCTAAAGAATGATGTCACTCGATGACATATGTCTTCAGGTTGAGGACTTAAACAATGAGACCATATGTATGATAAGAGTTCATACATTCTTGTAATGTCCCTAGTTGGATATTATTGTGGAAGCAAAATATACAATAGTAATACATAAGACTAGAGTGTGTGTTGACTGATGACAGAGTCTCATTAGTCATGATATTTGATATCAAGTCAAGCACATAGATATATGTTAGAGAACAGTATATCAGACAGACCCACCATGAGAGTGATAAATGGATACCATGGAATGGTAGTCACAATCGCCCCTCATAGTGATAGTGGTTCTTAGACCTAAAATCACTACACTCGTTACATGTCATTGGGTACACTTTGACATCATCAAACACATTTCTAAAACATAGTTGTTATAAAGGTAATGGTTGGGTGATTTTGACACATGGGGATAGACTGTGAGTGATAGAGATGGGATTTGTCCCTCCTACAAGGAGTATGATATCCTGGGCCCCTTGATAAGTGAGATTGAGAATCATATGGCTCATGTTATTCAATATATGATATGTGAACTCACATGCATCTCAGACAGTCTTCTCTAGATCAAGGAATATGGATTGAATGTTGAAGAGGATGACGTTCCATGCCTCGAGTTCAATCCGGATGTCAGCAACAAAGGAACTATATGATCACTGTAAAACTAATAACATATTGTAGGTTGAAGTTTTTCTCTAACTTTTTGAGTTACTTGGGTAGAAATGATGAGTTACTAGATTCCACTCATTGATTGTGATGTCATAAGTTAGTTATGAACATTCACTGCCAATGTAAATTGGAACCTATAGGGTCACACACATAAGATACCCCTGGAAGAGGATATGTCCATGAATTATGTTTAGATTGATACTAAAGGTGTTTAGGTACTCAATTAAACATACAATTGACTGACTAAACTCAGAACTATCAAGTTTAAGTGTTGAACTAGTTGGTTAGAGTGTCAAGTTGATTAGAGACTGCATTGGCAATGGCAGGACTGCCAACTGACCAGTTCACCCAGGTGAGCCGATCGGCTGGTGTGAGCCAACCGACCGGTTCACTTGGTGAAATGGGTGGTTCACAGTCTTGCCAATTGAGGAAATAAGGATTTTCCCAGTTGGAAGAAAACTTTCACGTTTCACTTGTTCAATTCAATTGGAATAAGGATTAATCTTTGAATTAATTAGAAATGAGTAAGGAAAGTCAATTGCAGACAAGTCTGGGAAGTGAAACGACCGGTTCACTGGGTGAACCGATCGGCTCACCTGCCCAAACGACCGGTTCAGTTATGAACCGATCGGCTCACCTACCCAAATGATCAATTCAGTTATGAACCGATCGGTTCGCCTATCGTAGTACAAATTATTCATAGAATTTCCAGATCCTTCTACTCCCAAATAGATTGGGAACCTTGACCCTTTCCTCTACTATAAATAGAGGGGTACTAGGGCCTTCTCAGAACACACAACTCAGAACATCAGTTGCTCTACAAAGTTGTTGTCCTCTCTGGTTCTGGTAATCGAGAGAGCCTAAGCAAGTGCTACCCGACTAGGGAGGCACAGTGAGGGAAAGACAACTTTAGAAAAGTAGTCTGAGTTCGGGAGAGTAGGTTGGTGCTAATACACCAATAGGAGGGTCATCTCCTTCCTTCTAGTTCTTCTAGAACGGCAGGAATTCCAGGTGGTCCGTGTGGACTACCTATAGAGGTAGGAGATGTCTGTCGCTCAGGAGGACACATCAGTCGCAGTCCGTGGTGGAGTCCAGAGTCCATGACAAAGACCAAGAGCTGCACAGACACTGTCCAAGACATGGCATTGAAGACCGCACATGGCTATGAAGTATTGTCGTGGGCAAGCCCCAGGACTAGGTATATCTTGCTAAAACCATTCTTCCCATTACATAGTCGTTGATGCGATCTCCTGTTATGGGTTAATGGCCAGTAAATTTTTTGTTTCCGCTACCTACTCTGAGGCCATAAAACCCAACAAGAGCTAGGTTCAAGACATTGGTATCCTCTTCGATAAAAAGGATAATTGAGAAATATCATTCGAAAATCTAGAGCGGAAATCTTTGTCTGCCTTGGGATCAAAATTATGAACGAAGATGATACAATAAAAAACTCAAGGTGGTAGAAGGAACAATGTAGATTAAGGGTAACCAATGGGAAAAAGAGTGTGCTTCCTAAGAATAGAGGAACGTTGGCGATTGATAAGAAAGCAAGCAGTGAGGATCACATTAGACTAAAAAATCTTAGGCCAGTTGGTACAAATGAGAAGAGAGCATGTAATGTCAAGTACATGATGATTTTTATGTTCATTAATGTTGTTTTGTTTTGGGGAGTATGCACAAAAGTATTGATGAATCATCCCTACGTCACGATAGAAGGAGGTGGAAGCAAGCATGGACACCCCAAAAATTACCTTGAGAAATGGTGCCTAGGTGGGAAAAAGAACTAGTAGTAGGTAAATCCCTGACTTGCCAATAAGAAGAGGCAGATGTGGTCATGATGTTGCGGAGGGGAGAATCCCCATAATTTTGAACAACCTAGAGAAGGTGTTCATACTCCTCATGGGATAATGAGACATGGGAAGTTTTAGAAGATGCTTGTGGGGAAGGAGGTGTGTGACCAATTGTCGGAGCAGATGCTTGACCAATGTGGATAGGTTCTTGAGCAACATTGACAGAGCCCCTACCACGTCCTCTCCCCTAGTGTGCTGGATAACCACGCTTTAAGTGGCATACATCTTCAGTGTGTCCCATCTTGCCAAAATAAGTACACTTTGGGCATTGGCCTTGTCTACAACCATGACCTCTAGCCACCACATTCATTGTTGATAGAAGTTCAGATTCAATCGTAAGAGAGATGTGAGGAGCAAATGTTTCAGACTGGGTCATTCCTGCATATGTCTGGTCCATTAATGGAAGGGTCACACCAACTAGGAGTAGTTGTGGAATAGTAGTAAAATGAGGATGAAGCATGTTGAGGAAGTGCCCAGTAAGAAGAGTTCCTCTTTGTGTGGTGACCTCAACAAAGGTCAGTGGGGAGAAAAAGTTCAATTGGTTGGACAGGGCCTGCATTGCATCAAAGTACTTGGATAGGGGTTGATTCCTTGTTGTTTGGAGAAAATTTATTCATAGCATGTAGATGCACAAGAAATTGTCCTCATGAGTGAGGAATTGGTTCATTTCATCCCACATTGTTTTGGCACTTTTGTGCCACATGTACTTGACTACAATGTCAGACTCCATGTACCCCCAGAGCCTAAAGTGTTTGGTTGTTTCTTGTAATCTAAGTAATATCTGGTAAATAGAAGCATCCTTAGTGACAAACTTGAGTTTACCCCTTGGTTTTAGAAACATCTAAACATATTCATCCCAAGCATAAAATTGTCATCATTAATTTTAACAGTAGATATATGCAACATATCATTGTAAATAGTAGTCATTTTAGCAACATCACCGATGATGAAGTGAGTAAGATATTGGATAATAGTATAGTACAAATAGAAAGAAAAATACTAGAATTTAACACGATACAAATGGAAAGTAAAAGTACAAAATGTTGAATAGTACAAAACAATAAAATACATATACTACCAGAATGAAAACTCGATAGAAGGAGTAACACTGCCAGAATGGAACTCGGTAGGTAGAAAACATTATTACCGAAATAAAACTCGACAGAAAGAGGAGTAACACTACCATAATGAATCTCGGTAGGAAAACACGACATGCTAAATGATTAATGGCATAGTAGAATAAAAAACATGAACTCCCCAATATTTAAGACAAACACTCAACCATGCTTTGGTGCTTTATAAATCAGCACATACTCTATTGAATCTTCTCACTAATTTGTATATATCAACATTGTAGAACTAGAACATAAGGAGATAGGGTAGAGAGGAGAAAGTCTTCTAGATAATTGATGAGAGATGATCATGGCCTACGATGGACCAGACTGGCATTGGCATTGCCCGAAGTCTGTCCCTTGTTGGTCGCGCCTACGACCGTCGAGAAGCCTCATGCTACAGATGGCCACTGGAGGGCGAAGGGAGAGGGGGGACGGGTGGCGGGGGTGGGAGGGTGGTGGTGGTGAGCAATAGACGGAGGTGGTGGTGGTGGTGGGTGGTAGTAGTGTGGGGTGGGGGGACTGCCATGTGGGAGAGGGAAGGCTGAGAGGAAAAGAAAAGGAAAAGAGAGGAAAAAGTATGATTAGAACCTTGCTTCTAATATCATGTATAATAAGTTACTTTCATTAAGTCAAATAAGAGTACTTGATTTCCTATATATAGGATCCAGGGAGTACATGAGATAAATAGGGATAAGTAAATATAATCGCCTAAGCCCAACTTATCAAATATATCAACAGCCTTAATCCTCACATGCCTCTTCTTCCACACTCTCCTCATTTCCATCCTCACTTCCATCCTATCCCCATCACTTTCCTCCTCTCCCCCCATTAAGTCCTGCATCACTTCCCTTATCTCCATTTTTACTTTCCATATGAAAATCAGCATCAGTTCTCTCATTTTCCTCCATTGTTTAGCTCCTCTCTACTATTACTTCCCTACCATTTCACTCATCCCCCTTAATTCTCTCCTCACTTCCCTCATCTACCCTATCACTT
Organism: Alisma plantago-aquatica; assembly: GCA_963693085.1. Classification (NCBI taxonomy): domain Eukaryota; kingdom Viridiplantae; phylum Streptophyta; class Magnoliopsida; order Alismatales; family Alismataceae; genus Alisma; species Alisma plantago-aquatica. The sequence continues at coordinate 1,099,354,945 of OY856411.1, forward strand.
CCTTCCTCTTCTCTGTTTACTTTCCTCCTCTTTTATTTTGTATCTCTCCCAAAAAGTGAGGGGTCTAATAACTCTCTCCCCTCTCTTTCTCCCTCTCTTATTCATTCTTTCTCCAAAAGACAGTCATGTCGCCTTCTTTTCAACCCAATTATTTCCCGTACTAGGTCATCCTGTAACACCATTTTTGTCCCCCTCAAAACATCTCAAAACTTCAAAAACTACCATTACCCCACACTTATACAATGCACGTGATGGACCATGTGTGTGAGGAAATAAATCTCATTACTTGTAGGAGTGTCAGAATGCATGTACAATGTGGGTCTGTCCATACTCATATCCTTAATTTGACGGGAACGAGTATGGATCTAGACCCACATTATAAAAAAAATCAGATATGTGATGTGCTCGTAGTACTCGTAGGTATATGGTGTGAATAAGTGAGTATGCAATTTTGTATGAAATGTTATATTGTGAGCATTAAAAAAATACAATATGTTATATTAATTTAAACACAATAAGATATTGCTAAGTATATGATATCAAATTTGATAGTATATAATGCGATACTTTATAAGTTGAACGTGAGTGGAATCTATAGTTTACACTAACGTCGTGGCGCTTGACTTATGTAGCTAGGCTTTCAATGGGAGGGTATTGCCTATGTATCCTTTAGGTTTTTACTATCCATTCCCCATTTACTCTTTTTCCGTTTTACCACTACATTAAAAGAGCAGGGTAACATATACACATTATCCATACTCTTTTATCATTTTATCCGCATTTATTTAACAAAGATATATAATTATATAAAATTTTCTAGTTCAGTTTCCATCCAATTTTTTCAATAGAAAATTTTGTGGGTTACGGCTTGCTTCTCTCCCCCACTCACACTCAAATGCTTACAATGTATTAGTATTAAACGTTGAATCAATTGATATGGCTGAGGAACAATGGGAAAAGGATGATTGCACCATTTTAAAATAAATTATTCTTGGACCTATGTCTAAAAATATTAAGCAAGTATAACATTATTCTGCTTATATTCACGTTTGTGAAAATACCAGTCAAGAAAGAAGTGCCTTAATTTTTATCACCCTACACACCACCTTAACATTAGTTAACTTTTAATAAAATTTGTTTTACCCTCCTCATACCTTCGACAGTCCTATATTTAACATATTGTATTACTTGTTTGATCTTTAGGCTTATAATTTGAATGAGTAGTTTTCAATTGGATGGCATAATCACAACTACTACATAATTAGAGCTGTACACGATCTCAACTATTATATTAATTAGAACAATGAATTATGATACATTGCATATTATCCAGATAGTTATTTACGTATAGCGTGTGTGCAATGCAGGCCGAATTATTCAAATGCATTGAGTCTTGAACAGCTGAAACAAGAAGAGGCAAACCAAAATTAATTTGGGAAGAGCTTAGAGAGTTATTACAAAATTTTACGTCTTGATCATAAATCATAATATGACCAATGTGAGAGCTGATCGGGAAAGAAGTTTCCTTGGGGCTGGTCCCAACATGGTTGGTGAGGCTTTTATGATTGTGATGATGGTTTATATATAACAGGTATACAGGTCTAGGCCACAGCATATCTGTTAGTGGACTCGTCTAAATACGAGTCTAATGATACACGGGCCTGCAAGTATGTGTGTACAGAAATCTAGACCGTAATGGGTTTTAGTTTGCGGATATATGGGTAATCCCGGACCTATTTACAGTCATAATTGAACGATGTTTCAGCTTGTTTGTTCTTTCTGAAGTAGGCTCTGCCATTGAATTAGAAAAGAGTTAAGTTCTAAGAAGATATAAAATGAAATGATTCAGAAAGGTAAAGGAGAGATTCTTGGCAAAAGCTCATCCGGACTCCTGGCACACTGTCTGATGGAAGGGAATTTTTCTTCTAACTAAAGAGAAACTTTAAGCGGAGGTAGCACTGTGGCTCGTCTGGCCGTTGCTTCTTTCAGCAGCGTTAAATTTCCGAATCTTACAGATTAGCCGTTTCGCAGCAGCTTCGCATTCGCTTTTCCTGTGGTCAGGAACATCTGCAAACTGGACAATGTTGAGGATATTTCTGTGTACATCTGGTTCCAGCTCCTTGAGAGCCACGGCCATCATGTAAACCAGCCTGGGGCAATCTTTTGTCATGAGATCCATCATGAAGGTCTCGTCAAAGACGCGGCCGTACTTCCACATCCCGCGCCGGTGGTCGGCGTCTCTGGCAAGGATCATCTTCAGCACGGTGGTCAGCGCCTCGATCTGCCTCTCTGTTTCTCTGGTGTGGATGGCGACGAGCAGCACGGCGGGTTTGCAGTCGAGGAGCTCGTAGAGCTGCACGAAGAACTTGACGATGTGGAGACCCGTGTACTCGAGGTGGGTGTCATACAGGAAGCGTTTCATCTCGAGACCGACGTCGTTTGTGTGGCTCGTGTACAGGAACCTGTAGAGCGCGACCTTGAATCTAGGCTCGGTGAAATAGATAGGCAGTGCCTTGATGCGTTCCTCTTTTGGTGTTGGGAAACCAGCAACAGGGAATCGCGAGCCGTAGAACTTTGCAAAAGACGACGTGATGTTGTGCCAAGCCCTGACGTAGCTGCTGGGGGGCTTGGTGAATAGGCGAAACAAGGTGGCGGCGATGTAGGAGTAAGCCATCGCCTCCAGTTTCAAAGTTACAGTGGTAGCAGTGATTGGGTTGCCAGGGTTGCCGTGGAGGTACTGTTCAGAGAACTCATCCAGACCTTGGTCAGTAGGGCTCGTAATTTCCGGCTCATCAGGGAAGAGGAACGGATCATGAGCTGTGCCGCCTATTCCAGGTGCGGCCAACTGGTGTGCGAGGAGAAAGAGTGAAGCCACCCCACGGGGATTGAACCCGGAGGCTATCATAGGCAAGACAGATCTACCCAAACGAACGGTATCTTCGACGGTCATCCGGTATACCTTGATCCCGGGTCGGCCGACCCATTCCGTGTCCAGAAACTCCAATTTCTGAGGTCCGCTGTGTCTACCGGTCAGACACGCAAACAGACCCTGAGTGCTCTGTTCATAGGGCTCGACGCGGATGTTCATCATTGAGTAGGCTACCATCACGTCCTCGAGAGGGTCAGGAACTGGAGACGCCCTGTGATTGGAAGGTACCTGGTTCCCCTCCATCCTCTGATCTTCTTGTCGATGGCAGTAACAGCAAGCGTCAGCAAGTAAATATATATAAGAGTTCGATCAGACCAAAGTTTCGGGCTTGCTTACCCAAACACGGCGGAAACAGGCTCCGGTTCTCCAGCAGCGGCGGCGGCGGCGTCCTCTTTTACTCTGGGAATTTCGATCGTTTGGAAGACCGTATGTAGCTAGGGCAACAAGCAAAAGCAGTATGTGCCGATGTTGTGAGGGATGGCAATTATTTCACATTTTACCCCAACCCGCTCCGGCCCACCCCCGTCCAGTCCACCAATTGGTACACCATACCGAATGGAGGGTGATTCGGTTAGTTTTACAATCTAACCATGGTATAGTCGGGTGACTGAGGCCCTACCACCCCCGGAGTCCCCGACACTTGCTTCAGTCCTCAATCTCCCCGCACGAGAAGAACGGGAGAAACCCTACTCGGCCGATTGCAGCCACGGCTCCACCCCGGTCACATCTGGAGATTCTCATCCATACTATTATAAAAAGAGAGAATTTGTCAAAAAAATTACAAAGTATACCTAAGATTCTTCCTTTTAAAAATCATGCACTCCCCTTGACCCTCCTTGTTCTCTCCTTTTTTTTGAGGATTTTATCACACTTTTATTCATAATTTTATTCCATCCAAAAACGGCCACCCCCCACGACTCCCTCTTCTTCGTAACATCTTAGTTTGAAAGCGGCCAATCCAGTACACATACCCCACTTCTTTTCTCTTTCTTCGAAAGTCATAATATCTTGATTTTCTCTCCCGCATTGTCACTTCTTCTATTCAGTTTCCAACCAACCACACATTTCTCCTCCGGTCTCTCTACCTCACCACGTCCCCCATAAAGCACTATCAATAAAAATTTGGGGTCCCCGTCAACACACTATCTCCACGATCCCCATAAGAAAATATTTTAGGGAGTTTCAATTAATAGTTGCACTGCTTTTATCACCTAGGCACTCTCCTCCACAATGATAGATCCAATTGAACTCATCCATTAAACCTATCACGGCTCACAACATAACTCCTCCTTCCACCATTCGGATCACCTCTATGTTTTGATACCTATATGGTGCAGAAGATGGATCGTGGACACCTGACCTGGTGATATACTCAGACGGGGAAGAAGATGGAGCAATGCTACTAGATCATCTATACGAGGCCAGATAGTCAGGTAATTTGAAATCACAACTTCAAGTTAATAAGAATCTTTCTCTCCATTGCTTATCTTTTTGTCCTCCATGTTTTTCTAACTATAGTAATTGACATACTCAAAATTGTCACCTGCAAATATCAAAATGTCTTATCATCAACGAACCCTGACATTTTGCCATCCCTCATCACTGCACCATAGGAGGAAGTAGATCTACGATGGTGGTGTCATCCTAATAACTCAAGGCTCTACAATGTTAAACAAATGAAGGATTTTAAAGCTCCAACGTCATATACGGAAACGAGATCTGGCACCAGTAAGTGCATATTAGTGTACTTATCTTCTAGCCTCACTCTTTCTTCATGATTTACATTCACTTAACCATCAACATGAGTGGAGCTCTGGCCTTTGGCATAACTACCACGGTACGCAGATATAGAGGCACATATATATATATCTGTGTCATTATCTTTGTGCATCCATGTGGTAATTTGCATTTGCAGTCGATCAATGTGCTGCAGGACAAAATAACAGTGATCCCTTTTTTTAAAAAATTTATTTTGTTTTACACCATCCATATTTCTCCTTCTACCACCTTTCAATGACTTTTCATGCCCCCCTACAATCTAGATACGAGTCAAACCGCAGAAGTAAATATCCATGCACTATCGTTGTCACCTTATATTTTTCTCTTCTTTTATCCTAATATTATCTATTGTTCATGGTTTTTTCTTATCTCTCTTGACCATTCTATATTTTTCATGCAACTGGAGCAATATGACCGTTGTCACACTCACATGAAGACGTTCGTGAAATAAATATGATGGAGGAAGTTTTTCAGATGGTGAACCTTTCATTTTTCTTACATTTTTTTGTCTCGTACACTAAGTTTAAATGCATTGTGTACCGTTATATTATTTTCTACTTGTAGGACTTGGTGAAGGAAGTTTATGTATAACAGTTGGCATGCACAACTGTACATAGGATGGTGATATTTGATTACATGAAGATTAAGTGAAATATGGTGGACATGCTTGAGATCTAATGAAAAGCAGATAATAGCTGCATGAATATGATGTTTTATAAGATCATCAAACAATACCACCATTCCAAATGAAGTACATGATCGTTGGACGTTTTAAACTAATAGTATGAATTATTTGCTTACTAGATACATTTGGTTATTGTAATGTCGATATGCTCCATTTCCCAACAACTCATGAAGTGGTAAAGCGATCGAAATAATATGTCTAATATTAAACAGTTAAATAAACTTGAGTGCCCTTTTAATTTATCAATTCTATAGTTTGCATAATTTAAGTTTAAAAAAAAGGTCAATATCATATTTATTGTCTACAATTTGAGCATTATAGATGTGTTCTAAAGGAGATAACTATACAAACAAGAAAAAAAAATTCCATGCAGACAAAATAACGGTGATCCCATTTTTTTTTAAATTTTATTTTGTTGTGCACCATCCATATTTCTCCTTCTACCACCTTTCAATGACTTTTCATGCCCCCCTACAATCTAGATACGAGTCTAACCGCAGAAGTAAATATCCATGCACTATCGTTGTCACCTTATATTTTTCTCTTCTTTTATCCTAATATTATCTATTGTTCATGGTCTTTTCTTATCTCTCTTGACCATTCTATATTTTTCATGTAACTGAAGCAGTATGGTTGTTGTCACACTCGCATGAAGACGTTAGTGAAATAAATATGATGGAGGAAGTTTTTCAGATGGTGAACCTTTCATTTTTTCTACAATTTTTTTTGTCGCATACACTAAGTTTTAATGCGTTGTGTACCGTTATATTATTTTCTACTTGTAGGACTCGGTGAAGAAAGTTTATGTATAACAGTTGGCATGCACAACTATACATAGGATGGTGATATTTGATTACATGAAGATTAAGTGAAATATGGTGGACATGCTTGAGATCTAATGAAAAGCAGATAATAGCTGCACGAATATGATGGTTTACAAGATCATCAAACAATACCGCCATTCCAAATGAAGTACACGATTGTTGGATGTTTTAAACTAATAGTATGAATTATTTAGCTTACTAGAAACATTTTTTTTTATCAGAGAAAAAAAAATTTGATCAGTACTAGAAACATTTGGTTATTGTAATGTCGATATGCTCCATTTCCCAACAACACATAAAGTGGTAAAGCGATGAAAATAATATGTCTAATATTAAATGATTAAATAAACTTAAGTGCCCTTTTAATTTATCAATTCTATAGTTTGCATAATTTAAGTTAAAAAAAATGGAGTGGGGTTGATCCTTGCGTGACAATCGACTACTAGTTCCGTAGTGTGTGTGGTGGGAATTCCAGAGCATTGCTCTTTGTTGGGGGGAGAAGTAGATAGACATGAAGGCCAGGGAGAGATAGTAGCCATTCTTTGCCCCTGCGTGACCCTGTCTATTACCCCATTGCCCACTCCTCACAAGCAACAACGGCACAGAGTGGCCATACAGAGTGACCACCACAGTAGCAGCAGCTGCAACAATAGTCTTCATCTCTGCTACTGCTAGTAGTCTGCTCTAGCTTTGGTCTTCCTCTCCAAATCTACAACATTGATTTTTCCAACCGGAAGCCAAGATTGCAGGCAGGACGGCAGGCAGGGTCCTAGCGGGCATAGGAGGTGAGAGGTAGAGGGTATAGCTGGCTCAGCAGCTTGTGCAGTGATGAGCAGCCACCACCACGCAGCTAGAGCATGGTACGTGGGTGAGAGAACGGGAGAGCTCTGCCAAAGCCATGAACAATTCCATCGGCGTCGGCTGGCGCGCAGAAAAAGGAAGGAAAGCGAGCTGGCGCTGGCACAAGGCCCTGGATCTGGTGCTTGCCCTGGCCGCCACTTTTCCTGGGCCGGCGTGGTGTTGCAGGTGCTCGGTGGCTGGCTACGCGCGGAAGGACAGGGGGTAGCCGAGGCAGTGGGGTGTAGTAGTAGTACTAGCTACATGCAGTTGGTTTGTCCTTTTCCATGCCACCCGCATCAAATCGCTGCCGCTAGCTGCAACAGGTGGTGTGTGGGTGTGCTTCCGGGATATAGCAGCAAGGGTTGTGATGGTCATCGTCATGTGGGTTAGGGACCACGGGCACAGCAGGATACGAATGGGCAAATTGATGAGGAGAAGGATAACCGGGACCGTAGTGACCGTTGCCGTAGGGAAACATGCATCACTAGTAGTAGAGAGGAGTGAAGCAGGAGGGATCTGCCGCTGACTGGTTGAGCTAGAGAGGAGTGAAGTATGGGGGATCGCGACATACTGGTAGAAGAGACGACGACCAGCAGTGGTACTTTGTACGGCGGCAAAATGAAAAAGGCGATCTCCTGCCTAATGTGAGGCGAGGACGTGGCGACGACACAACGGTGAAGACGCGGCGGTGAAGACGGAACTGGACTGGTCATTTTCGGTTGCAACCCAATATCATATTTATTGTCTACAATTTAAACATTATAGATGTGTTCTAAAGAAGATAACTATACAAACCAGAAGAAAAAAAATCTGTCAACTCTTTTTAGTAGAAGTTACACTCTTAATGAAACGATGAAAATTTTGTTAAAACTAACTGCTCTATCCCAATTGTTTACTAGAAACAATTCCTTAGGATATCCATTTATAATGTTTAACGACACATGTTACAATCGTAAACACTTTTAAACAATACTTTAAAAAAAATTGTTTACTTCTCTAATGTGATTTTCACCAATCAAAGAAGATCGGTGCAATAATTAGTGGAGTCCTTATGTTCTTCCTTTTTTAGGCTTGCGCAAGTTGCAAATTAGATAAACCTTTCGGAGTAACCAAGTTCAAAGAAAAATAATTGCAGTAATTTATGGAGTCACTGAATGTCCTTCTATTTCTAGATTGCTGACGGTTCGGAATTGGATATAGTTTCCAGTATGGAAGCAAATAAAAAGGGTCTTACCTTAGGATTAGGTTGGAAAATAGAAGTAGTGTAAAGAATGATGGTGGGACAATCAACGCTTTGGCATTAATTGTTATTTTTCCTTGCCCCAGACAATGAAAAAGGTTCTCTGTGAGGAGTCAAAAAGGAAGAAAAGGCCGGGGAGTTTGAAGTAAGGGAACGTTACATAGTTCAAAGGAATATGAATACATTAATTAATGGAGTCATTCAACATCCTAGACAATAGAGATGGTTATGTGTGAGTAGTCCTGAAAGGAAGCGAAGGTTTGACATTAACTGTGTAGGGACGCGGAGAGAGGTGTGCAACCAAGAGAAAGACTTTAGAAGCAAACTGCAATTAGTGGTTAGTTAGAATAAGAACCCTACGGTTTGAAGAGAATAGAAGTAGGAAAAAACTATATTTACACTACTATAAAAAGATGGTATTTTTTCAATTACTTGCAAGCCGTGCCATTTTGGCTTCTTTGACCAATCAGAAAACATCATTTCAAAAAACTGCTCTCTCCTTATCGGATATCTTATCCTTGACTCCCCATTCCCCCCTAAACATATATCCTCATGTCTTTTCTCCATTTTTTCTTTCTTCTTTTCCATCTATTCTCTCTCCTTTATAACTAAATCTCCCATTAGAATATGTTCTCTTGACTAATTCAATGTCACAAGCTGACGCCTTCTCCTCCCTAACAAACCGCACCCTTCCTTCCCTACACATTATGCTAATAAATTCATAGAGACAATCAATATATGCCTTATATTTTGGTACGTACTTCGCATAATAGTCCATTATTGGTCATTCAATAATATGAATCAAGTTAATTTAAAAAGAATTTTATGATGATATAAGAAAATTATATCTAACTCAATATGTCACATGCATGGGCACGTGTGTGTTGACTAGTCTCAAATCAAGCAATAGAAGGTCACTCTGCACTGCTGTCCAACTTCTCGCCTTTGTGGAACTCAGATCTGAAGGAAAACGAGACAGAGATGTTTGAATTTTTCGTGGTTGCTTAAGTTATGTTGTTTGAACTTAATGGAATGTGCCATTTTCTGATCATGCATTTGGTCTGTCCACAGGTACCTGGTTGTCTTCCTAATCAGTTCGAATAACCCACGACAAGTAAGCAGCTAACTAGCTCTTTTGATGCACCTTCTTCTCTTTCTATGTTGATTAATCAATTAGATTAGTTGCAATGAAGAGTAGTTCAACATGAGTTAATTAATAGTCTTCTCATGATATTTAATTGGCATCTTATAAAATATATGCTAATGAACACTTGTCTTCCTGGTATTCAATTGACCCTTCTTCTTCTCTTATTATTCAATTAGTTACCAAGTATAATGTTGAATTGGATATCCATGCTATCCTAGATATTTATCTTATCTGTCCGCATTCATAATTTAGGATAGTAGTACAGAAATTATAATTGGTATTATATTTGTAGTCATGGCAACCCTTTCTTGAAATCCTATCTCTAAGCATTCTTAATTTTGAACAGTAATACAAAAATTCTAATTGGTAGTATATGTCTATACATGGCAACCCTTTCTGAAGAATCTAGGACTCCAAACACAACTCTATGCCCTACTATCTAGGAGACTTTACCAAATGAAAGTACTGATGTTTCATCACCGTCTAGAATTCTTAGGAGCAAGATTTGGAAGCATTATAAGAGGAAGAAGGTTGAGGGGCGGTGGAAAGCAGAATGTATACATTGTCATAAAGTATATGCAGCAAATCTCAAGCATGGGACATCTCATCTTCATGATCATAAGAATATGAGGTGTCGGGTTTTGAATGGAGATAGTCTTAGGAGAGCAATCTGTACAAGAGAGGCAATGAAAGTTACATTTAACCAAAAAAATGGGCGAAGGGCTCTTTTGGATATGATGCTTTTACATGATTACCCATTAAACATGGTGGACCACATTAGATTTCAAAAAATGCTTAATATCATTCATCCTTCATTCAAATGTCCAACTAGGAACACCATAAAGAGTGAAATTGTGAAGATATATGATGAGGACAAGATAAATGCAATTGAGTTCTTAAGGAGTTGTGACTCTCGGGTTGTTGTGACAACTGATATGTGGTCATCAAATTATCAAATGAGAGATTACATGGTTGTCACTGCACATTATGTTGACTCCTCTTAGTTTTTAAGGAGCCAAATACTGAGGTACTGTCTTCACTGTCTAAATGTTAGGTGAATTAGTAATATCCTTTTCTTCCTTTTTACCCTATCATTATAACATGTACTTACTTGTATAGGTTTGCCTATGTACCCTGTCCTCACATAAGTGAAGCACTGTGTGAGGTTATGATGAATTGTTTAATAGATTGGAAGATTGATACAAACTTGTCATGCATTACTGTAGACAACTGTTCAACTAATGATCTGATGCTTGATATGGTCAAAGACAAATTGTTCCCAAACTCTACAATATTGTCTAGTAGATTTTTGCATATGAGGTGTATTGCACATATCTTGAATCTAGTTGTGAAGGATGGTTTAGTTGTAATCAAAGATGGAATAGAGAAGGTGTGAGACATTGTTGCATATTGGACTGCCATTGTGGAGACACATCCCTCTATCACACAGACAACGAGGTGCCACACGAAAATGTGTGGAAAACACCATAAACCGCCTCTTACCAAAAACACGGGGTAATTAAAACTGATTTTGGGAAGCAGATAAACCAAGAAACTATTACATTCAGATCCTCATCCTGTAAGAAGATAGATTATATAAACATCTACAAGTCTAGATACGTGTTCACAGCTTAACAGATCAGTTGTCTTGTCATCACATGAGTTCATCACCTGTTTATATATACATAACGGGCAACATCCGGCCAGCAGCAGGATATACAAAGCTTCATCAGCTATACATCGTAAAACAATGTCAAAACACCTCTGAGAACCTGAGAGTACAGGGATGATTCTAAGACTCTACTACAAAACAACTAGAACAACAACATATCCATCTCTTGCCTTATACTGCTCGTCTTGTTGCTCGGCCGCAACCCCGCGACCACCACCACGTCTAGCGCGAACACCTAAAAAGGTTGTAAACCAACGGGGTGAGACACAAAGTCCCAGTGAGAAACATAATTCCCCACCGAAACCATAAAACCACAAAGGTTAAAGCAACAACAACAGATAACTGATAAGACGTACAATAAGAGCAGTCTGTAGAGCAAGTTTGTTATTACCATCGAGCTTACCAAGATGTACGGAATGCATATAACCAAGTATTTCTTTATGGAACATGATTGACAAGATAAGATTTATAAGATCTTACCACATAACATAAGGAATGTATAAGTAACTACAGTGTATAGCAAGATCAATTACACAAGCAAGGCCTCAACCAATGTTCTGTGTTTTGCCTTAAGCAATAAATACTAGTCAGCTGGATTACGTATTATTATGCCCTGAGGAAGTGAGTCATACCGCTCAAATCCAACCTTCGGTTGCGAAACCCAAGCCGGTGCCATACAAGGTCAATGGAAGAGCCAGACTCCACAACCTCCCACCTCGTGGTCAGTGCACGAGAACCAAAGTAGGACCACAGTCTCATGCTTAAGTGGCCTCAGCCAAAGGGCCAGCTCCCGCAGGCTACCCTTTCTCTAGCCCGCCTTGGTACAGGTCTCGACGCTAGTATATCTGAGCCACGGGCCAGTTCACCGGGCTCCCTGAGCCATGAACGCATTCATGCTCTATCACACTGACCCATGGGCCTATTCACCATGCTCTTATATACATCTTGAGTCTACAACTGAAGTTGCACTCTAACCTCCTCATTTTCGGCTAGGAGAAACCACACATATTCAATAATATGCGCTTCCAGGTTAACCCGCAGGAGAACCTATTTCACCATTACCAGCTACTGACGATGATGGATCTTTGGCCAGGGAAAACTACATAAGAGATTCATCTATAATTAGTTAATGTATTTTAAGTACATTGTTGGGGCAACCAAGTGGTATCACATATATAACATTAAGCTACATTATTGTTACCACCATCACAAAATCTCGGGATCTCAATCCCTCATCACAAGAAACCACTGCCTCATAAGGCATTCTCATCACTGGGGATAACAATCCCAGATCTCATCATTAGAGGATAACACCTCAACTTAGGCATTTAAGCCAAACTCAGGTCCTCAGACCTAAACACATTATACAGGTGATGCATGTTATATCATCAATAAGAGTGACCATCAATGTAGTGTCATTCAAACATATATATATATATACCTCATAGCCCCTTTTTCCTGGCTATGCATTCGCATGAAACACCTGCATGGTTAGTATACACAATTATAGAGATAACTGAAGCTTATTAAGGAATTACTAGAACAAGAAAGCTATCAAGCATATGGCAACATTGATGATTATACGCTTTATCATTCATGCCTCAAACCTGTGACCATAGACATGGGTCACATCATCATGTGAAGCAACTCATATGCTTCCAATCTTATCATTTACTCATCAATATATATACATGATTCAAGATGATCATAAAAACATGTAATATCATGTCATTAGAGTTTCAGATATGTCATGCTTACATAGGTGCATTCTACTATATCAATCACCTCACGACTATCAAACATATTAAAGGTTCACAAACCATGAACCATAACTCTTAGCAACAAGGATGTGATTGCATGATAAAGAACTATCAGATGGATTTCCGGGTGGAACATGACCCTCACTAGAAGTACCCACTACCCACACAAGAAGTGTGATGGGCAGGGCACCCTCACTAGAAGTGGTATCGGACAGGGTACTTCTCATATCGACCAAGCATTCTAACCACATAACGGCCAAGCCTAAAGCAAGGATGTCAGGCCACCACTTCAAGGTGTATCGTGCAACCACATGTGTCGTGCAACTAGGAAGAACTCTAAGCACATCGTGCAGCTAAGACTATGGGTCAGGTCATGCATCAAGTGTGTATCGGGTTAGGGTTACCATATGTCACTGTATCGGGCATCACCACCAAACCATGATGCCCAACACAAAGCTAGCCCACTGAGCTCCATAACGTTCAAGGTACATCAGGCATCAAGCCACTATCCAAGCTAGGTGTATCGGGCAGGGCACTCAACAAGACATAACGCCCAACACACAAAGGTATCGTCCAACAACCCTACCCATCTAGGCATAACGGCCAAGGGTACAACTCAAACGGGAAGCAAAGGAAAGCCTATCGTCCAACCAAGCTAGCCTCATCCCATCGGCCAACATACAAGGTAAAGACCAAGGTGTATCGCCCAACACAGCCTCACCATATCGACCCAGAACTCTGGTCCAAGAGAGGGTATCGGGAAACACCATCCCAAAGCCATATCGTGCAAGATACAACTCAACAAGATCATCATCAACCTCAATAACAAGGGTACCAAACCCTAGAATGATCAAGAAGATCGGCTCACCTCTCAACAACCAAGAGAGAGGGATCTTGCACAACCTCTATCACAACTCGGGCAACCACTAGGATCAACCTTAACATGGGTCTACATCTACCAAAAAGCTCACCTCTCAAATCCATGGTGAGAGGAGGGTGTTGCTCAAGCAACTAGAACACAAGCTCACCTCTCAACTTAAACGAGAGAGGGGTATTGCCCATATTACTAGAGCTCAAGCTCACTTCTCTAGACCAAGGAGGGAAAGGAGTGTTTCTCAACAAGGAAACCCTAAAACATGGTTCGGCCTACTAGGGTACAAAGGTACAAAACCTCACCATAACCATAAGATTAAAGGTGCAACTAAGCAAGAACCATATCTAGCAACATACATGGCTGATTATGAACACAAGAAAACATACAAGAATATAGAAGAAGGTAATATGATTAGGGTTAGGAATTATATAACCCGGCTTAAGCAAGCTCCAAGCTCCTAGCACCAAGCTACACCTTCGGCCACCTCAAGAGGAAGAAGAAGAAGACTCCAAAGATAAGGATCGGCCACCAAGCTTTGCAAAGGAAGAGGTGTCGTGCAACCAAAGGGGAGGGGAAACTAAGGAACTAAAGGGATCCTTAGCAAGAGAAAGGGAACACATATATAGGAGATGATGGAGGAGAAACCAAGGTAAGACAAGGCAAGGTGTCACCCACCTAGGGACACTTATCCATGGGCAATGCCATCATTCTATCTTGCCATAAACACATGTCCAAGGCCATTGCCACATGCAAGCATCAAGCGCCAAGTGTCCACTAGTGGTGACACAAATGAGGTCAAAGGAGGTCCATGGATGATACACCCCAACACCATACTCGACACACTCCCTGGGCGTCACACCTATGGCCGTCACAACCATGGCCGGCACACCCATGGCCGACACAAGGTCCAACAAGGTCAAGCAAGGCACAACAAGGCCCACCAAGTGTTACGACCCGCGTCGAGCTTAACCTGTAAGTATGCTGCTAAGCATGTGTTTTAGCTGCTTTGCTAAGCTGTAAGCTTGTTTTTGTTAATAATGTTTATAATGGATATGATATGTGCTTAGTGTGAATCCTAGCCCTTAGAACGTGTAGGATCTTACGCTTAAAGCGTTTCTAGAGAAATCGTTCGAATCCGACCTTCGAGTCAAAAGTTGCATGTTTTTGGGCTTGTAGGGACCCGTTTGTAGTTTTTGGAAGTTCTTGGACTTTGCATTTTGGCCCCTAGGTTTTCCTCCTTATCTATTCTTTCTCACTTATCTCGTTTCATTTTTCCAGAAATGAGAGAACGCAGAAGCATTCTTCTTCTTCCTTCGTGTGAGAGAGAGAGAGAGAGAGGGAGCTGAGAAGGGAAGGACGTCTTGGAGCCAAGGTTTTGCTCCGGCCAGCAGCTGCGATTCATTTTCTTCCCTCCTTCCATCTTCTTCTCTGCCAATCGATCCAGCTAGCAGCAAGAGCTGCGTTTGCAAGGAGATAGCATGAAGATTAGGGCGCAAGAGCAGCCCTAGCTTGACCTTCTTTCTCCCTCCAGCTAGTTCCTGGTGGTGTGCACCTATTGCAAGTGATTTGCAACCCAATTCGAGGGTTTTACCCGTCGATTCGAGTGAAATTGACATCTGCAGGTCCGTTTTTATTTTCTGTCTGTGCGCGGTTCGGCCGAGTTCGTGTTTTGGTCGTCCGAGATCCTTGTTTAGGATTTCGAACAGCGTTTTGGTCGGCTGAGTTTGGTCTTGAATCGGCCGAGTTTCTTTTGTAGGTAAACGAGCAGTGTCTCGATCGGCCGAGTTTCTAGTTGAATCGGCCGAGTTTCCTGCTGATCGGCCGAAGTTGGTCGGCCGAGTTTCAGAAACTGAGAGGTGATCGGCCGAGTTCCAAAGTGATCGGCCGAGTTTCAAGTAGTGAGTGGCAGTTCATTCAGAAATCATTATTTAACTCAATTTAAATGCTTATTTGCTTCAGTATCAGTTGGTATGACTCTTAAACAGTGTAGTACGTATAATAGAGTATGATTGATTCATTGAAAACTTGAAATGAGCATGAAATGTGATATTCTTGTTTAAATGGTTATATGTTAATCAGTTAATAGACTTAGGTGCCCCAACACCGTAGAACCCCATTGCGCGGTCTGTACCTTTGGGGTGAAACGATCGATCTAGCCTTGTGCCTAGATGGTCGGTGGCTCGTGTTCAACAATAATCTGTGCGTGTGTCACGGTGGCACGAGGGCAGAGAGACAGTGTTCAACAATAATCCGTGCGTGTGTCACGGTGGCACTGGAGTAAATAGGGGTTATTCAACAATAATCTGTGTGTGTGTCACGGTGGTAACCCAGACCCTCCGACTGTGCACTACAGGTTGCGGGAGTAGTCCAGAGCACTCAGAGTTAGTGCAGACAGGCCCTTGTGTGCCTGAGAGTCCTGTGCAGACCAGGACGGACAGTCAGACTTAGCATTTCCCGGGTGTGTCGCTAAGTCTTGTACGGTGGGATCGTAGTTCGCTACAGATCTTCATATGTAGAGTGCGCTGAATATGTTTGGGGCATAATAATATAATATGTAATCATATAGAATCACAGTAAATTAATATATCTGAACTTTTATGCCAATTCATTATATCTGTTTATTGGTTTAAATTATCTGTTGTTGCATAGAAATGTGATTATATTCTGCAATCTGCTATGTCATTAGAACTTCCCTGCTTGTACTGTATTTATGTTTATTTAAATTTTATAAACCTGATGAGTTGTTTAGTGATAACTAAATGAAAGGCTATTCACTGAGCGAGTAGGCTCATACCTCTACTCAAAACATTTTCAGGTCATCATCAGCAGTAGGAATCTGAAGGATCCTTTCATCCTAACGCTTAGTCTGTAGAAGGTATACGTAGTTAGTAGTTAGAGGTCTCTTAGTCCTTTCCCCTCAATCTTTGGGACAAGGTGTGGGTGAGAGAGAATGTGTATAAAGATGTAAATTAACTGTTATGCTTTATTTTATGTCGAACAATGTAATATGATGTAGACTCTGTTTATATTGCTAGTCAGCTTAATCAAAATGCTTCCGCAGTTTGTTGAGTTTTATTTTACAGCATAAATCAGATTACCTTTTAATGCCTTCTAAATGTTCTTAAAAAGTTATGAATGGTTTGGCTTGTGTATAATCCCTCCGTCGCGCCCTAATCTTGTGATTTCGAGGTTAATGTGAGATCGGGGTGTGACAGCTTTTGGTATCAGAGCGTAGGTTGAGTATATGAATACTCTAAGTCCAGGTCAGGGGATGATAAGAGACCAATAGGATTAAGGTTTAGGTGTCTTTCTTCTATCTGTAGTTTTCTAACAGGAAATATTCTGTTATATTATTGCAGATGGCAGGGAGAGGTTATGGTCATGATGACCAGGCCGAGAGTCATGTTGGCCCTGATCCTCTGTACTTGGGTCCAGGTGGTGGTGACCACGTAGATGAAGTATCTCGTATGTATAAGATGTTTCTGGAGACCAGGGAGAAGTACAAAGCTGATAGGCGAGCTTCTACTTCTACCAGTAGTAAGGATCTGATGCGATCTTATGAGCTTGTAAAGAAGCTTGTGTTGGTATGTATGCCCTAAGAGCCAATCATGGGATGATTGGTGGGATACATAAGATTGATTTGATAAACATCAAAGGCAAGCTTCAAATTCATTCTGGTTCAGTCATATGAGATAGTGATAGAACATATTGAATGTCTAGAGAATGACAGTACTCAATGACGTATGCCTTCAGGTTCATGACCTGAACGATGAGATCATACGGATGCTAAGAGTTTGCACATTCTTGTTATTGACCGGCCTAAATCGCGCGTCCTAAAATTGGAGGCGCATTTGAGGTAGTCGAGCCTTCACATTTATAACCCGAATCCTTCTAGGCCCCCGCAACTTTGTTTACGGGGTCGAAGTAGTCATACAGGGTCGAACACAGGGACAAGGTGGGTCGTGTTGACGACTCTGAATCGACACTCTACACTCCGGTGGGTACAAAGAGATATTAAAGTTCCCCGAAGGGGAACAACAAGCTGTCACAATTAAATCAAAGAAAACTATCTCCAACTGGAGTTACAAGAAAGATTAGGATTTTGTCATTTAGCAGTTTTTAGGAATTTTCATTCAACAGAAAATAGAAAGATAAACTGCAGTTTAAGGCGTAATGCAAGGGATAAGACTTCAGTAAGACAAGCGGTAGCAGTAACACCCTGCACCCCTCCTCTCAGAGCGGGTGCCTCTAACCAAGCTTCAACACCCCTCTCGAGGTTGCTGGGCTCAAGTTAGAGTGGAATGATACTAAAACAACTCCGTTCCGGGCACTCTCGTACTCCAGAACCGGACCAAACACTAGAGCCACAACCCAACTCTCGAAGTAGTTGCGACGGGAAAGACGATTCGGTAGCTAAGAGAAACGCGGTCCAAAACATGCAAGCTAGAGTTCAGATATCCAACACAGCAGTTACCCAATCATAAGGCACCAAGCATTAAACAAATAGCAATTTAGCATTTCTATTTCCATAAGCAATAAGGGTCTTAATACAATGTATAAGCTAAGAATTTAAATAACAGAATTAAAGATAGATGTCGCCTTCTTGATGTAGAAGAACGACAGACTACTATAGCTCTCCTGCACGATACCGGTCAGGAGCCGAGCCCGATACGGCAGTGTCAGGCGGCACCCCCTCTCGGGCAGCGCCGACTGACGACTGACTGTATCGCTCAAGGACCCTGGCCGATACGCTCATGTCGGGCGGTGCACCCTCTCGGGCGGCACGCATGACGGGCGGAGCGTATCGGGTTCGATATCGTGTCGGGCAAAGAGCTACGAGTCTACTGTCGGGCACTCGTGTCGCTCATCTTCGCTGGCCGATATCGGCCCGCAGTGTCGCTCGGGGCAACACTAAGTGAACCATCCCTTCCCTCTCGGGATGAGGGAAAGCTCACCTAGTGTCGCCCGGCACAAGCACTGGGGCGCAATACTCTTGCTCTCACAGCTTCCTTCGAAGGTGTCTCCCGAACTTCCGAACTGTCTTGTCCGAATTCTCTTCCGACTCTCTCGACTTGTCCGACCTATCCGACCTTTTTTTCGGCTTCCTATAGATGCTATTTATAGGCGGCGGTTGAAGGAGTTATGGTGCTGGAAACGCCACGTAGCTCCCTTATACGCCGGTCGATGGATGTGGACGGCCGATACAGGTATGTCTCGGCGCGAGGTGCTGGCTATCGGTCACGTGGCTGGCGGCACGCCTGCCGGTGGGTGGATGTGTCGCCCGACGAGTTTGGTCGTCGATGCGGCTTTGGCTCCCTGTCGGGTAGACGGTATGTCGGCCGACACGTCCTCCTTGCGCAGCGCCCTTCTCCGCCGATCATTCTCGTGTCGCCCAGCCCCTGTCGGGCTGGGTTGTATCGGGTGTCAGGAAGGTCGAGACGGGCTTAGACTTATTGTGGGCCGGAATCGGCCTTATTGCACAAAAACGAGGAAAACTCTGTAGAAGATAGGAAAAATTGGAATAAGAGCGTTGCTTGGCCAATTATTGCGAAAATGCTAATAAAATAGAGGAAAATAACAGAAAAGGGTAGTTTTGATAGCAGAATAAAGGGCAAAAAGTCACAAAATTTGGTGTTATCAACTCCCCCAAACTTAGCTTTTTGATTGTCCTCAATCAATATTTAAACTAAACTTTGTGTTGCTTCTTCTTGCAAAGCAAAACTTTAAGGCTAAAGGGTAGCACAAGATTTGCGATGTCTTGGAGGTAATGTTGTCTTAATGCGAACAAAAGACCTTGCCCTACTTGCCTTATTATTTAAGTAAAATTTTTCTTCTCCACAGCTTCAGCGAGACTTTGGTGTATGATTCCGAAGTTAGCTTCCACACCAAACAGCTTTATTTTAGGGGCAAAAAGTTGTGTATAGGGTAGGCTAAGGCTTTTTGGGTTTTTCTTCTTGTTTCCCATCAGTCCATCCAGGTAAGGGTCCGTTAACGGGCAAGTGGTCTCTGCAGTCCAAGCCAGTTGGCTTTAGAGCAGTGATTTCACATCCTACGTACCACTGCCCCGGATCTACCATGCCTAAAGATGGGTACTTTTGGAAAACAAGTGTGTATATATATATATTTTTTTTTTCTTTTCTTTTATTGGGCACAACTCTCATGCTTTTATTCACGCTCATAAGGCTTCTTTCTCTTTTTGGGATTTTTGCTGGGTAAGGGAAAACAAAAGAGATATCTGCTATTTGGGCAGCTTTTTCCTTCTCCATACTCGTCTCTTAGCTATTTGCGAGATTATTGGTTTTCAAAAATTTTTGACATGGCAAGGCACAATCTTTCGTTTGTTTGAGACAGCATTATCAGAAAGATATGACAGAACTTGTAACTCGTTAAGCATACAGAAAGCAAACATTGCAAGAAGTCACAACAGGTTTTTATTATTATTGCAGCAACTTTGTACATATGCATAGGGACAGAAATTTGCAGAGGAAAGATTTTTGAAAATTAAAATTTATATATATATGGCATACATGTGTAGATTTTTGAAAATTAAAATTTTTATATATATGGCATACATGCGTAGATCAAATATACATGAAGTTATAAGATCACATCAGCGTAGAAAGCTTGAAGAGTTAAAAGAAAATTTATACCTCCCTCATTGGCATATGGGTACCCCCCCAAACTTACTCCATACTCTGTCCCAGAGTAGAGAAGAAAGCAAAGGTGAGGTAAAGTTTAGCCAGTGAGGGTTAGCTTGCTGATGTACTGCAATAAGCTCCTACGAAGTTGCAGCATGCCATTGGGAGGTTGTCTATCGGGTTCGCTTTGGCGGTGTAGCGGTTGAGCTTGAGCGTAACCCTCAAAATTCACTTCTGGCCCACTCTTTCTCCACATCTCCGTTGTGAACATGAACAAAAGTACTGATCATCAGTCCCTAGCTCAGTTCCCAGGAGTGTGTAGTCAGGGTGGCCCCTCTCCCTTATGAGGACGGAACCGGGGTGCCTCGAACTTGTTCGGAGGCCTTGGTTGCCGCACTCTTGCTGCCCCTGGAGATGGTCATAAACCACCACAAGGACAGGTTGATAACTAGGTGACTCTCTATTAGAGCTACCAAATCAAGAAAAATCTCCCCTTTCATTGTTGTTGCCATTTTTGCTCGACAGTCGTTGCTGATCCCCACGCCGTGCTTGTTGGCGCGGCCGGTGGTTTGCTCCATACAAGCCATACCTGTTATTCAAATTTAAAATTTATTTATCCGTTAGGCAGAAAAGATAAAAACAAAAACTGTTAAAATAGGGTGATAAGCGATCGGATGATATGACGTTGTCGTGCGATACGGCTCGCCGCCCGACACTGGCGTATCGGGCGATACGAGGTCACACAAAGCAAAAACCTGATATCGTGCCGCGAGGAGCATGTCGCTCGTTATGGCGTATCGGGCAAGCAAAATCAGTCGTTATTCGTGTAAAAGATGTCGGGTGATATAAAATCTGCAATTCATGTAAACCCGATAAGTGGCTAGATAAGAGACACTCGCGTCAGGTGACAGGGTTATCGGCCGATCAGCGTGTCGGTCTACAACCCTGTCGGGCGACAAGTCATGTCGTTCGACAAGAAAACAACCAGTCGGCCGATATGCCGCACACGATACAAAACTTGTGCCGGGCGAAAGAAAACGTGTCGGTCAAAAGGTGTGTCGGGATATACCTTTGCTCTCAGGAGGCATCGCCCGTTACCAGGGCGAAGGTAAGATGGCCGACACACGAGCAAAAGGGAGGATCACTGCATGCGTTCCAGGTGGCAAAAAAGGAGAAAATGATAGCCCGACACGAAGAAATCTCTACGCTATTTATAGAGAACCCAGCTGGGGGTAAAACGGGCAAAACATGGCGCGCGTCGGGCATTTTAGTCACACTATTCCCGAGACGCGCAGTCCCATCGGGCAGTCCAAGGGTCATCCGCTGCCCTTGCGACGCCCGGGGCGAGGCTGCCCGATACAAGCGGTTCTGCGCCCAGCTGGTCGACACGGTAGAAAAGCGGGCGGTCAAAAGGCCAAAACTAAACCTGGGTGAAGTAAAAGGCCATTGCAGGGTAAAACATCATTGGTATAGAGAAGGATCTCCTACCTCAGATGATATTACTCCTCAATGCTCCGCAAAACACAGCGGTGGCCCATAAAACAAAAAGAGTCAGCACACGTGCGCATGCACTGACTCGGGCCTTATTACAGTCCATAATGTTTGTTTTTACAAAGAAAAGAAATGTATCCTAATCTATGACTCGGGCTGCCTCCCGAGGAGCGCTGAAGTTTCCGTCGCCAGCTCGACCGGCGTAGGCTCTTCGGTTGTACCCACATCCAGCAAGTCAATCTCTTCTTTCCTGACAAAAGCTGCGTCTTCATAAAACCTTTTCACTCTGTGCCCGTTCACCTTGAAGATCTTAGTCGGGTCATCCTTGTCGCAGAGCTCCATCATTCCTGATGGGTATATCTTTGACACAGAAAACGGTCCCGACCATCTTGTCTGTAATTTCCCAGGAAAAAGACGGATGGAGGACTTGAATAACAAGACCTTATCCCCTTCGCTCACATCCTTTCTCCTAAGGTGGGCATCATGCCACATTTTTGTTCTTTCCTTGTAGATCTTTGCATTCTCGTAGGCGTGAATCCTCAGCTCTTCGAGCTCTTGAAGCTGCAAAAACCTCTTTTCTCCTGCTTTGTCTAGGTCCATATTTAGGAACTTTATCGCCCAAAGGGCCTTGTGTTCTAGTTCCAAAGGTAGATGGCAGGATTTTCCGTATATAAGATGGTAGGGGGTGGTTCCAATGGGCGTCTTGTAAGCAGTACGGTAGGCCCATAATGCGTCGTCAAGTTTCATAGACCAGTCTTTCCACGTGCGGCTGACAGTCTTTTCTAAGATCTGCTTGATCTGTCTGTTTGAGACCTCTACCTACCCCGACGTCTGTGGGTGGTAGGGCGTAGCGATCTTATGTTTTACTCCATACTTACGTAGGAGCGCTTCGAACTGCCTTTCTCCGAAGTGCGACCCGCCGTCGTTTATTACGGTGCGCGGTACACCGAAACGGGAAAAGATGGTCTTCTCAAAAAGCTTGATAACCGACTTGGCGTCGCATGTTTGGGTGGCTACCGCCTCTACCCACTTCGATACATAATCTACTGCCACTAGTATGTATTGATACCCCTGGGATGGGGGAAACAACCCCATGTAATCAATCCCCCATACGTCAAATATTTCCACTTCGATCCAGCTTGCCATTGGCATTTCATTCCTTCGCCCTATATTTCCCTTTGACTGACACTCTTTGCAAACCTTTACAAATCGTGCATCATCTTAAAATAAGGAGGGCCAGTAGAAACCTGATTGTAGCACTTTCGCCGCTGTTCTTTCGCTACCCAGGTGTCCACCATAGGGGGAGGCGTGGCATCCCTTCAGGATATCAGCGGTTTCTTCTTCTGGGATGCACCTCCTGTACAAGTTGTCTGCGCATCTTCTGAACATGAGAGGATCATCCCAGTAATAATTCTTGGCATCCGTGAATAGCTTCTTCTTTTGATTGTAGGTGATGTCAGGAGGCAGCTCTCCACAAGCAAGGAAATTGCAGATGTCTGCAAACCAGGGCAAACCTTCTTCTTGAGCTTCATCCATCATAAGAGCTTCGTCGGCAAAGTCATCGTCGATTTGTGGCCCTCTCTGTCTCTCAGCCACTATCCTCGATAGGTGGTCTGCGATCACATTTTCCGCGCCCTTCTTGTCGATAATTTTATGATCGAACTCTTGGAGCAACAAGGCCCATCTCAACAATCTGGGCTTTGCGTCTTTCTTTTGCATTAAGTATTTTATTGCCCCATGATCTGTGTATACTTTGACCTTGGATCCGATGAGATACGACCTGAACTTGTCAAACGCGAAGATGATCGCGAGCATCTCCTTCTCGGTGGTTGTGTAGTTTACATGTGCTTCGTCCAACGTGCGACTAGCGTAGCAAATCACATGGTGTTTTTTATCTTTCTTTTGCCCCAGGACTGCTCCAACTGCGTAGTCGCTAGCGTCGCACATTAGCTCAAAGGGTAAACCCCAATCTGGCGCTTGAAGGATAGGTGGTGATACTAAAGCATTTTTCAGGGCCTGAAAAGCACTGAGACAATCGTTAGAGAAAACAAATTTAACATCTTTTACCAGAAGATTGGACAATGGTTTGGAAATCTTTGAGAAGTCCTTGATGAATCTTCGGTAATATCCGGCGTGCCCGAGGAAGCTTCTTATCCCCGTGATAGATTTTGGTGGAGGAAGCTTATATAGCTTTGATTTTGCTGGTATCCACCTCGATCCCACGCCTTGAGATCTTATGCCCTAGAACGATGCCCTCCCGCACCATGAAATGATATTTTTCCCAGTTCAGGACCAGGCTATTTTCCTCACACCTTTGAAGTACTAACGACAGATTCTTCAAACAGCTATCGAAGTCCTTTCCATAGACGAAGAAATCGTCCATGAAAACTTCCACGATGTCTTCTAGAAAATCTGAGAACATTGATATCATGCATCTTTGAAAGGTGGCGGGGGCGTTGCAGAGTCCGAAGGGCATCCTTCTAAAGGCATAAGTGTCGTAAAGGCAGGTGAACGTCGTTTTCTCTTGGTCGTTGGGTAAGATGGGTACCTGGTAAAATCCTGAAAAGCCATCAAGAAAACAAAAATAATCGTGATGCGCTAATCTTTCAAGAACTTGGTCAATAAAAGGTAGCAGAAAATGATCCTTTTTTGTAGCATGATTTAGCTTTCGGTAATCAATGCACATTCGCCAACCGGTGACGGTCCTTACCGCCACCTCGTCACCCTTCTCACCCTTAACCACAGTCATTCTGCCTTTCTTGGGTACTACGTGGATCGGGCTTACCCAATTGCTGTCGCTAATTGGGTAAATGATCCCCGCGTCCCTAAGCTTTATTACCTCTTTCTTGACGACCTCCTTGAGCATCTGATTCATCTTCCTCTGGGGTTGGGCCAGAGGCTTGGCAGACTCATCCAAGTTGATGCGATGCATGCAAAGGGTGGGGCTAAGGCCTTTGATATCATCTACGGAATATCCTATAGACCCCTGTGGAGTCTTAACTCCTCAAGGAGCCGGTCTAGCTGATTGCTTGAAAGATCGGCATTTACGATGACTGGGTTCCTCTGTTCTTCATCTAAGAATTCGTACTTCAGTCCTTCAGGCAACGTCTTTAAATTCAGCTTTGCTCTGGGTGTCTCCTCCTGAGGTTCTCCCTCAAGGGAGGCATACTTCGCAGAGTTCACCTCCTCCTCTTCTTCTTGCAAGTCTTTGTCAGAAAGGTTGAAAAGGTCGAGATGCCTCACGACCTCAGGATCTTCGAGGTCGGGATCCTGACAGCTTATTGCCCTTGCGAGGGGGTCCACTGTCCGGATATCCTCCTCTATTTCCTCGCAGAATTTATTGTAACTATCCGCAAAACAGGCCGATTCAGACAGGGATGGACCTCTCATGATCTCCTTCATCTTGAAGTCCATGTGGTTGTTTCCAACCCTCAAGGTGATTATCCCTTCAGAGACATCAATCAGCGCCCTCCTTGTTGCCAAGAAAGGGCGTCCGAAGATGATCGGACATCTGGGATCTTTGGCTGTGTCGATGACGACGATGTCGCAGGGAATAAAGAAATCACCGACCCTAATCAACACATCTTCGACAATGCCAACAGGTCTTTTGAAGGAGTGATCCGCCAGTTCAATCCGCATATTAGTTTGAACCATGTCGGTCAAACCCATCCTTTGCGTGAAACTTAAGGGCGTGAGACTGATGCTTGCTCCCAAGTCCGCCAGACCCTTCCGCTCGACATTGTCCCCGATGGCGAATGGGATTGTGAAAACTCCGGGATCCCTTCTCTTTGTTGGCAAGCTGGGCTTTACGAAGGCAGAGGAAGTAGAGGCTAGGTAAACTGTCTCTATCCTTCCTCCCCTTCTTTTCTTCATTATTAGATCTTTGAGAAACTTGGCGTATGTGGGCATCTCCTCCAAAGCGTCAAGGAAGGGGACTTCAAGATGCAGCTTCCTGATCGAGTCCATGAACCTTTCGTGCCGCTTTTTCAGATTTGCCTTGATCAGCTTGTACGGGAACGGTATCCTGGGAGCATAAGGATTCCTCCCACCAGATGGCTCATCGGACGGTCTCGGTGCAGGCTCTTGGGCTTCTGCAGGCCTACCTCCTGCTGGAATAGCATCCTTGGGCCCTTGCTCAGGTTCCGGTGGGGCTTCATTAGCGCGCTCTACCATCTTTCCTGATCTAAGCACTGCCATTACTGTAGTTTCAGGGTGAGGGAGCGTTTTTCCTGCAGGGTTCTTCATCAGAGCAGCCATCTGAGACAGCCGTTGATCGACCTCTCATTGGCGCATCTGCAGACTCGCCATCTGGTGTTGCATGGAATTCAGAGATCCAGGGTTGGTAAACGTCCCCTGTACCAACTGGTTGATACTGGTGTCCTGTCTTCTTATGTAGGCGGAAAGCTGACCAACCCAATTGGGTCGGGTCGCCCTCTCGCTTTGGCTCTGACATTCGCCCTCAGAAAGGGGTTGCTCACAACGAGGCATGGTATCAAGGCTCGGTGGAGCAGGTTACAGCTTTGCAGGGTACCTGAAATATCATGAGAAATCAAGTTAGAACACAGAGTTATTTGGTTCCGGCAAAGAATAATGCTTAAAAAAAAAAAAAAGAGGTGCTGTCAAGCCTATTTCTAAGCTTGAGGCACGGGAGTTTAGTTAGTGGCTTCGGATTCGTCAACAGTGCCATTTGCCTTGTCCCCGGCAACGACGCCAGAAAGTTGACCGGCCTAAATCGCGCGTCCTAAAATTGGAGGCACATTTGAGGTAGTCGAGCCTTCACATTTATAACCTGAATCCTTCTAGGCCCCCACAACTTTGTTTACGAGGTCGAAGTAGTCATACGGGGTCGAACACAGGGACAGGGTGGGTTGTGTTGACGACTCTGAATCGACACTCTACACTCCGGTGGGTACAAAGAGATATTAAAGTTCCCCGAAGGGGAACAACAAGATGTCACGATTAAATCAAAGAAAACTATCTCCAACTGGAGTTACAAGAAAGATTAGGATTTTGTCATTTAGCAGTTTTTAGGAATTTTCATTCAACAGAAAATAGAAAGATAAACTACAGTTTAAGGCGTAATGCAAGGGATAAGACTTCAGTAAGACAAGCGGTAGCAGTAACACCCTGCACCCCTCCTCTCAGAGCGGGTGCCTCTAACCAAGCTTCAACACCCCTCTCGAGGTTGCTGGGCTCAAGTTAGAGTGGAATGATACTAAAACAACTCCGTTCTGGGCACTCTCGTACTCCAGAACCGGACCAAACACTAGAGCCACAACCCAACTCTCGAAGTAGTTGCGACGGGACAGACGATTCGGTAGCTAAGCGAAACGCGATCCAAAACATGCAAGCTAGAGTTCAGATATCCAACACAGCAGTTACCCAATCATAAGGCACCAAGCATTAAACAAATAGCAATTTAGCATTTCTATTTCCATAAGCAATAAGGGTCTTAATACAATGCATAAGCTAAGAATTTAAATAACAGAATTAAAGATAGATGTCGCCTTCTTGATGTAGAAGAACGACAGACTACTGTAGCTATCCTGCCCGATACCGGTCAGGAGCCGAGCCCGATACGGCAGTGTCGGGCGGCACCCCCTCTCGGGCAGCGCCGACTGACGACTGATTGTATCGCTCAAGGACCCTGGCCGATACGCTCATGTCGGGCGGCACGCATGACGGGCGGAGCGTATCAGGTTTGATATCATGTCGGGAAAAGAGCTACGAGTCTACTGTCGGGCACTCGTGTCGCTCATCTTCGCTGGCCGATATCGGCCCGCAGTGTCGCTCGGGGCAACACTAAGTGAACCATCCCTTCCCTCTCGGGATGAGGGAAAGCTCACCTAGTGTCGCCCGGCACAAGCACTGGGGCGCGATACTCTTGCTCTCACAGCTTCCTTCGAAGGTGGCTCCCGAACTTCCGAACTGTCTTGTCCGAATTCTCTTCCGACTCTCTCGACTTGTCCGACCTATCCGACCTTTTTTTTCGACTTCATGTAGCTGCTATTTATAGGCGGCGATTGAAGGAGTTATGGTGCTGGAAACGCCACGTAGCTCCCTTATACGCCGGTCGATGGATGTGGACGGCCGATACAGGTATGTCTCGGCGCGAGGCGCTGGCTATCGGTCACGTGGCTGGCGGCATGCCTGCCGGTGGGTGGCTGTGTCGCCCGACGAGTTTGGTCGTCGATGCGGCTTTGGCTCCCTGTCGGGTAGACGGTATGTCGGCCGACACGTCCTCCTTGTGCAGCGCCCTTCTCCGCCGATCATTCTCGTGTCGCCCAGCCCCTGTCGGGCTGGGTTGTATCGGGCGTCAGGAAGGTCGAGACGGGCTTAGACTTATTGTGGGCCGGAATCGGCCTTATTGCACAAAAATGAGGAAAACTCTGTAGAAGATAGGAAAAAATGGAATAAGAGCGTTGCTTGGCCAATTATTGAGAAAATGCTAATAAAATAGAGGAAAATAGCAGAAAAGGGTAGTTTTGATAACAGAATAAAGGGCAAAAACGTCACAAAATTTGGTGTTATCAGTTATGTCCCTAGTCGGATGTCATTGTGGAAGGTAGATAGACAGCAATGACACACAAGACTAGATTGTGGTGTTGGTTGATGACAGAATCTCATTAATCATGATATAGAAATATCAAACCAAACACATAGGTACTTGTTAGAGAACAAGGTTCCGGACAGACCCACCGTGAGTTTGACACATGGAACCATGAGATGGTAGTCACAGTCAGTACTCACAGTGATGGTGGTGAGTGTGATTCTTTGACCTGAAATCACTACACTCAACACATGTCGTTGGGCACACTTTGACATCATCAAACGCAGTCCTGAAACATGGGTTGTTATAAAGGTGATGATTGGGTGGCTTTGACACATGGGGCTTTTGAGGGGTGAGTGATAGATATGGGATTTGTCCCTCCTAAGGGAGTTTGATATCCAAGGCCACTTGATGAGTAGGATTGAGATAGGCGTGCGCACGCATGTGTGAATCAGTATGTGATATTGATGTCATACATATCTCCTTCAATCTACTCTGAGATCAAGAAAGTGAATGAACGTTGACAGGATGATTGTTCCATGCCTTGAGTTCATTCGGGATATCAGTGACAAAGGAATTATACATTCACTGTAACACCATTCATGGATTGTAGGATGAAAGTTGTTCTCCAACTTTCTACTTTCACTTGGGTAGCACTGATGTGTGACTAGGCACCGCTCTTTGCTTGTGAAGTCATAAGTGTTATGGACTTTCACTGCCAACGTGAAATGGACCTGCAGGGTCACACACATAGGATTTAACCTGGAAGAGGAGTTTTGTCCACAAAGCAATGTTTAGATTGATTACTAAAGGAGTTTAGTAGTTCAATTAAACACGCAATCAGTCGATGGCTCAATATCGTATGGTTCAAGGTGTTGGACGCATTGATTGGAGTATCGGATTGATTGAAATTGCAATTGACTGATTTTGCCCAACTTGTGCTCCCAACCGATCGGTTCATGTGATGAACCGGTCGGCTGAGGTTGCTGAACCGGTCGGCTGGACTGTCCAGGCCGATCAGCTCATGCCCAGGTTGAAACGACCGGTTCAAGGGTTGAACCGATCGGCTCAACTGGTGCAACCGACCAGTTGGGAAAAGTCATGTCGGCAAGAATTTTCCTTTGGTTTCAAATTGCCCAATTCGATTGGGAATAACATTGGTATTCGATACCAATTGGGAACGAAACAAGGAAAGTCTTTTTGAGCCAGATTAGGACTACGAACCGATCGGTTCAGGGCACCAACCGATCGGTTGGAGTGCCCCAAACGATCGGCTCAGGTCTAACCGATCGGCTCAATGGCCGAACCGATCGGTTCAGTTGTGAACCGATCATTTCAAGTTGCGAACCGGTTGCTTTTAGTGGAAAATTCTCGAACCCTTCTACTCTTGCTTTAGTCCCATATTGCCGGACACAGAGAACCCTGTCCCATGACCCGCCTATATATAGGGGTATTGGGGGCTTCTCAAAGTACAACTCAATGCAAGCCGGTTGCTTTGCGAAGTTGTCGTTCTCTCTGGTTTTGGTAACCGAGAGAGAGCCCGAGCAAGTGCTTCCCGCAAAAGGGAGGTGCAGCAAGGGAAGGACAACTGCAGTTGCAACTGGTAGCAGGAGAGTGTGTTGGCGACTAGTACGTCAACAGGAGGGTGCGACTCCTTCCACTTCCTTGTGGGACAAGGAGAGTGGAGTTCCAGGTGGTCCGTGTGGACTACTACAGAGGCGGGAGGACACTGCCGCTTAGGAGGACAACTGTCATCCGACAGTCCGATAGGAGGAGGAGGAGTCAGTCCCGGTGCGACCAGGAGCTGCACAGACACCGTCCAATACCGGAGTTGAAGACCGCGCATTGCGCGAGGTATTGTCGCCGAGCAAGCCTCAGGACAAGGTATGATTCCACAAACCATCCTTTCCTATTATATAGACGTTGACGTGTTTCCTCGGTATGGGTTGGGGGAGAAAAGTTTTGTTTCCGCTGCCTTCTCTGTCTCCCCTAAAACCCAACAGTGGTATCAGAGCCACGTCAACTGCTCTATATTTTAGGAATATCGATATGATCGATTTTGGTTTGTCGCCTTTATTTATTTCATGTGATGCGAATAATATTGGCTTTATGCATGTCCAATCCTAAATCCACAAATCCCAAATTACATATATGATATGTATTATTAATGCACTCGATACGCGTCGCCCTTAAACGAGTTTTGTGGTGGATGTGTGTAGCGTGATTATGGCCTATAAACCCCTATCTGTGTGTGGTTGTTTGTGGTTGCTTGCATCTCGGTCTGCGCACCGATCTTCCCTTTCTCCTATTCCTGATGTAACTCGAAATAATTCGAGATTCTTTCCTACCTTTGCTCCCCCCGAATGTAACTCGGGGTTTCCCTTTTAAAGCAATGTAATAAATAGGATAGAACTTTATTTCCTGTTATGTCGAAGACCGGCGGACATCAAGACGACAAGATCGGTTCAAGGCATGAACCGATCGGTTGACGTTCCAGACGGTCGGTTCAAGGAGTGAACCGATCGGTTGATGACCGGTTCGAGGAGCGAGACGAGCAGGTGGCGGACATGACAAGATGCACGACGACCAGGTGAACCGATCGGTTGGAGGAGCCAACCGATCGGCTGGTGGCACCCAGATGACCGGCTGGAGAGTACAGATCATTCATGAGATGAGTTGATCAACTCGGAAGGCAAGGCACAGAGTTCATCTTGTACAGGTTGCATGTGATGTAGACCTAGATGACCGTGATTCCTCTTGGCTCAAGGAATCACATTGGGATGGCCATAATCATCGCTTTTTATCGTTTTTGTGCATGTTTTCTGTGGGATATAGCATGTATATGATACGTACTATGTATTGTGGTGATTGGATATGTATATGTATATAAAACCAAATCCCTCATTAAAACATTAAGTCTTATATGCCTTCCATTAGCGGCACACATGAAAAGCTCGATCGACCAAGCGTAGGTTACGCCAAAGCGTGGTGCGCCGTCTATCTTGTGGAAGTGTGAAGGGTAGACATGTAGGTTCTGCCAAAGCAGGGTGCATGTTCTACCGTGTCGGCTTTTGGGTTAGACTTAACTGGTGATTCTTAGAGCGTCTAAGCCCAGAGGCAAGGAATGTTCATGGCAAGGTGTTGTGCATGTTCATTCAACAAGAGTTGCATATGATGCAATTGGCAAGAGTTGCCTACCTGAGAGATCTAAGTTGTGGGCGATCAGCCAAAGCTGACTCATGACTTAGAGGATTTCAGGATCTTGCCCACTAGAAGGTTGTACACTGCAATCTTCCGAATTGATGGTGAGGGCTATCAATTTGAACTAAAATAGTGGGAGCGATAATTAATTAAAGGCCTAATTTTATCATCAACTTTTCAAATCAATCAAACAAGTCAAAAATGAGTTTTTGGACTAAAATTGCATATATTTCCTTTTGTTAAAATAAATGGTTAATCAACAAATCACTTTATTTGCGATCGGTCTTTGAGACCAACAAATTAAATGGGAATAATTCCACGACTGGTTAGGATGATGATGAGAAGTGTTCTCAATCAAAGAGCGAAAGCTCTAAGTCCTATTTATACCAGAACCAGATGAACTCGATCCCACCACATCAATGGCTGAAAGTATGCTTATGGAAGCTTACTGAGGATGACATTGATGAGGAGTGCTTGATGTTGTGTTCTCTGAACTATGAGTTGCAGAGACAACATGAGACATATGATGTCTCCAAGATACTGTCCTAGTATGTCATGACAGAAGGAGATCCAGTAAGGTATTCACACACTCAATGTGATTGGGTATATGAAAAACCTGACTAAGAAGGATTCCCTCTGAGCCAAGAGTTGGCTATTGGTATGATACTGCAAATGTTGCGAGGATCATACGATTCATGATAAGCTACAACATGAACAACTTTGACAAGCGTTGACAGAGTTGTTGGACATGTTGAGGATAGTAAAGGCAAAGATGAAGAAAGACAAACCATAATCTTTGATGTGATCAAAGAGAAAGGTAATGATTAAGGGCAAGGATAAGGGCAAAGCAAAGAAGTGTTCTGATGCTAGCCAGCAATCCAAGCCGTCTTCAGCCTCAAGGCACATGGGGAAAGGGTGTATGAGGGATTGCCCTCTATATCTGGAAGAACAAAAGAAGAAGAAGGAGGGGATGGAGATCTCCACCTAAGGTATCATGAAATGAACCGCTTCTTTATCCGAGGTATATGATATCAAGATATGGATATGTCATATATGATATGCAATATCCACAAAGAAGTGATGGCCTTTGTGAAAGGACCAAGAAAGAAGTACCCATCATTGGAGCAAGTGTTGCTGCCATAGATAGGAGTATCTTTCAGTTTATTTCAGCCTAAAGGGAACGAAATAGAGTTGAGAACTGCTATTTCATATATTGCCAATAGATAGAAACACTTTATTTTTTGCATATTGTATGACAATGATGGCAATTAATAAAGTTGATGTTTCAATCTTAAAGATATGATCTTTGTGGCAATGCCTTGTTTATCTTGTAATACATGGTATGTATAAGATAAAATGATACCTAAATTTATTGATAACTCAAACAATTAAATTAGCATATATCATAAGAAATTCATTTCTAGTTTCCATATGATGGATAAATCTAGACTCTTTTGGTTAGAGAACCAGTAAGAGACATGAATATCTTGGACATGATTAATCAATCTTCACTAATGGTAGTGGGAGAATGATTATCCTATTATGTATAATACATGTGATGTATTCACATACCTATTGGGACAAATGCTAATACTTCAAATGGTGTTTAGAGAAATACCAACATGAATATCTTGAAGTGTTCAAGATTATCATAGATGAAGTACAAATTTGGTAAAGTATTAATTCTTGATGAGATCGAAGAATGAAATACTTGGACCAAATATTTGATATCCTTATGAGTGATTATGATAGTGTATCATAGTGAACTCATGATTAAGGCATGGTGATGTCTAAATCAAGAAGGAATCATACTCTAAGGAGTTAGAGAATGATTATCGAATAACTGAATTCTTCTTAATAAAAGAATACCCCACACTAATAAAGGAAATTAAGAATCACAAGGGTTGTGAGTTCTTATATCCTTAACAGATACACCTCAATTATCTATGTGATGAGTTGTTCATGTGATGAGTCAACTATCAAGATGAATATGAGGAACTGAATCTTGAGTTATGGTTTATGACCATTACATCCTAAATGACATCCATGTGAACCATAAGGTATGACCTTGATGGTAGCACTCATTGGATCATATCCATAAGTGCAAATGAGTCTTAAGTGTTAAGACACATGGATAACATTTTGAGAAGGATGATGCTTGTTGATTGCAACTTAATGACTAAGACATTTGGCATATGGATACTGAAACTGCATTCCTATGAGGAATAAAACAAGGATGTGTACGTGACACAACCTATAAGGTTTATGAATCCACTAATGCAAATGAAGTCTATAAGTTACAATGGACTAATCAATGTGATTGATTGAGTACAAGCAACTCAGAATTGGATCTTTACTTTGATGATATAGTCAAAGGGTTTGACTGACATGTCAAAGATAAAGAAGGGATCTGTGATTTAGTGGGAGCGTATTCACATTTCACATGTTGATGTGAAATGGAATTGTTCTAGAATGGAAATCCAAAAGTGGAAATTATCTTTAAGGAAGATAGAGATGTTTCCTATATGATAAGAATAGAGATCTATAGAGATAGTTCTCAAAAAATCTCTTGACCTGGAAAGAGAAAGCATACATTGGCAATCTGTACTGAAGTGTTCAGTATGCACAGATTCAGTGGGAGAAAACTTGTCCATGTTATATGGATATTAGTATCCCAAGGCCAAGTGTCCAATTCTTATGAAGAATGGGAACACTAAGAATAGATATGGATCTATCATGTATGTAATCATCCCATTGTCTTGCATGTGTGACATGGCAAGAATAAAATGCATTCATCATCTTGTATGTAGGACATGGCAATATGATGTGCTCATCCTGATAACTCGTATGTAGGACATGACGAGTGGATGTCTGTCTACTTCCAGTAAGGGTTACTGGAATACCATAAGAACTTGATAAGTACTTGGGAAGCACTAGTTCTGTGGAGATAAGGAAGAGTTCGATGTAAAGAGTTACATTGATGCAAACTTCCGAAAGGACAGAAAATTAATCGCAAAATATACATAGGATGTATAAAAGTGAAAGTTTGTTGATAATTGGAAGTGTTCCAATAAAACCAATTAAAAGGGAAATGCCGAGTATCCGTGTGTTAGATAACAACAGTGGATACTATATGGATCTGGAAGTTCATGAGATGAACTTATAGATATTCCACTCATTGATGACAAGTCTGGAATCCTTGATCATGCAATGTGGCTAAAGGTTAGCAAAGGAATACTAGATCGCATATTACGGCAACTCCATCTCATATGTGTGACGTACAGCGAAGAGATGAGAGACATGCAATTTATACTGACTTTGGCAAGGTGTTGCCATTACTCACTATGTTGGAACTAGAGCAGAGTGACATGTGGGACATGTTTAGAGATCACTATGAATATGATTCAAGGGTGATTGGCTCGCAGCGCAAGTGGGAGTCTGTTGGTATGTATGCCCTGAGAGCCAACCATGGGATGATTGGTGGGATACATAAGATTGATTTGATAAAATCAAAGGCAAGCTTCCAATTCATTCTGGTTCAGTCATATGAGATAGTGATAGAACAGATTGAATGTCTAGAGAATGACAGTACTCAATGACGTATGCCTTCAGGTTCATGACCTGAACGATGAGATCATACGGATGCTAAGAGTTTGTACATTCTTGTTATGTCCCTAGTCGGATGTCATTGTGGAAGGTAGATAGACAGCAATGACACACAAGACTAGATTGTGGTGTTGGTTGATGACAGAATCTCATTAATCATGATATAGAGATATCAAACCAAACACATAGGTACTTGTTAGAGAACAAGGTACCGGACAGACCCACCCTGAGTTTGACACATGGAACCATGAGATGGTAGTCACAGTCAGTACTCACAGTGATGGTGGTGAGTGTGATTCTTTGACCTGAAATCACTACACTCAACACATGTCATTGGGCACACTTTGACATCATCAAACGCAGTCCTGAAACATGGGTTGTTATAAAGGTGATGATTGGGTGGATTTGACACATGGGGCTTTTGAGGGGTGAGTGATAGATATGGGATTTGTCCCTCCTGAGGGAGTTTGATATCCAAGGCCACTTGATGAGTAGGATTGAGATAGGCGTGCGCACGCATGTGTGAATCAATATGTGATATTGATGTCATACATATCTCCTTCAATCTACTCTGAGATCAAGAAAGTGAATGAACGTTGACAGGATGACTGTTCCATGCCTTGAGTTCATTCGGGATATCAGTGACAAAGGAATTATACATTCACTGTAACACCATTCACGGATTGTAGGATGAAAGTTGTTCTCCAACTTTCTACTTTCACTTGGGTAGCACTGATGTGTGACTAGGCACCGCTCTTTGCTTGTGAAGTCATAAGTGTTATGGACTTTCACTGCCAACGTGAAATGGACCTGCAGGGTCACACACATAGGATTTAACCTGGAAGAGGAGTTTTGTCCACAAAGCAATGTTTAGATTGATTACTAAAGGAGTTTAGTAGTTCAATTAAACACTCAATCAGTCGATGGCTCAATATCATATGGTTCAAGGTGTTGGACGCATTGATTGGAGTATCGGATTGATTGAAATCACAATTGACTGATTTTGCCCAACCTGTGCTCCCAACCGATCGGTTCATGTGATGAACCGGTCAGCTGAGGTTGCTGAACCGGTCGGCTGGAGTGTCCAGGCCGATTGGCTCATGCCCAGGTTGAAATGACCGGTTCAAGGGTTGAACCGATCGGCTCAAGGGTTGAACCGATCGGCTCAACTGGTGCAACCGACCAGTTGGGAAAAGTCATGTCGGCAAGAATTTTCCTTTGGTTTCAAATTGCCCAATTCGATTGGGAATAACATTGGTATTCGATACCAATTGGGAATGAAACAAGGAAAGTCTTTTTGAGCCGGATTAGGACTATGAACCGATCGGTTCAGAGCACAAACCGATCGGTTGGAGTGCCCCAAACGATCGGATCAGGTCCAACCGATCGGCTCAATGGCCGAACCGATCGGTTCAGTTGTGAACCGATCATTTCAAGTTGCGAACCGGTTGCTTTTTGTGGAAAATTCTCGAACCCTTCTACTCCTGCTTTAGTCCCATATTGCCGGACATAGAGAACCCTGTCCCATGACCTGCCTATATATATAGGGGTATTGGGGGCTTCTCAAAGTACAACTCAATGCAAGCCGGTTGCTTTGCGAAGTTGTCGTTCTCTCTAGTTTTGGTAACTGAGAGAGAGCCCGAGCAAGTGCTTCCCGCAAAAGGGAGGTGCAGCAAGGGAAGGACAACTGCAGTTGCAACTGGTAGCAGGAGAGTGTGTTGGCGACTAGTACGTCAACAGGAGGGTGCGACTCCTTCCACTTCCTTGTGGGACAAGGAGAGTGGAGTTCCAGGTGGTCTGTGTGGACTACTACAGAGGCGGGAGGACACTGCCGCTTAGGAGGACAACTGTCATCCGACAGTCCAGTAGGAGGAGGAGTCGTCAGTCCCGGTGCGACCAGGAGCTGCACAGACACCGTCCAAGACCGGAGTTGAAGACCGCACATTGCGCGAGGTATTGTCGCCGAGCAAGCCTCGGGACAAGGTATGATTCCACAAACCATCTTTTCCTATTATATAGACGTTGACGCGTTTCCTCAGTATGGGTTGGGGGAGAAAATTTTTGTTTCCGCTGCCTTCTCTGTCTCCCCTAAAACCCAACAGCTTGGTGGTACAAAATTCAGTGGTACTACAGATCCTGCAGAGGCAGATGAGTGGTGGAGGCAGATAGATAAGGTCTTTCGCTTAATGAAGCTTTCAGAAGAGAAAAAGATTAATCATGCAGTCTATCTTTTGACAGGTGATGCAGAGTTGTGGTGGCGTGGTGTGGAGGAAAAGAGGAGAGGTACAGAGTTTTCTTGGCAGGACTTCTCTGAAGAGTTTCATCTTAAGTTCTATCCACCTACCTTCCTTAATGAGAAAATCAGGCAGTTACAGAACATTAAGCAGGGGAACATGTCAGTTACTGAGTATGAAGTGCTTTTCACCCGGTTAGCGAACTTCTGTCCGCAGCTTGTTTCCGACAACTTAGAAAGATGCAGAAGGTTTCAGGAAGGGCTAAGGCCAGAGATTCGGCATACAGTTTCTGCTACTAGCAGGAGGAACAGAGAGAACTTTGGTGAGTTTGTTGAGGCTGCTAGACAGGTTGAAGAATCTGTGAATGCTGACAAGGTGCCTGAGTCTAAGAAGAGATCTGAATATTTCAGTAGAGGACAGTCCAGTAGTGGATATAGAGGTCGAGGTAGAGGTTTCTTTTCTAAACTTGGGTGTGGCTTTAGCTGTTTCAGCAGACAGAGATCTGAGGATGTCACTACATCTAGAGGCAGAGGGGGATACAACCCAGGAAGATGGGGCAGTGCCGCTAGTGGACAGTCTTCTGGATCGTCAATGTCAGTGATAGGTCCCCAGAGACAAGAGATACCGCCATGTAACAAATGTGGAAGACCACATACTGGACAGTGTTGGGGTCCAAGTTGTTATGTCTGTGGACAAATAGGACACCTCAAAAGGGAATGTCCTCAGCTTCAACAAGCAGCATCACAAGCTTTCCAGCCTCAGCACCCTGATGTTTCGAGTTCTTCTGTGGCTTCTGGTTCTAGAGGTGGTGGAGTGCCTAGTGGCAGGAGTGGTCAGAGAGGACAGCGTGGCAGAGGGAGAGCTTCATCACATTTCTTCTCTTTGACACCTCAGGAAGGTATAATCTCTTCACAAGTTGTTACAGGAGAGATGCTTTTGTTTAATAGTATACCAGTTTCAGTTTTGATAGATCCGGGTGCTACTCACTCTTTCATACGACGTTCTTTAGTTGGTGAACTTAATCTGTTAACTCAAGAGTTGGTAGATGAGTTAGTGTTGAGGGTTCCACTAGGTGGACCAACAATTTTGACTGAGTTCTGTCCTGGATGCTTGTTATCTTTTAGAGGTTATACCTTTGCTGCTAATCTCATACCCCTGGATGTCAATAATTTTCAAGTCATCCTGGGTATGGATTGTCTTGAGACATATCGAGTGCAACTCGATTGTTGGAAGAAGGAAGCTACCTTTCAACAAGGTGAATTTTCTTGTGTCTTCACTGGAGACAGGAAAGTTCTGCCTACGTGCATAGTATCAGCTGCTGTAGCTGATAAGATGTTACAGAAAGGATGTGAAGCGTTCCTTGCTCATGTGGTTGACACTAGAGAAGAGAAGAGCACCGCCAGTGTTTATGATGTGCCCGTGGTTCGTGAGTTTTCTAATGTTTTTCCAGAAGAGTTGCCAGGCTTACCTCCTGTCAGAGACCTGGATTTTGAGATTCAGGTACATCCAGGTAGTCATCCAGTGGCACTGCCAGCTTATAGAATGGCACCTGCAGAGTTAAAGGAACTCAAGGTGCAGTTGCAGGAATTGCTGGATAAGGGTTTCATCAGACCCAGTTCTTCGCTGTGGGGTGCTCCAGTGCTGTTTGTTAAAAAGAAGGATGGTACTATGCGTCTCTGTATAGATTACAGGCAACTGAACAAGATCATTATTAAGAACAAGTATCCTTTGCCAAGAATAGACGATCTGTTTGATCAGTTGCGTGAAGCAACGGTCTTCTCTAAAATAGATTTGAGATCTGGATATCATCAGCTCAGAATAAAGGCTTCTGATATTCCCAAGACAGCTTTCAAAACTAGGTATGGGCATTATGAGTTTTTGGTCATGTTGTTTGGGATGACCAATGCCCCAGCAGCCTTTATGGATATGATGAATCAGATTTTCAAACCGTTCCTAGATCAGTTTATTGTAGTCTTTATAGATGATATCCTGATCTACTCCAGAGATGATGTACAGCATGAGCAACACCTGAGAGTAGTGTTGCAGTTGTTGAGGCAACACAAGCTGTATGCTAAGTTTAGCAAGTGCGAGTTCTGGTTGGCTGAGGTAGCATTTCTTGGACATGTTATCTCAAGAGATGGAGTTAGCGTTGATCCTAAGAAAGTTGATTCTGTGCTTCAGTGGGAACGGCCTAAGGCTCCTACTGAGATTAGAAGTTTCTTGGGATTAGCAGGCTATTACAGAAGGTTTATACAGAACTTCAGTGTGTTAGCATCACCTTTGACACGCCTGACGAGGAAGAATGCGCCGTTTGTTTGGTCTGATAACTGCGAGAAGAGTTTTCAGATTTTGAAGAAGAAGTTGACCACAGCGCTAGTGTTAGTGTTGCCTGAGGCAGATAAAGGTTATACCGTGTTCTGCGACGCTTCCATGAGAGGTTTGGGCTGTGTGCTGATGCAGGAGGGCAAAGTTGTGGCTTATGCATCTAGACAGCTTAAGAAGAACGAAGAGAACTATCCTACTCATGATCTGGAATTAGCTGCTATAGTTCATGCTCTTAAGACATGGCGTCACTACCTGTATGGTGAGACATGTCAGGTGTTTACGGACCATAAGAGCCTGAAGTATATCTTCACTCAAAAAGATTTGAATCTGAGACAG
This sequence comes from Alisma plantago-aquatica, assembly GCA_963693085.1. Classification (NCBI taxonomy): domain Eukaryota; kingdom Viridiplantae; phylum Streptophyta; class Magnoliopsida; order Alismatales; family Alismataceae; genus Alisma; species Alisma plantago-aquatica. The sequence continues at coordinate 1,099,395,076 of OY856411.1, forward strand.
CGCAGATGGCTTGAGCTGATCAAGGATTATGATGTGACAATCGATTACCATCCTGGTAAAGCGAATGTTGTAGCAGATGCATTGAGTAGAAAGTCAAGTTCAAATGCAGATGCATTTTCTATGGCATGTTTCAAGAGAGACTTGCTTGTAGATATGCGAAAGTTGAACTTAGACTTGAATGTGACTGGACAGAGTGGGTTGATTGCTCAGATGCAGGTCAAACCTACTTTCTATGATCAGATTAAGGAGTTGCAACAGAATGATGACGAGTTGTGGCAGGTTATGCAGGATATGTCAGAAGGTAAAAGAACAGAATTCAGGTTTTCTGACGACGGTGTGTTGTATCTTCATGACAGGTTGTGTGTACCTGGGAACAGTGAGATGAAAGAGCAGATTCTTGAAGAAGCGCATGCTTCTATGTATGCTATGCATCCTAGTAACACGAAAATGTACAGGAATCTCAGAGAGCTGTACTGGTGGTCTGGTATGAAAAGAGATGTGGCTGAGTACGTGGCTAGATGTGGAGTGTGTCAGCAGGTTAAGGCTGAGCATCAGAAACCTGCTGGTACTTTACAGTCGCTTCCTATACCTGAATGGAAATGGGAACACATCACGATGGATTTTGTGATAGGATTACCCAGGACGTCTAGAGGTTCGGACTCGATTTGGGTGATTGTGGATAGACTAACTAAGTCTGCTCACTTTCTTCCGGTCAAGTCAACCTTTGATGTTCCGAAGCTGGCCAAGATATATGTAGACGAGGTAATCAAATTGCATGGAATTCCAGTTTCCATTATTTCTGACAGAGATCCAAAGTTTACATCCAGATTCTGGAATCAGTTACATCCTGCGTTGGGCACAAAGCTGAGGTTTAGTACAGCGTTTCACCCGCAGATAGATGGTCAATCTGAGAGGACCATTCAGACCCTTGAAGACATGCTGAGAGCATGCGTTCTGCAGTTTAGAGGTAACTGGGAAGAACACTTAAGCCTGATGGAGTTTGCATATAACAACAACTACCATTCTAGTCTTGGAATGGCCCCATATGAAGCTCTATATGGAAGGAAGTGTAGATCACCAGTTTGTTGGTATGAGGTTGGTGAGAAAGAAATTCTTGGACCTGAGATAGTTGATATAACTACAGAGAAGATATCTGTGATCAGGGAGCAGTTGAAAGCTGCACAGGACAGACAAAAAAGTTATGCAGAGAGACGACGTCGACCTCTTGAGTTTGATATTGGTGATGAGGTGTATCTGAAAGTTTCACCGTGGAAGGGAGTTCTAAGGTTTGGCAAGAAAGGCAAGTTGACCCCTAGGTTTATGGGCCCATATCCTATCGTTGAGAGGATTGGACCTGTAGCCTACAGGTTAGATTTGCCGTCTGAGTTGGCAAATCTTCATGATGTGTTTCATGTGTCTATGTTGAAGAAATGTCACCCTGGTACAGAGAAAATATTAGATCCAGATCTGGCACAGCTTAGGACAGATGTGTCCTACGTGGAATGACCAGTGCAAATAGTCGATCACCGGATTAAGAAGCTTAAGAACCGTGAGATTCTTTTGGTAAAGGTTCTGTGGAGGAACCATAATCTTGAGGAAGCTACGTGGGAGCTTGAGTCAGAAATGCGTAACAAGTTTTCTTTTCTCTTTTAGGAATTTCGGGACGAAATTCTTATAAGGGAGGGAGATTGTTACGACCCGCGTCGAGCTTAACCTGTAACTATGCTGCTAAACATGTGTTTTAGCTGCTTTGCTAAGCTGTAAGCTTGTTTTTGTTAATAATGTTTATAACGGATATGATATGTGCTTAGTGTGAATCCTAGCCCTTAAAACGTCTAGGATCTTACACTTGAAGCGTTGCCAGAGAAATCGTTCGAATCCGACCTTCGAGTCAAAAGTTGCATGTTTTTGGGCTTGTAGGGACCCGTTTGTAGTTTTTGGAAGTTCTTGGACTTTGCATTTTGGCCCCTAGGTTTTCCTCCTTATCTATTCTTTCTCACATATCTCGTTTCATTTTTCCAGAAACGAGAGAACGCAGAAGCGTTCTTCTTCTTCCTTCGCGAGAGAGAGAGAGAGAGAGAGAGAGAGAGAGAGAGAGAGAGAGAGAGGGAGCTGAGAAGGGAAGGACGTCTTGGAGCCAAGGTTTTGCTCCGGCCAGCAGCTGCGATTCATTTTCTTTCCTCCTTCCATCTTCTTCTCTGCCAATCGATCCAGCTAGCAGCAAGAGCTGCGTTTGCAAGGAGATAGCATGAAGATTAGGGCGCAAGAGCATCCCTAGCTTGACCTTCTTTCTCCCTCCGGCTAGTTCCTGGTGGTGTGCACCTATTGCAAGTGATTTGCAACCCAATTCGAGGGTTTTACCCGTCGATTCGAGTGAAATCGACATCTGCAGGTCCGTTTTTATTTTCTTTCTGTGTGCGGTTCGACCGATTTCGTGTTTTGGTCGGCCGAGTTCCTTGTTTAGGATTTCGAACAGCGTTTTGGTCGGCCGAGTTTGGTCTTGAATCGGCCGAGTTTCTTTTGTAGGTAAACGAGCAATGTCTCGATCGGCCGAGTTTCCAGTTGAATCGGCTGAGTTTCCTGCTGATTGGCCGAAGTTGGTCGGCCGAGTTTCAGAAACTGAGAGGTGATCGGCCGAGTTCCAAAGTGATCGGCCGAGTTTCAAGTAGTGAGTGGCAGTTCATTCAGAAATCATTATTTAACTCAATTTAAATGCTTATTTGCTTCAGTATCAGTTGGTATGACTCTTAAACAGTGTAGTACGTATAATAGAGTATGATTGATTCATTGAAAACTTGAAATGAGCATGAAATGTGATATTCTTGTTTAAATGGTTATATGTTAATCAGTTAATAGACTTAGGTGCACCAACACCGTAGAACCCCATTGCGCGGTCTGTACCTTTGGGGTGAAACGATCGATCTAGCCTTGTGCCTAGATGGTCGGTGGCTCGTGTTCAACAATAATCCGTGCGTGTGTCACGGTGGCACGAGGGCAGAGAAGCAGTGTTCAACAATAATCCGTGCGTGTGTCACGGTGGCACTGGAGTAAATAGGGGTTATTCAACAATAATCTGTGCGTGTGTCACGGTGGTAACCCAGACCCTCCGATTGTGCACTACAGGTTGCGGGAGGAGTCCAGAGCACTCAGAGTTAGTGCAGACAGGCCCTTGTGCGCCTGAGGCCCTTGTGCGCCTGAGAGTCCTGTGCAGACCAGGACGGACAGTCAGACTTAGCATTTCCCGGGTGTGTCGCTAAGTCTTGTACGGTGGGATCGTAGTTCGCTACAGATCTTCATATGTAGAGTGCGCTGCATATGTTTGGGGCATAATAATATAATATGTAATCATATAGAATCACAGTAAATTAATATATCCGAACTTTTGTGCCAATTCATTATATCTGTTTATTGGTTTAAATTATCTGTTGTTGCATAGAAATGTGATTATATTCTGCAATCTGCTATGTCATTAGAACTGCCCTGCTTGTACTGTATTTATGTTTATTTAAATTTTATAAACCTGATGAGTTGTTTAGTGATAGCTAAATGAAAGGCTATTCACTGAGCGAGTAGGCTCATACCTCTACTCAAAACATTTTCAGGTCATCATCAGCAGCAGGAATCTGAAGGATCCTTTCATCCTAACGCTTAGTCTGTAGAAGGTATACGTAGTTAGTAGTTAGAGGTCTCTTAGTCCTTTCCCCTCGATCTTTGGGACAAGGTGTGGGTGAGAGAGAATGTGTATAAAGATGTAAATTAACTGTTATGCTTTATTTTATGTCGAACAATGTAATATGCTGTAGACTCTGTTTATATTGCTAGTCAGCTTAATCAAAATGCTTCCGTAGTTTGTTGAGTTTTATTTTACAGCATAAATCAGATTACCTTTTAATGCCTTCTAAATGTTCTTAAAAAGTTATGAATGGTTTGGCTTGTGTATAATCCCTCCATCGCGCCCTAATCTCGTGATTTCGAGGTTAATGTGAGATCGGGGTGTGACACCAAGGCTCATCCAAGCCCAAGGCAACTGAAGCAATGAGCCCAATCCTTCCTCTCAACACTAGAAGAAGCAAAGAGAGAGAAGAAAACTTCTCAAGGTGACAAACTTGCTCAGCAACCCTAGACTTGGGTTAATTGCAAGTAGCACCTCCAACACTCAACAAGCACAAACAAACCTTAATCATCACTAAAGGTGATTAGCAAGCAACTAAACATCAGGGTTAAGCAAAGCAAATAGGATAAGCCCTAAACGGAGGTCAGGGTCCTTACAAGCTATAACCCTCTACAAAGGGATTTCGTCCTCGAAATATGAAGAGAAAAGCGAGGGATACTTCCTACTCATCTCTTCCTTAAGCTCCCACGTGGCTTCCTCAATGCCACGATGATGCCAAAGAACCTTTACCAGAACTAGGTCCTTCCTCTTCAGCTTCTTTACTCTTCTGTCAAGGATCATCACAAGACCTTCCTTGTAGGTCACATCTTCATCAAGCTCAACCTCGACTGGCTGTATCACTATCCCTATATCTGGGTGACTTTTCTTCAGCATGTTGACGTGGAATACTGGATGTAACTTGTGTAACTCTGGCGGCAGCTCTAACTTGTAAGCTACCTTGCCAACACATGCTATTACTGGATATGGCCCCATATACCTGGGTGCTAGCTTACCTTTCTGGCCAAACCTTAGCACGCCTTTCTAAGGTGAGACCTTGAGGTACACTTTGTCTCCCACTTGGAACTCTAAAGGTCATCGGCGATTGTCTGCATAAGAATTCTGTCTGTCCTGTGCCGCTTTCAGTTGTTGTTGTATCACTTTGATTTTTTCTGTTGTCTGTTGTACTAACTCAGGACCCAAAAGCTGATACTCACCATATTCATACCAACATAGGGGAGATCTGCACTTCCTTCCATATAAGGCCTCATAGGGAGCCATGTCAATGCTCTGTTGGTAACTGTTGTTATACGCGAACTCCATCAAACTGAGATGTACATCCCAACTACCTAGGAACTGCAAAACACAAGCCCAAAGATGATCCTCCAAAGTCTGAATAGTCCTTTCAGACTGTCCATCTGTCTGGGGTGGAAAGCGGTGCTGAACCTCAATTGTGTTCCCAAAGCTTTGTGCAACTGTTCCCAGAAATGACTCGTGAACTGAGGACCTCTGTCGGAAACTATCGTTGTTGGTACACCGTGCAAGCGTACTATCTCATCTACATATACATGAGTGAGTTTCTCGGCTGTATACGTTGTCTTCACAGGTATGAAATGGGAAGACTTCGTCAATCTGTCCACTATCACCCAAATGGAATCATGATTCCTAGTTGTCCTAGGCAGACCAACTACGAAATCCATGGTTATGTGATCCCATTTCCATTGTGGTATCGGCATAGGTTGCAACGTACCTACCGGCTTCTGATGCTCAGCCTTGACTTGCTGGCATACCGCACACCTAGCCACAAACTCGGCTACATCTCTCTTCAAGCCAAACCACCAATATAGGTCTTTTAGATTGTGATACATCTTGGTGACTCCTGGATGCATAACATACATCGATGTGTGTGCTTCCTCGAGTACTAGCTTCCTCAGATCATCAACATCGGGGACTACCATCCTATCATGGTAGAAAACTAGTCCATCCTCGAACTTATGGAACCCATCACGCCTTTCGCTGTCGAGCTCTGACCTGATCAACTGCACTGTATCATCTGTTTGTTGTACGTCTTTGATTTGCTATCTCAACGTAGGATTGACTTGCATCTGTGTCAAAAGTCCTGCTAACAAGGAAACTTCAATCTGTACATTCATCTTCCGTAAGGAAACAAACATATCCCGTCTATGGCATACCAAAGAACTCAACTGTGCATTAGACGGTGAATAACCATATCCTCTTCCCTTACTCGGAGACCACTGCGACGGTACACTAGAACCTCTTAACCCAGAAGGTGCTGAAAACCTTGACTTCTTGAAGCCATCGAACCTCTGTCCCTGGAACTGAGCAAGCCTCTTCTTGATCATGGCCTCTCTCTTTTCCCTAATTGGCCGTTCAATCCTCTGGATAGATTCCACAAACGTGGCAAACCGCTCTCGGTTCTCCAACACAAAAGCAGGTGTTGTCAGTTCAGCACTCAGGCCTGTCTCAAAACGTCTGATCCGCTCGTCATCTGTTGCTGCCATGTGAGGAAAAAACCTTAACAGGTCCATGAACTTGGCTTCATACTCGGTGATGTTCATCGTTCCTTGGCGTAGGCGCTCAAACTGGTTGATCTTCTCGTCCAGATACATCTTCAGAAAGTATCTGCTGACGAACTCGTGCTGGAAAACCTCCCAACTGATCACCTCACTGGGTCGCTTCTCCTCATCGATGGCCCACCAGTGGCCAGCACTACCCTTCAGAAGGTAGACATCGTGCTTGACTTTGTCTGCTTCGGGGATGTCGAGTATCCGGAAGACCTTCTCAAGACCTGTCAGCCATAGATCTGCATCCGCTGGATTAGCCGTCCCAGCATAGTCCGAAGCTCCGACTCGACGAAGCCGCTCAAAGGTCTTCCCAATACACGATGTTTCACCATGGGGAGCATGTGCTCTCGACGGAGGCACTGAAAATCTCTCTACCATGAGATTCATTGTAGCCATCATCTGCCCCATAAGCTGTTGGTAGGTAAGGTTTTTGAGAATGGCTGGGTCAAGTTGGGGAACCTCAAGCACCCGATCTCCATGTGCCTGCCCTTCAGCTCCATCAACTGATGTAGCCTCGCTGCTCTCGGCAGCATGTTCTTCATGGTTTCCAGACATCTTGGCTTTTTCGTCCGTTGAGGGCAGAAGATGATTGTAAGAAAATCTGGAAAACTCACAAGAACAGACACAACCTAGTCATAAATCCATGTAGACTCAGCGAACCTAGAGCTCTGATACCAAACTTGTGATGACACATCCCGCTATCACACAGACAACAAGGTGCCATGTGAAAACGTGCGGAAAACACCATAAACCACCTCTTACCAAAAACACGTGGTAATTAAAACTGATTTCGGGAAGCAGATAAACCAAGAAACTATTACATTCAGATCCTCATCCTGCAATAAGATAGGTTATATAAACATCTACAAGTCTAGATACGTGTTCACAGCTTAACATATCAGTTGTTTTATCATCACATGAGTTCATCACCTGTTTATATATACATAACGGGCCACATCTGGCCAGCAGCAGGATATACAAAGCTTCATCAGCTATACGTCGTAAAACAATGTCAAAACGTCTCCGAGGACCTGAGAGTACAGGGATGACTCTAAGACTCTACTACAAAACAACCAGAACAACATCATATCCATCTCTTGCCTTCTACTGCTCGTCTTGTTGCTCGGCCGCAACCCCGCGACCACCACCACGTCTAGCACGAACACCAAAAAAGGTTGTAAACCAACGGGGTGAGACACACAATCCCAGCAAAAACATAATCCCCACTAAAACCATAAAACCTCAAAGGTTAAAGCAACAACAAAAGATAACTGATAAGACGTACAATAAGATTAGTTAGTAGAGCAAGGTTGTTATTACCATCGAGCTTACCAAGATGTACGAAATGCATATAACCAAGTATTTTTTTATGAAACATGATTGACAAGTTAAGATTTATAAGATCTTACCACATAACATAAGGAATGTATAAGTAACTGCAGCGTATAGCAAGATCAATTACACAAGCAAGGCCTCAACCAATATTCTATGTTTTTCCTTAAGAAATAAATACTAGTCGGCTGGATTACGTGTTATTATGCCCTGAGGAAGTGAGTCGTACCGCTCAAATCCAACCTTCGGTTGCGAAACCCAAGCCGGTGCCATACAAGGTCAATGGAAGAGTCGAACTCCACAACCTCCCACCTCATGGTCAGTGCACGACAACCAAAGCAGGACCACAGTCTCATGCTTAAGTGGCCTCAGCCACAGGGTCAGCTCCCGCAGGCTACCCTTTCTCTAGCCCGCCTTGGTACATGTCTCGGCGCTAGTATATCTGAGCCACGGGCCAGTTCATCGTGCTCCCTGAGCCATGAATGCATTCATGCTCTATCACACTAAGCCTTGGGCCTGTTCACCATGTTCTTATACACATCTTGAGTCTACAACCGAAGTTGCACTCTAACCTCCTCATCTTTGGCTAGGAGAAACCACACATATTCAATAATATGCGCTTCCATGTTAACCCATAGGAGAACCTGTTTCACCATCACCAACTACTGACGATGATGGATCTATGTCCAGGGAAAACTACATAAGAGATTCATCTGTAATTAGTTAATGTATTTTAAGTAGATTGTTGCGGCAACCAAGTGGTATCACATATATAACATTAAGCTACATTATTGTTACCACCATCACAAAATCCCGGGATATCAATCCCTCATCACAAGAAACCACTGCCTCATAAGGCATTCTCATCACTGGGGATAACAATCCCAGATCTCATCATTAGAGGATAACACCTCAACTTAGGCATTTAAGCCAAACTCAGGTCCTCAGACCTAAACACATTATACATGTGATGCATGTTATCTCATCAACAAGAGTGACCATCAATGTAGTGTCATTCAAACATATATATATATATATATATATATATATATATATATATATATATATATATATACCTCATAGCCCCTTTTTCCTAGCTATGCATCCGCATGAAACACCTGCATGGTTAGTATTCAAAATTATAGAGATAACTGAAGCTTATTAAGGAATTACTAGAACGAGCATGCTATCAAGCATAGGGCAACATTGATGATTATATGTTTTATCATTCATGCCTCAAACCTGTGACCAAGGATATGGGTCACATCATCATGTGAAGCAACTCATATGCTTCCAAGCTTATCATTTACTCATCAATATATATTCATGATTCAAGATGATCATAAACACATGTAATATCATGTCATTAGACTTTCATATATGTCCTGCTTACATAGGTGCATTCTACTATATCAATCACCTCAAGACTATCAAACATATCAAAGGTTCACAAACCATGAACCATAACTCTTAGCAACAAGGATGTGATTGCATGATAAAGAACTATCAAATGGATTTCCGAGTGAAACATGACCCTCACTAGAAGTACCCACTACCATCACAAGAAGTGTGACAGGTAGGGCACCCTCACTAGAAGTGGTATCGGGCAGGGTACTTCTCATATCGCCCAAGCATTCTAACCACATAACGTCCAAGCCTAAAGCAAGGATGTCGGGCCACTCCACTTTAAGGTGTATCATGCAACCACATGTGTCGTGCAACTAGGAAGAACTCTAAGCACATCGTGCAGCTAAGACTATGGGTCCGTCCATGCATCAAGTGTGTATCGGGTTAGGGTTACCATATGTCACTGTATCAGGCATCCCCACCAAACCATGACGCCCAACACAAAGCTAGCCCACTGAGCTCCATAACGTTCAAGGTACATCGGGCATCAAGACACTACCCAAGCTAGGTGTATCGGGCAGGGCACTCAACAAGACATAACGCCCAACACACAAAGGTATCGTCCAACAACCATACCCATCTAGGCATAACGACCAAGGGTACACCATGGCCGACACAAGGTCCAACAAGGTCAAGCAAGGCACAACAAGGCCCACCAAAGCTCATCCAAGCCCAAGGCAACTCAAGCAAAGAGCCCAACCCTTCCTCTCAACACTAGAGGAAGCAAAGAGAGAGAAGAATACTTCTCAAGGTGACAAACTTGCTCAGCAACCCTAGACTTGGGTTAATTGCAAGTAGCACCTCCAACACTCAACAAGCACAAACAAACCTTAATCATCACTAAAGGTGATTAGCAAGCAACTAAACATCAGGGTTAAGCAAAGCAAACAGGATAAGCCCTAAACGGAGGTCAGGGTCCTTACAACAACTATATGTTGTTTTTGTATCTTAGATTCATATATTAATCTCCTAATCAAAATTGTGTCTCTAATATGGGGTCGACAGTTGCTGACTTGGTGAGCAACTTGGTGATTCTTGAGGATCCTTGAAAGGGTTGCACAATTGGTTGATGTCTTCAGACTCCTATTAGTTTTTCATATGATTTTTGCTATTTCTACTTTTGCTAAATGCATTAGAAATGCACTCGAAGTTGGCATGAATTCTATACTCTATTCCAGGAAATCTGGAAATGACTTTGTTCAATATGACCTTCAAGTGTTGTTTTCTTAAGTGTATATTTTGAAGGCTATAGTTTTTTGTCTTTTTGACTTGTTGTTTTCATCATATTTATCTATTTTAGGTGGAATATACACGAAGGAGTGGCTGGCTGTGTGAATATGAAAGAGAGGTTGAACTCAAGTTACTTTGAGCTGTCTGAACATGGATCAATGTTTGTAATTTGGGCTGTCTGAATGTGGATCAATGTAGTTTGAGTTACCAGTTAATTGTCATCAGTAGTGTACTTTTTTGAAGCGGAACATCATGTAGTCTAAGCTTTCTAAACGTGGAGTAATGTTTGTGTTGTTTGAAGTTGTTGTCAGTAGTATACTTTCTGAAGTTGAACATCATGTAGTTTGAGTTTGTGAACATGGAGATGTGTTTGAATTGTAAGGAATTATGCAATAGAATCTGAATAATTAAATTGTGCAAAATCAATGTTTGCAATGTTCAAATTCGTTTGATTAGAAGCATCTTATGGCTTGGCATGAATAATTTTCTATACAAAATCAATCTTTTTTAGGCTAATATGTTAAGTAGAGGGTATATGCTATAATTTTTGCGCTAAATGTGTGATCAATTGTGCAAGTTCAATTTTTTTAGGTCAAACGGATGTCCTTTGAGATTAATATGCTAAATATAAGGGTCTATGTTGTGATTTCTGGACCAAATCAATTATTTCCGAGTTAATGTATAAATTACAAGGGCTTTAGTGCATGTTGTGATTTGTGGACCAAATCAATTATTTCCGAGTTAATGTATAAATTACAAGGGCTTTAGTGCAATATTCTGAACTGTAATAATATAAACAACTGCATGGATGGCATGGATATGCTAAATACATGGTCTGTGCTGTGATTTCTGGACCAAATTAATTATTTCCAAGTTAATGTATAAAATATAGGGGCTTTGGTGCAATTTCTCAAACTGTAATAATATAAACAGTTGTGTGGATTGACACGGGGTGGATAACAGCCGAATGACCATGGGAACCCATTCATTCCCATCCAGTACACCCATTCAAATGGTGCGGGAGTCTGATGTTGTACAATTTTAACGGAGCGGCTTGGGTATAATGTTATGGACACGGATGGTCACTTTTTGCCATCCTTAAACGTCCTTTTGGAAGATAATAATAAGGGGCCGTTCAGGCCGGAGCAATGAAAATCCTCGTAGTTTATTTAGGCCCTATTTGGTAGGATGCCTTTTATTTTCCTATCGTTCAAAAGTAACGAGTTCAGATATGATTTTCATTTGGTACGATGCCGTTCTTGGAATTCCAACTGCAAGTTGTCACCCGCTTGGCCATGAAATCCGGGAAAATGTACCGCGCCCAGATCGGGCGCGGTCGGGTGTAGAACCAGCTTTTTTACCAGCCGCAAAGGACGGAACGTATTGACTATTACTATAACAACAACTGCTGTTGTGACTTTTTTAATCAACCAAACCACGGCAGGCGAAAATGATGAACTCACGGTACACACTACCAAATAAGTCAGGAGCTGCTGGAAAGGCGTGATTGCGTTTGCTCAATTTTTGTTTTCAGCAAACTACACCCAACAACACCGTAGCAAACAGGCCCTTAGAGAAAAGCGTCTTATAAATACCGCATGCTTTTAATCTAGCAGTTATCTGAACACATTTGTGGCGTTTCCAGTTTCTAAAATCTGAGAGCTTACTTGCTCACTACCGGTACCGGGACTTCAAACGTCCACTAATTAAGAAGGAAAAAGAAACGGCTCCAAATTAAGATAATTGATTAGATGCAAAGTAAAGTTGGCAAATTCGGTTGCCGTCGCGTCAGGTGACTCAGGTTCGGTGGTTCTGTCCAAGTGTAACATAAAGTATGTATTCGACTTTCTAGCAGCAGTTTGTTTACCCAAACGGAGACCAATTAGATTCAAGGGGAAATGGGAATGGATGCAAAATGGGGTTTTTATTTCCTCTATGGTGTTTGGATGAAGAACTAAATCGTTTCCGAAAATCATTCACAAACATGGAGGATCTGAATTCTTCTAGTGCCTTGCGTACGATCGACAACGAAGATGAGTCGTACCGGTGGATGCCAAGGTACACCTAGTCCCAGTGTATCAAGCTTTCCTAATCAACACACAAGCAGAAGAGCACGATGCAGCCGGAGAAACTCCCTACGGCCGTTTGCGTCGTCTGAGTGAACACCGTCCACATTCAGACATGCAGTTGCCATTGAAGAAAAGGTTGATCTGGAGGGAAGCGGTTGCAGACACTGCGGTTTCTTTATTATTGTCCAAACACGAGAAACCGTTCACGAGCCGCGCTCCGCAAATCCCCTGTAATCCCGCCTTGTAAGGAGTTAGTTAATTAATTCATCATCTGCTGAGATCTCAATCTTGTCCAAGCACGAGAAACCGTTCATCCGCTTCTTCCAAACATCACAATGGATTAGCATGACGGATACGCATCATATCCCACACGTTCATCCACTTCTTCCATACGGCAGAATAGATTAGCATGACAGTTACTTAGATAACTTCAGTTGTTTTCAATTTAATACTGTGATTTAGTTCTAATACGAATATTGTGTCACAATAGTATTTGAACATTGATATTTTTTTTAAATTTAACAAAACAATAGAAAAAGTGGAGTTAAAATCCTGGGAGAATGGAAGTTGACTATTAGTCTAATTTCCACTACGGAATGAGTGTTTCACTCATTCTGTTGACGCTAGTTTCAAACCTACAAGGAAGGCGGTTTTGGCAGCAAGGCAGGAGGGAGGCGGCTTTGGCATGTGGCAGGGGAGACCTGAAGAGGAGGTTGGGTACGGGTTGTTGAGACATTAAATGTGTGGCAGGAGAAGGAAGTAAAGAGAGAAAAAAAAAGAGCGTACAGAAAAATTTGTATCGCTTATAACTTTCAATCCGTAGTTTATTTTTGGACGAAATAAAAATCATTAATTTTTTTATGAAAAATACAATCTAACAAGAATAATATATATATACTTTAAAAAAAATATGATGTATAAAATTTATTTGCGCGTTACAAATTGGGTGTAATATATGTAAAACATGTTGCATTGAAAAAAAAGGTGCATGGATACAACACTAACTAGACGCACTCATGTCCCAACTGAGCGCATTCAAATTGAAACTAAGCGTATTGAAGTTCAAATTAAGCGCAATCAAGTCTGAATACTAGATGCATCGACACAACACTACCTGGACACGATCATGCCAAAACTAAGCACATTCAAGTTGAAACTGGGCCAATTCAAGTCCAAACGAGGTGCAATCAAGTCTAAATTGAGCATTCGAGTCCAAATATGACACAATCATGTCCAAACTGAGTGCATTCAAGTAAAAATGGGAGCATTTAATTCCAAGCTGGACACAATCAAGTCTGGTCTGGACGTTCAAGTCCACATACGACACAATGAAGTTCAAACTGGGTGCAATTAAATCCAAATTGGGTGCAATCAAGTCTGAACTGGGCCGCAATAAAATCTAAACTGATCACATGGGTACAATTAAGAAGAAGAAGAAGAAGATGATGATGATGATGATTATGATGATGATGATGATGATGATGAAGAAGAAGAAGAAGAAGAAGAAGAAGAAGATGGTGATGATGATGATGGTGGTGGTGGTTCACTGACAAGTAGGCGCATTACAACACTAACTAGACACAGTCATGTAATTGGACGCATTCAAGTTCAAATGAGGCGCATTCAAGTTCGAATCAGGCTCAAGCCCGAACTGGACACATTCAAGTTCAAAATGACGCATTAGATTGATTGTGGGCACGATACATGTCAAACTCCATCTATTTTTATTATTTTTTCAAAATATGTTAATATTAGTCATGTTAGAAAGTAGTTTTGTAAGGATTCTAATGGTATTTATTTCGTGAAAAAGTAATTACGGATCAAAGTTATAAGAAAAAATAAAAAGAAATCTAAAAATAAAAATGGTTGTTTAAGAAGGAGAGAGAATGAGTGGGGAAAGAAAAAAGGGGGCCACAACTGGTAGGAGGAATAGTTTCACCAGCGCTTGAAACGTGTGTATGGTCCCCTACGCGTGAAGATAGTATAGTTAAAAAATATTCACTAATATGCTGACAAATGCCTGGAATAATTACATGGCTCGGTCATATCACTATACTTTTTCGAAAAATTCAAGTCCAAATCTAATTTGAAGCTTAGTTTATCAAATCATGCCTTAGGAATATGGAAACTATTGTTATCAGTTGTTGGCCACCCGTCCACACAACATATTTACGGAAAGTGGAAAATTTATGTTAGTCTTTCGTGAAAGAAACAATTAAAGTGTGAGACTTTTTTTTGCACGGTTAAGTGAAGACGAGAGAGAAAATTATAGGAAAGGAATGAGGGATGAAAAGAAAGAGAAGGAAAAATTACATTTCTTAAAATTAAGTACATCTTGTAAAGTACAAATAAACATTAAACAGAAACAACTTAAACCTGTTACATTTTTAGAATGTGATCACATAAATATAATTTTCAACGTAATCGTGACTGTTAACTGTTTTCTCTCTTTACTGATACATGGGATTCATGTAAACGTGATGTAAGTTGAGTTCTATTAGCAATGCACTGCTTGCTTGTATTCCTTTCGTTGATGTGTATGTTCAAATTTCATCACTATCACTTCAAAATCATGACTACAACATAAAATTTTAGATTTCGTCAAAAACATACTATGAATAAAGTTATTAGTTGCATTAAATTTTTTTATTAATAGTACAATTTGTTTTGTCTACCTACTTAAATAAGATTCTCATTTAGGTTATACACACATGAAATATTACTTGATAGTACTTTTTTATAAATATGTGATTATTATTATATATTTCATAGTATATTGGTTAATAGAAAAGTTGTGCATCTAATGTATGCGTTATTGGTATCATTATCTTTATCCTTTTTTTAAGCATTGATGTGTCTAAATTTTGATGAAAATTTAGATGTAAAAATTTAATATGCATTAGTATAGTGGTTTTAAATATGCTTTTTTCAAAACAATAGATAGTTCCTTAGTCATCATATTTTTAATCGTTTTATATATGTTCTAAACAATTCTTATGTAATTCTTTAGTCATCATATTTTTTATTCAACAAAATATTTGAACCACAATTTACTCTCAAAATTATGTCAATTCATCTTACTTACTAAAATAAGTAAATTAAATTCTTATTCATTTCTCATATTTAGATAAATAGTTTAATTGTAGTTAGAATGTAATATGACTATTTTTATATATTTTATAGAATATTGGTTAATAGAAAATGTGCATATGTAATGTTTGGGCCATTAGTTTCATTATCTTTGTCCTTTTTAAAAGCATTTATGTGTTCATATAGGTAGAAGAAATCTAAATCCAATGAATATTTAGATAGATAAACTACATATTCATTAGCACAATGCTTTTAAATGTTCTTTTTTCCTCAAAATTCATACATATATCCTTAGTCATCATATTTATTTTGGTTTTAAATATTTTCTAAATAATTCATAGATATTTCCTTACTCATCATATTTTTTTATTTTTATATAATACCCAAAAAAATCACTCTAAAAATTATGTCATTTCATCTTACTTACTTGAATAACAATCTCATTTAGGTTATATATACACTTGAAATATTACTCGATACTACTTTTTTTATAAATATGTGACTATTTTTATATATTTTTATAATGTATTGGTTAACAGAAAAGTTTGATATGTAATGTTTGAAACATTAGTTTCATTATCTGTATCCTTTTTGAAGCATTTATGTTTTTATTTTAAAAGAAAAAATCTTACTTTAATGAAAGTTTAGATGTATAAACTATATATCCGTTAATATATTGGTTTTAATTTTTTTTTCATAATTCATATACATTTCCTTACTTATCATAATTTTTCAATTGTTTTGACTATGTGCTAAACAATTAATAGATATTTCGTTAGTCATCACATTTTTATATAATAAAATATCCCAAAAAAAATTCACTCTCAAAATTATGCCATCTCATCTTACTTCTCCCTCTTCTCACATTTTTAGTTTTTCTCAAGAACAAAAAAAGCAAAATTAATGTGAACTCCCTCCCTGATCAATTAACTACATCACATCACTTCTTACAATTGCATTAAGTATTCCACTTTTTCTCTACGTAATCAAACTTTTAGAATTAAGGGAGAAAGACTTGCCCTCTCTCACAATTGTGATAGAGTCTGGACGTCCTGAAGGAGTGGTAAATCAAGAAATCTCTGACAAATACAAAATATATTTATTTCATTATTATAAGCATAAATATAGGCTATAAAATATGTTAAATGTAAAAAAAATAGTTGACTAGATTCTAATTAACTTTCATATTACAAAGCATATTTTTATGAACTTTCTAATTTTTATATGCTTGGAATAAGTATTTATTTGCAATGAGATGGTCGCTATATTATTTCATGTATTTTTTAGAGAAGTTTTTTTTCTCTAAGAATATTAATGTTCTTTAATACCGTTCATTAATTCTCATATAATCTGTATACGCCTATAAGATATATGCAAGTGCTCACATTATGAGTCATCATGTTAAGACAATTAATGGATACGTCAATACATAATAGGAAACGTTATTCTATGTTTACATGTATTTTCCTATTAAATATTTAGAATTGTATAACTCATGCAAAATAATTGAAATGTAAAAAACATATATATGAAAAAGTAAACAAAAATTAACATACAAACTACATTCCCTTCTTAATAATAAAATAGTTTCAAATTCTTGTTATTTTTGTTAATAAAAATTGACTTCCTTCCACAATGAACATGCTATATATACACAAGGAAAAATTATATAATGGGAAAATTATTTTTTTATCGTGGGTCATTTTTACTTTACATTATAGTTTTTTTTTGGTTGGCTACTTTACATTATAGTTATCTATAAATAATAGAAATATTTACAAAATATAACATATTATTTAAAAAAATCATTTATTACTTTTTTCGTTATTAAAATTTTCTATTGTAAATTCATTATTTATAATGTGGCATGTGCATGTGCACGTGTATGTTTACTAGTTTAACAAAACAATAGAAAAAGTGGAGTTAAAATCCTGGGAGAATGGAAGTTGACTATTAGTCTAATTTCCACTACGGAATGAGTGTTTCACGAGCTCATTCCGTTGACGCTAGTTTCAAACCTACAAGGAAGGCGGTTTTGGCAGCAGGGCCAGGAGGGAGGCAGTTTTGGCATGTGGCAGGGGAGACCTGAAGAGGAGGCTGGGTACGGGTGGTTGAGACATTAAATGTGTGGCAGGAGAAGGAAGTAAAGGGAGAAAAAAAAGAGCGTACACAAAAATTTGTATCGCTTATAACTTTCAATCTGTAGTTTACTTTTGGACGAAATAAAAATCATTAATTTTTTTATGAAAAATACAATCTAACAAGAATAATATAGATATATTTTAAAAAAAATACGATGTATACAATTTATTTGCGCGTTACAAATTGGGTGTAATATATGTAAAACATGGTGCATTGAAAAAAAAGGTGCATGGATACAACACTAACTAGACGCACTCACGTCCCAACTGAGCGCATTCAAGTTGAAACTAAGCGTATTGAAGTTCAAATTAAGCGCAATCAAGTCTGAATACTAGATGCATCGACACAACACTACCTGGACACGATCATGCCAAAACTAAGCACATTCAAGTTGAAACTGGGCCCATTCAAGTCCAAATGAGGTGCAATCAAGTCTAAATTGAGCATTCGAGTCCAAATATGACACAATCATGTCCAAACTGAGTGCATTCAAGTAAAAATGGGAGCATTTAATTCCAAGCTGGACGCAATCAAGTCTGGTCTGGACGTTCAAGTCCACATATGACACAATGAAGTCCAAACTGGGTTCAATTAAATCCAAATTGGGTGCAATCAAGTCTGAACTGGGCCGCAATAAAATCTAAACTGATCACATGGGTACAATTCAGAAGAAGAAGAAGAAGATGATGATGATGATGATTATGATGATGATGATGATGATGATGAAGAAGAAGAAGAAGAAGAAGAAGAAGATGGTGATGATGATGATGGTGGTGGTGGTTCACTGACAAGTAGGCGCATTACAACACTAACTAGACACAGTCATGTAATTGGACGCATTCAAGTTCAAATTAGGCGCATTCAAGTTCAAATCAGGCTCAAGCCCGAACTGGACACATTCAAGTTCAAAATGACGCATTAGATTGATTGTGGGCACGATACATGTCAAACTCCATCTATTTTTATTATTTTTTCAAAATATGTTAATATTAGTCATGTTAGAAAGTAGTTTTGTAAGGATTCTAATGGTATTTATTTCGTGAAAAAGTCATTACGGATCAAAGTTATAAGAAAAAATAAAAAGAAATCTAAAAATAAAAATGGTTGTTTAAGAAGGAGAGATAATGAATGGGGAAAGAAAAAAGGGGGCCACAACTGGTAGGAGGAATAGTTTCACCAGCGCTTGAAACGTGTGTATGGTCCCCTACGCGTGAAGATAGTATAGTTAAAAAATATTCACTAATATGTTGCCAAATGCCTGGAATAATTACATGGCTCGGTCATATCACTATACTTTTTCGACAAATTCAAGTCCAAATCTAATTTGAAGCTTAGTTTGTCAAATCATGCCTTAGGAATATGGAAACTATTGTTATCCGTTGTTGGCCACCCGTCCACACAACATATTTACGGAAAGTGGAAAATTTATGTTAGTCTTTCGTGAAAGAAACAATTAAAGTGTGAGACTTTTTTTTTGCACGGTTAAGTGAAGACGAGAGAGAAAATCATAGGAAAAGAATGAGGGATGAAAAGAAAGAGGAGAAGGAAAAAAGAGAGCAAAAAAATAGTACACAAAATATTCAAATAATAATACTTGTAATGGAATTTGATAATACACATTAATATTCTAAGAATGCAGATAATTAAACTATAGGACATGTATATACAACAATGATTCAAAATATTGGGAAAAATACATATAATAAATAGTACAATGCTCATAAATATTGATTATTTATTTTATATGAACAATTACATATGTATGTCATACGTGTATATAATTTTTATGTACTAATGTGCATTGTTGTTTTAAAAATGCGTGTTTTATGACATTTTCAATTAGATTTTATTTGGATAATTTAGAAGAAAGAATAAGTTGTTGGTGTATTATTCATGTATTAATTTGTATTTTCATGTAATATATTTGTGTATATCCATCACAATAAGAGTGTTTTGTTTTATTTGATTAGGCATTTTTTAGAAGACACATACTTTTTAGATGTAGACACACTTATAGAAATTTGTGTCATATTTTAGTTTTAATGTTGTGAAAATATCTACATAATGTAAAGTAGAATTTTAATAACAAAACTTAATAGTTAAAAATATTTATAATGTAAATAATAGAATTTTAACAACAATACTCATTTATTATTCAAACATTGTGAATTTTATTTTATGAGAGTGCATGTGGTTTCATTGGATCTCAAAAATCAGAATGGGCGATCAATGGTCAGATTGGAAATAGAGTCACTGCCATGATCAAATGGGTATTTATGTAATATATGAATTTATAAGCTATACATATATGAACATTAGTAATGATTAACATATTATATGTGTAGTTGTGACTCCACTAATGGGAAGGAACTTAATGGTTTAAGATGGGACATTTCAACAATAAAATGTGAATTATTAAATATTATACTTACTATGGGGGTAAAATGATAATCTCACCTAACAAGAAATTAAGAAGTGATTTCCAAGCCAAGAAACATAGAATAACCATAGTACCTCCTCTCTTTCTAAATTCTTGAAGAAATTGCATCGATGAACCTTTGTGTGCAGCTTGATTGGAAGTTCTTAGTTGGAGCATGTACTAAATTCTCTATTCTTTTATTGAATTATTTGCCTCCCTCTTGAGTTTCATATATATAATTTTGCAAATTGGTGAACACATTTTATTGTTAGCCTTTCGCTTTTGTTGAAGTTCATCTTGTCTAACTTGAATATTCAACATTGTTGAGAAATTGAAAATATTGATTGATTCTGATATTGGCAGAAATATTTGAAATATTGGCTAAGAGCGTTGGCACACCAGATTAGGCAGGTCACGGCCCCCAACCCTATACAGTGGATAATTGAAAATTAGAGGTCCTCTAGTACTGGTTACCCCCACAGGAGAAAGTGATGTTCTCTCATAGAGGGAGAACGTTAGGCACCTAGCCACTAGCGAAGACAAAATATTAGATTGATTATGCCAATTAATAAATCCTTACATTTTAAATAATTAGATATCTTGATATTAGTGTTGAGAAAAATTGTTCTATTTTGAAATCTTGATATTAGTTTGAGAATCTCTTTATTATTTTCTAGTTACCACTTGGAATTATTGTACTTTTTGAAATTAGCATGGTCACTAGACTATTCTCTTATTAATATCATAGTCCACCAAGCAATCTTACCTAGATTTGATCTCATAACTCTTTATTATTTTAAATAGATCAATAAATGGATTTAGTACCAGCCTATCTAACCTTTATATCCCCTTCAATAGGGTCTATGTGTGGTTTTGTTCCTCTGAGAACTAATAGATAGGTGATACAAAGAAGAAATAGAACATACGTGTAGGAGATGTCCTTTGTTGAAGATTAGATATGAACTAATTCTTAGTTTGACCTTGTAATATTATGTTCAAAGCTTCCACGACTCTGATGTAAAAGCATGATTGTAATAAAGATTGTTTATATTTTTGATATTATTATGTAAATATTTGACCATAAGTATCGAGTCTTTACAATATGTCATCATCTTGGAGGACGTCGAGACTCATCGGTTGGGCAGTGTGATGTGTTGGTGGCCTTTCGTGGAACAGTAACACATGCCAAGTGGGTTGTAAATCTGATGACCTCCAGATCTACGTCCTTACATCAAGGTTTCTTTCGTGCTCATATGCTTCTACACCAAAAGTTGTTATGATGCTGCCCGCGTCAGACACAATAGTTGCCCCAATGTTACTTTGTGCTCATATTTCAGCCGTGGAGTGAGGCACTGTTACGACCCCACCTCCCGATAACCCCCAATTAAGGGAGACCAAGAGGTCGAAGCCGCACCCATTAATCCCGGATCAAAGGTTCGACATATAACCATAAACAATTATTAAATTCTAACAGACTATACTGAAAATGGTAATAAAATTTTTCTTTACATACCTTTTGAAAACTTGGATCTCTATTCTTCTATCCATACCGATACTAATCTATCTAATCCTCCTTTGCACTTTAATTCTCATTTAGTATCATATGTGCCCCTTTACTGTTTGTTCTTTTCATTGTACCTAAAACGCCGACAAACAAAACGTCGGTCAGCCATAGCTGGTATGTGGGGGAAACAATAATCTTGCAACTATGATAACCATGTAATTATTCAATTAATCATTAATCAGTCAATATTACATTTTACATATAACATCCGCGATCCATGAGTACCCTATCCTCTGTTCTATCCCTGCAGTGGACCTGGATCCTACCTTCCTTATGGTAGATCCCCATTAAACCCCTCATGGTGCCACCCATAGGTGAACCAGTTTCTAGGGTTGAGTCACATGGCACTACCCGTAAGTAGCCCACTCCTTAACTCATGGTAGGCTAATGAGTTGCATGGCACTACACGTAGGTAGCCCAATTTCTAACTCTCGATAACCTAGACCTTGCTCTAGGATTACCCCTTTTTAGCCCTTTTCAAAGTAACAGAGGTGGACCCGGATCTAGCCAGTTATATATCTAATCATTTATAGTGATAATCATAGTCACTTTACAGTTGCATGAAATAAATAAACATCCAACAGTTTAGTTGCATTCAATGCGATTAAACATCTGGGAATCCATCGGAAAACTAACTCGGGTAGTCATAAGCGTAACCACATACCTGTACATGCAGATTTGAGACAGAATAGTCCAATCAACAATAGGCAAGCAAGCATTCAATAAGATCCTGAAACAAACATCCAACATTTTCTATCATGGATCATGGCATCCAAGTCTAATAGACCTATTCGAGTCCTAGGGTTACTATTTCATTTTTAGGGTTTCTATTGCAATTAGGGTTTCCTTTCATCTTTTACTATTTTAAACCCTAATTATTCACAAAAGATATTAAGGTTATCCCTTTACAACATTTAACCTTATTTTCAAATTAAAGGCATCATTGTCCATCAATTAAACCCATTAAACTTATCTTACATTAAAACTATCACTTTTATCCATTTAATCCATAACAAGATCATTATGCTTATTTATCATCAACGTGTAATTCATTATACTCTATTACTCATATGAACGTTATTAATCACCAATTCAACCTCGATTCATGAGAAAACCCTAATTACTTCATTTAGGTTGTTTATCCATCAATTAAGAACTTTAATGCTCGAAATAACTTAGACTTTGCATATTCCAATTTTAATCATGAAATTAATCAATTAAAGCCATTAATAGTCAAATTAGTCAACATTAGGGTTTCAAGGCCCATTAAAGTATATTCATGCATATGAAACCTCCAAATTAACTAATTACATGCAAATTCATCCTTTTTCAATCTTAATGATCCTTTTTACCATTAACAGGCCTAGATCAACTTTAATCATCTATTAAACCCTACTAATCACTTTAATCATACCAAAATAGGGTTCTTTAACAATTAACACATTAAAATTCATATCATCCATTATTTTTCGAATTTCATCAGGAATCAGGCTTCAATTATATTTTTATTGTATTCCTCTCATTTTTCTGAGAAAAATTCATATATAACATGTACTCATCGGAGCTACCAATTAATTATTATGAATTTATCAAAATTCACTTACTTTCATCCAACGGGAAGTCGCCACGTGTCCAGGCCCATGCAACGTCGCGGCTTGGTTTAGAACATTTCGAAATCTCGTTTTTGCCCCTGCGCAAGTCAAGAGTGTCTTCAGTCCACGGAGGGTATATTAGTCCATCTCCTGGGGACCTTCTTCAAGCTCGGGGACGACCACTGCGGCAACCCTAGCCGCGGCTTGCGGCCCTCGTCCTCCCTCTCTTGGACTCTGGCAACCACTAGGAGAGGTTCTGCTACCCCCGGCGGTCCTTGGCGCACGCGCAGGTCCCACTGGATCGGGGCCACGCTTGCCAAGAGACATCGTAACAAGCCTGCGATCAAGGCAGACATGCCGCCTTCCTACAGCAGTTGCGTGAGCCGCCTCCGCCATCTTCGAGGTTCAAAGCTCCCGGAAAAGTGCTGCCTGCCTCCGCCACTCACCCTTGTAGCTAACCACACCCTGGCCCACGGCCAAGATGGTCGGGCATGCGGGCTCTTGGCCCCCGACCTGCAGTGGTGTTGCAGTCTACCTGCTAGAGCTGCGCGCATGCGCGGGCAAGGGGGTGTTGGCCGATCTCTTCAAGTCGTCATGGGTGCATCCTGCTCCCATTAAAACCTCCCCTCTGCTCCTTGGTCTCCTCGTACCAATCTATACCCTCTTCTAGGGTTTTCAAGGGAAAGAAGATAAGGAAAAGAGGGATGGCTGCGTGAGTTCTCCTTTGGCCCTAGCCAGGAACTCTGTCCTTTTATAAATGAGGAGGGCAACGCCCTAGAAAACTTGCCCATAACGACATAGAGGTCTCTTCAAAAGGAAACCTTCTCTCTTCTTAAACAAAATTTCTCTTTTAAGTAATTATTGAATTATCTAAGATTCTTGATTATCAAGGAATTTCAAAAGAAACTCTCTCTCTTATTCTCTCTATGTTTTCTTTTTAATTCATAGGCATGAATTTCTGTTTTCCTCTTTTAGAAAAAATATTCCCCTTTTTGACAATACTACTAAATTTCATTAATAGTGTATCCCATTATCTTCTTAATTTCTTTTATCGATATTTCCTCTTTTTTTTGATTGGGACTTCTTGAATCCCAATAAAACTCAAAGAATTCGAAATTCTTTGTTTAAGGAACACTCATTATCATTAAATGCATCAATATGCAATATTCGCATTATCTTTCCTATTTCTTTTTAAAATAATTCCTTTTTGAGAATCTCTCTTGTTTTCTCCTTTATTTTACTCATTAGCATTCCTTTTACCATTATAAATCATTGGGATACGAAATCCCACTAAGGATAACTCAATTATCCATCTTTCCACTTAATTTTCCACATTTCCTCAATGTATTCAATTTCTTTCTTCATAAAGAAATATTTAATTAATATTTTCTTTTTCTTATTTCTTTTCTTTGCAACTTTAGACTCCTTGGAACCCAAGGAATCCAAGAGGCACGAAATCCTCTTTGGATTTGCCTTCTAGAGGTTTCTACATATTTCTTTTCTTAAAATTCAATTATCCATTTAGTAATTGAATTTCCTTTGTTATTTTCCTTTTATTGGGCCCAATAGCCAATAAAGCCCACAAATCAGACAACAAGGCTATTTTAAACGAAATCCAATTATTCTCAACCAAATATATGATTATTTGTTCAAACATCTTTTAATATGAGAGATTATATTTCTCACCACTTGAACCCAAAAATTGAGGTTATAACATCCTTCCCCTCTTATAGGAATTTTGTCCTCAAAATTTAGGCAAGCAAACAAACAATTCAGGATAAGACTTTTCCATGTCCATCATTGGCCCCTATGTGGCTTTTCCGTACTCATGGCGCTTCCACAGAACCTTTATCATCACTTATTCTTTTCCCTGAGTTCTTTCACTCTGGCGTCTATAAACTGCACAGGTGACTCAGGTCATTTCAGCCTCCCTTGGGGCTCACTAGGTTCATTGCTCAGCACATGGTCGGGTACCTCACATAGTACTCTAAATTGGACACATGGAAAACATCTCCCATTACTCTATCCTGAGGGGTAGGGTCAACCTAACCTTCTCCACCCATCCATCTCTAATGGACCCATGTATCGGGAATTCAGCTCTCTTAATTATAACTTAGAGGGGTCGGATTTTCATGTCACATATTCTCCCACAGTGAACTGCATGTCAGTCTACTTTGCACCTGCTCACGACTCTTATCGTCTCTAGGCTCCTTTCAGCCATTGCATGATCAAAGTGACTTTATCTACATGTACTGTGGTCCCTTTTCTAACCATCATGTGGTCCTTTCACCAACATCACCTTACTGAAGTGGTGACCGACACAACCTCCCTTACAGAGCTTCACATCAAACCCGATACTGGCTATGGTGGTCATTGTCACATCTTTCATAGGACAAGAATTGTCTCTAGATATTACCCTGAATGAGCACACATGCCCTCATCAGACCCTTTAGTCTGGATCATACTAACCATAGTTAGGGGTGATAAACTACACTAACATTAAGTTCTTCATGTTCCCACTTCCACTTTATGGAAGTGAACCTTTATGTCAAACTCAAGAATCATTGAACTCACTTCATGGTGTAGTTGAACCATCTCTCTCATGGTTAGTTCAACTAGATCTGTCCCTTGACAGAACTCTTTCTTTCTCATGTTTTCTAGGTAAGGTGACCTACCATAACCCATATTGTATCTCGACCTTCCTCGATCCAGGGAAGACTTATCACAACATCCATAGTGTTGAGCTCTCATTCCCTCTCAGGGATTCTTTTGTTCTCTATATCGATACACTGGGTTACTGGGGTTCGTCCTTTACCTCCTGGCTTGCATGGCCATAAACCACATGCAACCTCATCTTAAGCATCCAAAGTGCTATTGCCATTTTCCATGGGGTATGATGATCTTCAATCATGATTTCCGGTATGTCATGATTCTTTCAAGATCAAAACCTCTAAAACCCTAAACCACTCTAGTCGAGGTTTCGTCACCTTCTCTTCCAAAGAAGTGCATCTGAGGTTCTACCACCATCCTTTCATTGCACCAAGGACTAGACTGGCTAACCAAACAACCTTTAACTTTTCAACGCATCTTGTTATATTCTGAGTGTTATCCAAACACCTCTCCTTTTCGAACTTAGGGTTAGCCAAACAACCTCTTCTATTTTCTAGTCAAACAAGTCAGATGTATCTCAACCAGAGCATCCATTACCACTTCACATCCTTAGGTATTAGGTAACATTATACCTTCAGGTATTTCACTTATCATGTCACCTCAAACTATGTGTTTATCTTCATAAGAACACTCTCTGATTCCATCATCATGGTGATCAAACTCAACCTAGTATAACTTGTAAGTTCCACATAACTCATGATAAAAACATCCTCATAAGGTGACTACCTCATTCCTCTTAGGGTTTACAAACCATCCATGTATCATTCACTTTACCAGGGTATATATCTTCTCTATCCCATTTCTCATGGCAACGCTCCAACCTACATCATCTCTTATCCTTGGTGTATGACATGCATAATGCCCTATCTCTCACCCCCATAACAAGAGGAAATAAGCATTTGGCTGCAGTCCAAATACAGAGTTCTTCTTGTTCCGAGAGTAGAGATGGTACATCCCACCTTGCCAGTACACCTTTAAATCTGAGTTGCAACGTGCCACATATGCCTCTTCATCACAA
The DNA here is from genome assembly GCA_963693085.1 of Alisma plantago-aquatica. Taxonomy (NCBI): domain Eukaryota; kingdom Viridiplantae; phylum Streptophyta; class Magnoliopsida; order Alismatales; family Alismataceae; genus Alisma; species Alisma plantago-aquatica. The sequence goes on from OY856411.1 coordinate 1,099,421,843, forward strand.
CCATCATGATATCAAACAAGTCTTGAACCTACTGAGGTTTATATCCTTGGTCATTTCCTCTAGGTCTATAGGGTACCGATTCTTTTGGGGTCATCCCTCTTCCCTCATGCATCAAGAGAGTGCCCTACTCATCTATCTGTTGGGTCCCATGAGTTCATGAAGGTGATCAATCTCCTAACCCATGGCCCTCAGACAATGATAGCTGTTACCTCCCGACCCTATGGTCGTGTGCAACTGGGGAATTAGGCAACTCCTACTTTCATCGGTCTTACCCCTACCTGACCCTAGGATAGACTTTAGGGTTCTCCATTACAGTACATGTTCACATAGAACCTTACCCAAGTCTTCATCATCTCTCTTTCTGCATTCATGGGCTGACCTTCATCCTTTCATTGAGATCATGGCAACATGCCTATCTTGGTCAAGCCCTATACCGGTTACCTCCATGGTAACACATCAGCATGCACTTAGAGATGGATATCTATGGGCCTACGGGTTCATACTCATACCATGTACTTTTCACTTAGTTTCTCAAGATCCTAAGAAACGTCTTCAGGTCACCCTAAACTAATCAAAACTGATATACCCCTTCCAAAGGGGTCCCTCTCCCAGGATGGGAGGAAACTATCTCTTGTCAACAAGGTCACAAAAGCTCTTCGGTCTAGGGTTTACATCCACACGAGCCTACTTAACCCTAGAAAGCTACTAAGGCAAAAACCGATCACCTACTGAACCATGCTTGGTCATACTTGTCCTCCTTCCTCAATGTTGGATCGAGATCATACTTTCCTTTATCATCAACCTAGCTATGAGGGGTTCATTACACATACTTTAAACTTAAGGGACTTTCCTTTGCCTTTATTCATGTCGCGTACCATGCTCACTTCTATAGGAACTCAACTTCTCATCATGAGTCTTAGGTACACCACTTCCCCTCTTAGGCCCGGGAACCCTAGGTTCACTTTTAGGTGTCCAGCAGCACGCTCTATCTCTGAACCATGAATCACGCTTGCAAAAGGCATCTCGTGCACTTCGTCTCGATCAACACTTAGGGTTGGGTCCTCCTTAAGGACAACTAACAAGGTACAAGGCCTCAAAACCTGCTACCAAACCTTTCTAGGTCTAAGGAACTCTTCTTCCTACCTCAAAAGGTAAACACCTATATTATAGGCACATAGGCACCAGATGCTTCATCTTCATCTCTAGGGTTTGGTCCTTCTAAAGGCAACCAAGATATCATCAACTTTTAGGGATCGATCATGAAGCAGCCACTATCATCCATTGTTTAGGGTTTTAGGCTTCCAACCTTCTTGCTGGGTTTCCTGCTCTCTCTAGAGCTAACCCTACATCCAACCTCACCATTAGAGGTCCTCTCTTTATGAAGGTTCAACCTTAAAGGCATGCTCTACATGGGTGATGCCTAGGTTTGAACTTATGTTTGCTCAAGATCATCCTTAACCCCTTTATGCTCCATCATAATTCCTTATCCAGGGTTTCACCCTACTGTCAGCACTATGGCGTGCCCTAGGTGTCATCTATACCCTACTTACACAAACTCATAGGGTTTCTAAGGTTCTTCACTATCCTCATCATCTAAGGAGCTATCCTGTACCCTAACATGCACGACCCTTCCCAGGGTTGGGTTGCCAAAGGTGTTAGGTCATCCATGGATCATATGGCATCCCAAAGGCATGTCCCTTCAAGCACCTGGTCCAACTCATCTCTCTCTAACCTTCACTTAGGGTTAGGGTTAGCACCATCCTCAGAGGATGTGCCAGGTCTCTGCTTGCAATGGAGATCTCTATCTCCAAATCTATCTTATCCTCCTAACGAGAAGGTCTACTCTCAGGTCTATCCTGAGGACATGACATCTCATGTCATACGACCTAAGCATGTATCTATTCTTTATTTTGCGCTTAATCTATTAAGCTTATGTCCATGACATCTTATTTACATGCCTTTCATTAATTCAGTGGAGGATTCCTTAAACCTTATTAACCTTACCCATACCTCAGGAGGGTGAGGAGGAGAAAGAAAACCCTAATCCTTTAGGTCCTTATCAGAATTTTGTGATGAGAAGGGATGAATAAGATGAGAAGTCCTAAAAGTATCTTATTTCGATTCATACCCTAAGACTTTGGCCAGGCGGTCACACGGGTCCGGGAGTCCTCGTATTCCGACTAGCGGTGCGGAGGAAAATCTTGCCAGCCCCCGGTCGTGATCCCTTTCTAGACACCTCCGTCTTTCGGATACTCCTCTAATAACTCCCTTGGGTTCTATGGAGTTTGTAAAATTTAATAATTATTAATGGTTAAATGAGGAACCTAAGCTCTGATACCAAATGTTACGACCCCACCTCCCGATAACCCCCAATTAAGGGAGACCAAGAGGTCGAAGCCGCACCCATTAATCCCGGATCAAAGGTTCGACATATAACCATAAACAATTATTAAATTCTAACAGACTATACTGAAAATGGTAATAAAATTTTTCTTTACATACCTTTTGAAAACTTGGATCTCTATTCTTCTATCCATACCGATGCTAATCTATCTAATCCTCCTTTGCACTTTAATTCTCATTTAGTATCATATGTGCCCCTTTACTGTTTGTTCTTTTCATTGTACCTAAAACGCCGACAAACAAAACGTCGGTCAGCCATAGCTGGTATGTGGGGGAAACAATAATCTTGCAACTATGATAACCATGTAATTATTCAATTAATCATTAATCAGTCAAGATTACATTTTACATATAACATCCGCGATCCATGAGTACCCTATCCTCTGTTCTATCCCTGCAGTGGACCTGGATCCTACCTTCCTTATGGTAGATCCCCATTAAACCCCTCATGGTGCCACCCATAGGTGAACCAGTTTCTAGGGTTGAGTCACATGGCACTACCCGTAAGTAGCCCACTCCTTAACTCATGGTAGGCTAATGAGTTGCATGGCACTACACGTAGGTAGCCCAATTTCTAACTCTCGATAACCTAGACCTTGCTCTAGGATTACCCCTTTTTAGCCCTTTTCAAAGTAACAGAGGTGGACCCGGATCTAGCCAGTTATATATCTAATCATTTATAGTGATAATCATAGTCACTTTACAGTTGCATGAAATAAATAAACATCCAACAGTTTAGTTGCATTCAATGCGATTAAACATCTGGGAATCCATCGGAAAACTAACTCGGGTAGTCATAAGCGTAACCACATACCTGTACATGCAGATTTGAGACAGAATAGTCCAATCAACAATAGGCAAGCAAGCATTCAATAAGATCCTGAAACAAACATCCAACATTTTCTATCATGGATCATGGCATCCAAGTCTAATAGACCTATTCGAGTCCTAGGGTTACTATTTCATTTTTAGGGTTTCTATTGCAATTAGGGTTTCCTTTCATCTTTTACTATTTTAAACCCTAATTATTCACAAAAGATATTAAGGTTATCCCTTTACAACATTTAACCTTATTTTCAAATTAAAGGCATCATTGTCCATCAATTAAACCCATTAAACTTATCTTACATTAAAACTATCACTTTTATCCATTTAATCCATAACAAGATCATTATGCTTATTTATCATCAATGTGTAATTCATTATACTCTATTACTCATATGAACGTTATTAATCACCAATTCAACCTCGATTCATGAGAAAACCCTAATTACTTCATTTAGGTTGTTTATCCATCAATTAAGAACTTTAATGCTCGAAATAACTTAGACTTTGCATATTCCAATTTTAATCATGAAATTAATCAATTAAAGCCATTAATAGTCAAATTAGTCAACATTAGGGTTTCAAGGCCCATTAAAGTATATTCATGCATATGAAACCTCCAAATTAACTAATTACATGCAAATTCATCCTTTTTCAATCTTAATGATCCTTTTTACCATTAACAGGCCTAGATCAACTTTAATCATCTATTAAACCCTACTAATCACTTTAATCATACCAAAATAGGGTTCTTTAACAATTAACACATTAAAATTCATATCATCCATTATTTTTCGAATTTCATCAGGAATCAGGCTTCAATTATATTTTTATTGTATTCCTCTCATTTTTCTGAGAAAAATTCATATATAACATGTACTCATCGGAGCTACCAATTAATTATTATGAATTTATCAAAATTCACTTACTTTCAGCCAACGGGAAGTCGCCACGTGTCCAGGCCCATGCAACGTCGCGGCTTGGTTTAGAACATTTCGAAATCTCGTTTTTGCCCCTGCGCAAGTCAAGAGTGTCTTCAGTCCACGGAGGGTATATTAGTCCATCTCCTGGGGACCTTCTTCAAGCTCGGGGACGACCACTGCGGCAACCCTAGCCGCGGCTTGCGGCCCTCGTCCTCCCTCTCTTGGACTCTGGCAACCACTAGGAGAGGTTCTGCTACCCCCGGCGGTCCTTGGCGCACGCGCAGGTCCCACTGGATCGGGGCCACGCTTGCCAAGAGACATCGTAACAAGCCTGCGATCAAGGCAGACATGCCGCCTTCCTACAGCAGTTGCGTGAGCCGCCTCCGCCATCTTCGAGGTTCAAAGCTCCCGGAAAAGTGCTGCCTGCCTCCGCCACTCACCCTTGTAGCTAACCACACCCTGGCCCACGGCCAAGATGGTCGGGCATGCGGGCTCTTGGCCCCCGACCTGCAGTGGTGTTGCAGTCTACCTGCTAGAGCTGCGCGCATGCGCGGGCAAGGGGGTGTTGGCCGATCTCTTCAAGTCGTCATGGGTGCATCCTGCTCCCATTAAAACCTCCCCTCTGCTCCTTGGTCTCCTCGTACCAATCTATACCCTCTTCTAGGGTTTTCAAGGGAAAGAAGATAAGGAAAAGAGGGATGGCTGCGTGAGTTCTCCTTTGGCCCTAGCCAGGAACTCTGTCCTTTTATAAATGAGGAGGGCAACGCCCTAGAAAACTTGCCCATAACGACATAGAGGTCTCTTCAAAAGGAAACCTTCTCTCTTCTTAAACAAAATTTCTCTTTTAAGTAATTATTGAATTATCTAAGATTCTTGATTATCAAGGAATTTCAAAAGAAACTCTCTCTCTTATTCTCTCTATGTTTTCTTTTTAATTCATAGGCATGAATTTCTGTTTTCCTCTTTTAGAAAAAATATTCCCCTTTTTGACAATACTACTAAATTTCATTAATAGTGTATCCCATTATCTTCTTAATTTCTTTTATCGATATTTCCTCTTTTTTTTGATTGGGACTTCTTGAATCCCAATAAAACTCAAAGAATTCGAAATTCTTTGTTTAAGGAACACTCATTATCATTAAATGCATCAATATGCAATATTCGCATTATCTTTCCTATTTCTTTTTAAAATAATTCCTTTTTGAGAATCTCTCTTGTTTTCTCCTTTATTTTACTCATTAGCATTCCTTTTACCATTATAAATCATTGGGATACGAAATCCCACTAAGGATAACTCAATTATCCATCTTTCCACTTAATTTTCCACATTTCCTCAATGTATTCAATTTCTTTCTTCATAAAGAAATATTTAATTAATATTTTCTTTTTCTTATTTCTTTTCTTTGCAACTTTAGACTCCTTGGAACCCAAGGAATCCAAGAGGCACGAAATCCTCTTTGGATTTGCCTTCTAGAGGTTTCTACATATTTCTTTTCTTAAAATTCAATTATCCATTTAGTAATTGAATTTCCTTTGTTATTTTCCTTTTATTGGGCCCAATAGCCAATAAAGCCCACAAATCAGACAACAAGGCTATTTTAAACGAAATCCAATTATTCTCAACCAAATATATGATTATTTGTTCAAACATCTTTTAATATGAGAGATTATATTTCTCACCACTTGAACCCAAAAATTGAGGTTATAACAGGCACACTAGCTTCCCTATGTCATTCTTCCTGGAGATCTGCATGGAGATGAAGGAAACTGTGCATAGAAAAAGGAGGTTGTCTAGAATAAGAAGAAAACAACAAGGAAACGTGTTTCCAGCAAATCGACGTGAAGAAGGAGAAACAAATGGAGGAATAGGAAGAATAGATGAAAGAGAATATAAATGAAAAGAAAAAGGGAGTGAGGTGCCAAGTGAGCACATACAATGAGGCAAACTAGAGAAACATATTTTAATTTGAGATGGATGATCAAATAGCTAAAACTTGAATGTATTGATGTTTCAGTACACTTGAGTGTATTGTAGCAACCGGACGGCTAAAAACTTGAATGTATTGATGTGTCAGTACACTTGAGTGTATTGTAGTGACCGGATGGCTAAAAACTTGATGTTTCATTACACTTGAGTGTATTGTAGCTCCAATATATATATATATATATATATATATATATATATATATATATATATATATATATATATATCAGTGTTCAGAAAAGCGCTATTCGGTGTACGAGTGAACGGGGCACTGAATAGAGTATAAGCGATATGCGGGAGTATATGCGGGAGTATATGCAGTTTTGGATTTTTTAATAAATTAATATATCTATGTGTATTTATATATCAGTCATATAGAATTATATATCACATTGAACAATTACATACAAGGACAACATAGAATGATTAATTAGAAGAAAGGGAGCAGCAATATCATATAAATATTTAATTAGAAACAACAAAAATATCATATAAATTTCATTTCTTCAATTCCATGTATGTGTGTTTGGAAAAGCGATGATTAAGCGGCCGCATAAGCGGGTAATCGGCCGCATAATCGGGCTTGGACCGATTATTGGTCCGCTTTGACATATGCGGTGCGGTCCCCTATCCGAACCGCTTAAGCGTCTGCATATGCGGCCGCAAGGACCGATTTCCTGAACACTGATATATATATATATATATATATATATATATATATATATATATAGAGAGAGAGAGAGAGAGAGAGAGAGAGAGAGTCAGGCTAGAATACACTCGAGTGTATCCGGAGCGGAATACACTCAAGTTGTTTTTCATGATGCAATATTTTTTTTGAAAATCTAATCCATTGATCTTCTTAAACGTCTCGTGAACAACTCATACGCAAAATTTGAGCACATTTGGATATGTATAGCTCATGTTATGAAGACCACAAAAATTATGCATTTCAAATTAGTTTCACGCGTTGATTTTGTTTCCCTTGGATGAGTGACTTACACTCATCCAAATGGGCTCAAAATTTGTATGTAGCCTAGTTATAGTATGACGGTGAAGATCAACAGTTTACATTTTGCAAAAATTAGTCTTGATATGCAAACACACTTGAGTGTATTTGTGTGATCCGTACACTCGAGTGTATTCTAGCCTGACTCTCTCTCTCTCTCTCTCTCTCTCTCTCTATATATATATATATATATATATATATATATATATATGCACGCAGACACACACACACACACACACATATATATATATATATATATATATATATATATATAGAGAGAGAGAGAGAGAGAAAGAGAGAGAGAGAAAGAGAGAGAGAATTGAGATACAATACACTCGAGTGTATAGGGGCGCCTATACACCTCAGTTTCAATCTATCCGATCACGATCCAGATGAAAGGGGAACATCAAAAAAAAAACAAAGCGCAAGCCCCGTTAACGGCCATCCGCTTGGGTCTTTGACACCATGTGACACATTTTAATGGACCCTACCACCTGTTTCCAACACATTTCTCTCCCACCTCTTTCCTCTCTACTCCTCCTCTCTTAGTTGTGCCCCCCTTCTCCTCTCTTAGCCGCACTTCTATCACAGACCAGGCCAATGATCTGCTTAGGTCATGAACTCTGACTTCATTCCAGGATGACCCTTCTTCCTCTCTGATTCATCCTCTTCACATCTTCCTCTCCCCTTCTTCTTCTCCTCTTATTCCTCTCCGCTTCTCCCTCTTTGATTCTTCCTCTTTGCTTCTTCCTCTCCTCTTCTTCCGCTCCGCTTATTCCTCTCCATTTTTTTCTCTATGCTTCTTCCTCTCCCCTTCTTCCTTTCTGATTCTTCTTCTACCCGATGTTGTTGTTTTCTCCTTCACACTCATTTGATCCGTCACACTCAGAAGGCATCCAAGCTGGGCAGTCGCTTCTCAGATGTGCACCTGATAGCCAGACACAACTAAGCTCCAGACACCATCGCTCACACCTAGACGTGACCCAGTCAACGTTTCCAGCTAGCCCAAGACACTTGAAATGACCGTATTGCGAAAATAGGATTAAATAATGCGGAAGCGTTCATCAAGCAGCGGATTAGTGAAAATCACTAAAAATTAAAACTTTTTGCAAAGAGATCCACACATAGTAAATCTTTTTCTTTAAGAGCCAAAGTATAACACATTTACTTTTTGGATCAAAGGTACATATCATGCATCATCTCTTTCTGAGAATTACAAGCATCAGCTGACCTGTTAAGCTAAACACATGTAGTATAAAATCTCGAGACACTAATCCAAAATCTCGAAAGCACTAACTACTACTCCGAGGACCTGAGAGTACAAAGACAACACATAGGACTCTATCAACATCTATACTAGGCATGACAGCCAGTGTCTCCATCTGAGGCTTCACTGCTATCTCTGCTGCTACTGCTATCCTTCACCTACTTAAGGATTCCTATCTCCTCGTCCGCGTCCATCTAAAAATGTGGTTTCCACGGGGGTGAGACAATTATAAAAATTGCCCCAGTGAGAGATATAACTCTCCGCCAGTAACATTATTATTGCAACTTAAGAAGATAATTATGAATGGAGGAATCATATTTATATGGCAGCAGATATTTTAATGTCTAACAGATTAGAACATTATTCTATATCAGAAGCATTGCAACTATAACTTGATAGAATCAACATGTCACTTATCCTTTAATGAATATGAAGAACATGTATAAAATCTACACACTACAAAATCACTACCACTGCATTAACTCTCTTCATGCTTAAATCATAATTCTAAAGCCTGACATTATCATTGTAGAGTCATGGCCTGTAGCCATACTCTTTTCACAAAATTTTGGGATCTTAATCCCTCAATTCAACATTGGGAACTCTCATCCCTTCACAATTTCAGTACCATAACCATGTGATTCTGGGTATTCAAACCCTGAGCTCATCATCTGAACATTGTTACCACATTCTCAGGTAACTAACACCTTTAGGTCATCTGACCAAAATAAGTATGATACTTGCTACACAAGCATCCATCATGGCACTTGAGGCCCATAACTCTCTTGCTACCTCTTACCTGGAAACAAGGTATATTATGGCACCCAAGGCCCAATAAACAAATTCAAATTAATAACATATCACAGCTCATACCTGGCTATGCCCATCATTTCATGATACCTGCATGGTTAGCACATATGATAGCAACACATCAATTATCTATCAACATCATGCAAAAACAATGTATTAATAATTCAAGGGTATTACCCTTAATCCTTTACCAGGATTAGGATTTCCATCACACATCTCATGTATCATTCATCCAATCATATTGGACTTATATCACAATAAGGTATAGCAGTATTTGGGGTGTTGGATATGATATCTATCATATCTTGATGTCTCACTTCCCTCAACACCATTAACTTTCTTAAGTTCACATACTTAGCTTGTATTACGGTATTACCCATCCTAATACTTTATGCACCAGTTTATCACATTCATCATGTAAAGTAGTGATCAATTGTCACTTACTTGGAATATACAACTATTTCCAATACTATGAATTCATACATAAGTCAGGAATTAATAAAAAGACTATGTTAGGTCCTTTTCAAAACAACTCTAAGTCAAGCATAGAGTACCGTGGCCGTGCAACCAAAAACGGCCGTGCAGCCTTACACGGTCATGCTACAGGAGTTCACCTCATGAATCATATTCAAGTATGAATTCATGCTATCAACTTCTCAACTTGATTAGGTCATATCACCCTTCAGTTGAGTACATACAACTATGATTAACATAGTGTATCAAGTCATTGATCCTATAAGCAATTAGGGATTCATCCCTTAATTGGCACTAATCACTTAGGTACTATTAGGGTTTCAACCTTTGTACCTTCATTGATTATCATTACTAAACATCATTGGATCAATGGATCATTCATTATGTTTATTCTCAAGAGATTCAATCACATTGAACCTCCATTACATAAGGTATCCAATTGAATTAGGGTTTTCAATGTTGATTCCTTCAATCATTGAATTCTTGGAACCAATCATCAATTGGACCTATACTCATACTTCAATTAAGTTTAATAGGTCAACCTTCAACTGATTTGACCCTCAATTGACCCTCAATTGGTCATCAATTAGGGTTTGATTCAATTGAATTAGGGTTTGGAATCGATGATTCAACAACACTAATCAATGTAAGATTAGTTACTTTAAAACCATTGAACCATCAACCAAATTGGGTATGACCTGACCCCAAAAGGTCTTGCGGTCGTTTAGATGACCTCCAAACGGTCTTGATACCGTTTTCCCATCATATCACTCAAATCCAAGCCATCCAATTAAGGTTTGGATCATTGGATTGATCTCCAAATCAGCAATTGATTACACTTCAACTTAGTGACATTGGATCTTCAATTGCTTAACCATACTCAACCCTAGACCTACAAACGTTCTTGGGTGACCCCCAAACGGTCTTGAGACCGTTTGGATGAGCTCCAAACGGTCTTGATACCGTTTGGCTCATCCAAATCTTGGATTCTAGTGAAAAATCATCAAGGTTTGGTCTATTGAGTTGATCAACACATCAACACATAATTGCAATATGATTTGGTACCTTTGGACCTTCAATTGGTCAACTATACTTAACCCCAGACCTCCAAACGGTCTTGGGTGATCCCCAAACGGTCTTGAACCCGTTTGGGTGATTCCCAAACGGGTTTGAAACCGTTTGGGCTAATCAACCCAAAATCTCAAATCAACTCATTGGAATTTCAGCACTAATTCCAATTAGGGTTTGCCTAATTGATTAGCCTTCAACTCATGATTCCTTGGGAATTAACCCCTCAAATTTGGTGAGTCATTAATAAACATAATTAGGAACAGTAATCTCAAACTGTCAACCCTTGGTCAACGCACTCAAACGGTTTTGAAACCAATTTCCCAAAAAGGTCAAGTTAATCAGGTTGAAAATCAGCACTTAATCCAATTAGGTTTACCTAATTGATTAGCCTTCAACTCACGATTTCTTGGTATTTAACCCATAAAATTTGGTGAGTCATTCAAAAACATCATTAGGAACAATAATCCCAAACGGTAAACCCTTTGTCAACGCACTCAAACAGTTTTGAAACCGTTTTCCCAAAAAGGTCAAGTTAATCAGGTTGAAAAATCAGCACTTAATCTAATTAGGTTTACCTAATTGATTTGCCTTCAACTCACAATTCCTTTGGAGTTAATCCCTCAAATTTGGAGGGTTATCAACCAACATAATTATTAATAGGAATCCCAAACGGTAAACCCTTGGGCAACCATCTCGAATGGTTTTGAAACCATTTTCTCCCAAACGGTTTGCAAACCGTTTGGTCACCAAACAGTTTGGTGAAACCGTTTGGTCCAACCAAACTTTGAAACCGTTTGCCCAAGATATATTTGGGGAGGTGTGTGATTATGATGATGTCATCATCATAAATCTCCAAAATCACGAAATCTACTGTGATTTCCATGGAAATTGCATCAATCAACCAAAGTTAATTTCAGAAATGTAGAAATGTTCACCAATTGATAAAGAATTGACTGCAATAATAAGATTAAGGGTTCAAGTTATAAAACCCGCCTCCAATTGAGCTACAAAGCTCCAAGATCACGGCAAAAATGGTGAATGAAGCTCCCTTCACTATTACAAGGGTCGTCCTCAAGCTTTGAGTGAAAAGAATCGGTTAGGATTGAAGAGGAGATCGAAATAGGAAGGAATCCATAATTTATTTTCGATTTCCACCATGGAATCAAGGAGAAATGAATTAAGAACCTTACCAACAGGTTGGGAGTCATCCTCCTGCTCCTCCCTAGCTCCTTGGTCGGTTTTGCAAGCAAGGGGATGAAAGAAATCCGAAAAGGCCTTGGTTTGGGCTTGGAAATGACACTTTTATAAGGAAATTGATGAGAGAGAAAAATGCTTTATAAAAATCCAATTAATCCCAAAAATGTGGCCGCCTCTTCCCCCTTATCTTCCTTAGGGACGAGGCTATCTTGTTTGCCTATTATTCCTCTCAATTATCCATGATTTAAAGAAAAGCAAATCAAGCACCTCAAATCATATTATATTAATATCCATATGTGAGTGGATATTTCTTTTTCTTATAAAATTGTGTGTGAGTTATCCACTCCCTTGGAGATTTTCGTGGTCCTTGCAAGGCTCAAGGATATCCACACACATCTGATTTCAACCATTTTAATTTTGGTTGAAGGCCCTTTAATTAATACATTCATTTTTGCCCTAAATTGAATTAGGGTTTCACTTAAGATTAAATCTTGATTATTTTAATATCAAGATTCTCTCTCCTCCAACTTAATTAAAATGAGATGCCCCTCTCATTTTATTTGATCTACATGATGACAATAAACATTAAGGACCTTATTGAAGTGGTAATTTGCATATCAAACCCTAGGTTTTGGGTAAATTGCACATTACACCAAAACTAGGTTTTAATGCACAACATTGCTTTATCAACTCTTTCTTGGTATTCAAGCTTCCATAAGCCATACCTCAACATCATATTCACTCCCATGATGCTTCAACACATGAGGAACATATTATCATGCACAATTTGCACATAAACCCTTCAACTTGGGTAATTTGCACATTAGTCCAAAATAAGCAAACATTGCTTCAACATTGTCCAAACAGGACCAAAATTGAAACATAAGTTCCTCATAAGCCCTAATTACTTTTCCCAAGATAGAATTAAGAATATACTCAACCTTATTAGGCAAAACCTCTAGGGTTAATTCATAACCCAGGCCAGGGATGTTACAAATTATAAACCCCTAACAAGGATTTCGTCCCTGAAATCCCAGGAAAAAGGAGGAACAAATTATTCATTAATCATGCCCTCAAGTATCCACATATTATCTTATTATTATGGAGATACCATGGATCTATAATTCACACAAAGTTCCTTTCTTTAATTCCACCTTATCACTGTTTATGTTTATGCAGAGCATAAACCCCTAACATGTGATGTCCATATTATTGAAAGGAAGAAGCATAAAAGAACATACGTCTATCATCATCCAAAAATATTCACCAAAAGAGAAACATATATATCTAACAGAGATAATTCATTCAGCAATCCTTTATTCATAACGTTTATTTAGCAAACTCTGTGTAATTGGGAATGTTCACATAGTTCTTCCTATTAGTTGGGAATGTCACATAGCTTTTCCCTTATTGGTTGGGAATGTCACATAGCCCTTCCCTTTAAGTTGGGGATGTCACATAGCTTTCCCTTATTAGTTGGGAATGTCACATAGCTCTTCCCTTTATGTTGGGGATGTCACATAGCTTTCCCCTATTAGTTGGGAATGTCACATAGCTTTTCCCTTTATGTTGGGGATGTCACATAGCTTTCCCCTATTGGTTGGGAATGTCACATAGCTTTTCCCTTTATGTTGGGGATGTCACATAGCTTTCCCCTATTAGTTGGGAATGTCACATAGATTTTCCCTTTATGTTGGGGATGTCACATAGCTTTCCCCTATTGGTTGGGAATGTCACATAGCTTTTCCCTTTATGTTGGGGATGTCACATAGCTTTCCCCTATTGGTTGGGAATGTCACATAGCTTTTCCCTTTATGTTGGGGATGTCACATAGCTTTCCCCTATTGGTTGGGAATGTCACATAGCTCTTCCCTTTAAGTTGGGGATGTCACATAGCTTTCCCTTATTAGTTGGGAATGTCACATAGCTTTTCCCTTTATGTTGGGGATGTCACATAGCTTTCCCCTATTGGTTGGGAATGTCACATAGCTTTTCCCTTTATGTTGGGGATGTCACATAGCTTTCCCCTATTGGTTGGGAATGTCACATAGCTTTTCCCTTTATGTTGGGGATGTCACATAGCTTTCCCCTATTAGTTTCATTATACTCTCTATATTGTTTCAAAATGACTACTTGATCAGAGTAATCAAAAAGATAACAATCTAAGAGTTCCATACTTGCCTTATCTTCAATAACCATATACCTGGCCAGGGTATACAAGTATTGAGATTAGGTAGTATGCACTTTATTTGCTATCATATTCTTCACTTTTCATATCATTATACACACAGGATTTTCCATTCTTTACTTTTCTTCAGGCATCATTTCTATATCTCATCTTTCAGCACACAGATAAGGAAGATTATAAAATATTTTAAGGAACACTGAGTAAGATATGAATTCTCATCTCCCTTGTGTCCTTATAGGACTAGTCAAAGAAATTAAAAAACAATTACTTTCATATCTTTAACACATAGAATCATGATATGAAATATCAGATTGAATATATTTCATTTAAGTATCACCCCTCAAGGTCACCTACCACAGTAGGTTGATTTCAACACACAGTGTCCAATTACCTCATGTTGTTGCTTTTGCCTTTACTTAGTGGCTACTACCCTGGTGCACTAGGCATTTATTGCACTGGTGACACCAAAAACTTTGGCTTTTCAGAATATCTAGGCAAATGTCTCTAAAATTATAGAGAACTTACCTAAATTCATAGCTTATGGCCCCTCCTTGGGCATTATCATCACAAATGTACTATTTGTCTAGGCTTATGGCAGAGTCTACTTTCTTGCCATTTATTAATCTTTCCCACATTTCCACTATTCTAACATAACCATGTCACTCAGGAATCCTTTCAAAGCCCAAAGTTTATGCATTAAAGACTGGTAACTTAGGTTGTAATACTAGTATCCAGTCTTTTATATGCATCACCATTATCCTAATCTGCCCTTCAAGAGCATAACATAGGATTCTTTATCCTGATTAGGTCAAGGTGGGAATCCTCAGGAACTTGTTCTCCTCTTGCCTGGTTCCATGCACCCACTCCTGGTGCAACTACATTGCCCTTAGCAATGTGTTCCTCATGTTCTCCAGTCATTTTCAAGCTCTTCTTCTCCTATGTGAGCAGAATATACTATCAGATAAACTAGAAGACACTTAGAACAAACTCTACAACCTTAGTCCTATGTCTCTATAGACTCAGCGAACCTAGAGCTCTGATACCACTAATTGTGACGACCGTCTCGTGAAAATAGGATTAACTAATGCGGAAGCGTTCATCAAGCAGCGGATTAGCGAAAATCACTAAAAATTAAAACTTTTTGCAAAGAGATCCACACATAGTAAATCTTTTTCTTTAAGATCCAAAGTATAACACATTTACTTTTTGGATCAAAGGTACATATCATGCATCATCTCTTTCTGAGAATTACAACCATCAACTGACCTGTTAAGCTAAACACAGGTAGTATAAAATCTAGAGACACTGATCCAAAATCTCGAAAGCACTAACAACTACTCCGAGGACCTGAGAGTATAGAGACGACACATAGGACTCTATCAACATCTATACAAGGCATGACAGCCAGTGTCTCCATCTGAGGCTTCACTGCTATCTCTACTGCTACTGCTGTCCTTCACCTACTGAAGGATTCCTGTCTCCTCGTCCGCGTCCATCTAAAAATGAGGTTCCCACGAGGGTGAGACAATTATAAAAATTGCCCCAGCGAGAGATATAACTCTCCGCCAGTAACATTATTATTGCAACTTAAGAAGATAATTATGAATGGAGGAATCATATTTATATGGCAGCAAATATTTTAATGTCTAACAGATTAGAACATTATTCTATATCAGAAGCATTGCAACTATAACTTGATAGAATCAACATGTCACTTATCCTTTAATGAATATGAAGAACATGTATAACATCTACACACTACAGAATCACTACCACTGCATTAACTCTCTTCAGGCTTAAATCATAATTCTAAAGCCTGACATTATCATTGTGGAGTCATGGCCTGTAGCCATACTCTTTTCACAAAATTTTGGGATCTTAATCCCTCAATTCAACACTGGGAACTCTCATCCCTTCACAATTTCAATACCATAACCATGTGATTCTGGGCATTCAAACCCTTAGCTCATCATCTGAACATTGTTACCACATTCTCAGGTAACTAACACCTTTAGGTCATCTGACCAAAATAAGTATGATACTTGCTACACAAGCATCCATCATGGCACTTGAGGCCCATAACTCTCTTGCTACCTCTTACCTGGAAACAAGGTATATTATGGCACCCAAGGCCCAATAAACAAATTCAAATTAATAACATATCACAGCTCATACCTGGCTATGCCCATCATCTCATGATACCTGCATGATTAGCACATATGATAGCAGCACATCAATTATCTATCAACATCATGCAAAAACAATGTATTAATAATTCGAGGGTATTACCCTTAATCCTTTACCAGGATTAGGATTTCCATCACACATCTCATGTATCATTCATCCAATCATATTGGACTTATATCACAACAAGGTATACCAGTATTTGGGGTGTTGGATATGATATCTATCATATCTTGATGTCTCACTTCCCTCAACACCATTAACTTTCTTAAGGTCACATACTTAGCTTGTATTAGGGTATTACCCAATTTAATACTTTATGCACCAGTTTATCACATTCATCATGTAAAGTAGTGATCATTTGTCACTTACTTGGAATATAGAACTATTGCCAATACTATGAATTCATACATAAGTCAGGAATTAATAAAAAGACTATGTTAGGTCCTTTTCAAAACAACTCTAAGTCAAGCATAGAGTACCGTGGCCGTGCAACCAAAAACGGTCGTGCAAAGGGAAGCCACCACGGCCGTGCAGCCTTACACGGTCGTGCTACAGGAGTTCACCTCATGAATCATATTCAAGTATAAATTCATGCTATCAACTTCTCAACTTGATTATGTCATATCACCCTTCAGTTGAGTTCATACAACTATGATTAACATAGTGTATCAAGTCATTGATCCTATAAGCAATTAGGGATTCATCCCTTAATTGGCACTAATCACTTAGGTACTATTAGGGTTTCAACCTTTGTACCTCCATTGATTATCATTACTTAACATCATTGGATCAATGGATCATTCATTATCTTTATTCTCAAGAGATTCAATCACATTGAACCTCCATTACATAAGGTATCCAACTGAATTAGGGTTTTCAATGTTGATTCCTTCAATCATTGAATTCTTGGAACCAATCATCAATTGGACCTATACTCATACTTCAATTAAGTTTAATAGGTCAACCTTCAACTGATTTGACCCTCAATTGACCCTCAATTGGTCATCAATTAGGGTTTGATTCAAATGAATTAGGGTTTGGAATCGATGATTCAATAACACTAATCAATGTAAGATTAGTTACTTTGAAACCATTGAACCATCAACCAAATTGGGTATGACCTGACCCAAAACGGTCTTGAGGTCGTTTGGATGACCTCCAAACGGTCTTGAGACCGTTTTACCATCATATCACTCAAATCCAAGCCATCCAATAAAGGTTTGGATCATTGGATTGATCTCCAAATCAGCAATTGATTACACTTCAACTTAGTGACATTGGATCTTCAATTGCTTAACCATACTCAACCCTAGACCTCCAAACGGTCTTTGGTGACCCCCAAACGGTCTTGAGACCGTTTGGATGAGCTCCAAACGGTATTGAGACCATTTGGCTCATCCAAACCTTTGATTCTAGTGAAAAATCATCAAGGTTTGTTCTATTGAGTTGATCAACACATCAGCACATAATTGCAATATGATTTGGTACCTTTGGACCTTCAATTGGTAAACTATATTTAACCCCATACCTCCAAACGGTCTTGGGTGATCCCCAAACGGTCTTGAAACCGTTTGGGTGATTCCCAAACGGTTGTGAAACCGTTTGGGCTAATCAACCCAAAATCTCAAATCAACTCATTGGAATTTCAGCACTAATTCCAATTAGGGTTTGCCTAATTGATTAGCCTTCAACTCATGATTCATTGGGAATTAACCCCTCAAATTTGGTGAGTCATTAATCAACATAATTAGGAACAGTAATCTCAAACTGTCAACCCTTGGTCAACGCACTCAAACGGTTTTGAAACCGTTTTCCCAAAAATATCAAGTTAATCAGGTTGAAAATCTGCACTTAATCCAATTAGGTTTACCTAATTGATTAGCCTTCAACTCACTATTTCGTGGGAGTTAACCAATAAAATTTGGTGAGTCATTAAACAACATCACTATGAAAAAAAATCCCAAACTGTAAACCCTTGGTCAACGCACTCAAACGGTTTTGAAACCGTTTTCCCAAAAAGGTCAAGTTAATCAGGTTGAAAAATCAGCACTTAATCCAATTAGGTTTACCTAATTGATTTGCCTTCAACTCACGATTCCTTTGGAGTTAATCCATCAAATTTGTAGGGTTATCAACCAACATAATTATGAACAGGAATCCCAAACGGTCAACCCTTGGGAAACCATATAAAACAGTTTTGAAACCGTTTTCTCCCAAATGGTTTGCAAACCGTTTGGTCACCAAACGGTTTGGTGAAACCGTTTGGTCCAACCAAACTTTGAAACCGTTTGGTCCAACCAAACTTTGAAACCGTTTGCCCAAGATATTTGGGGAGGTGTGTTCTTATGATGATGTCATCATCATCAAGCTACAAAATCACGAAATCTACTGTGATTTCCATGGAAATTGCATCAATCAACCAAAGTTAATTTCGGAAATGTAGAAATGTTCACCAATTGATAAAGAATTGATTGCAATAATAAGATTAAGGGTTCAAGTTATAAAACCCGCCTCCAATTGAGCTCCAAAGCTCCAAGATCACGGCAACAATGGTGAATGAAGCTCCCTTCACTATTACAAGGGTCGTCCTCAAGCTTTGAGTGAAAAGAATTGGTTAGGATTGAAGAGGAGATCGAAATAGGAAGGAATCCATAATTTATTTTCGATTTCCACCATGGAATCAAGGAGAAATGAATTAAGAACCTTACCAACAGGTTGGGAGTCATCCTCCTGCTCCTCCCTAGCTCCTTGGTCGGTTTTGCAAGCAAGGGGATGAAAGAAATCCGAAAAGGCCTTGGTTTGGGCTTGGAAATGACACTTTTATAAGGAAATTGATGAGAGAAAAAAGTGCTTTATAAAAATCCAATTAATCCCAAAATTGTGGCCGCCTCTTCCCCCTTATCTTCCTTAGGGACGAGGCTATCTTGTTTGCCTCTTATTCCTCTCAATTATCCATGATTTAAAGAAAAGCAAATCAAGCACCTCAAATCATATTATATTAATATCCATATGTGAGTGGATATTTCTTTTTCTTATAAAATTGTGTGTGAGTTATCCACTCCCTTGGATATTTTAGTGGTCCTTGCAAGGCTCAAAGATATCCAAACACATCGTCTTTCAACCATTTTAATTTTGGTTGAAGGCCCTTTAATTAATACATTCATTTTTGCCCTAAATTGAATTAGGGTTTCACTTAAGATTAAATCTTGATTATTTTAATATCAAGATTCTCTCTCCTCCAACTTAATTCAAATGAGATGCCCCTCTCATTTTATTTGCTCTACATGATGCCAAGAAACATTAAGGACCTTATTGAAGCGGTAATTTGCATATCAAACCCTAGGTTTTGGGTAAATTGCACATTACACCAAAACTAGGTTTTAATGCACAACATTGCTTTATCAACTCTTTCTTGGTATTCAGGCTTCCATAAGACATACCTCAACATCATATTCACTCTCATGATTCTTCAACACATGAGGAACATATTATCATGCACAATTTGCACATAAACGCTTCAACTTGGGTAATTTGCACATTAGTCCAAAATAAGCAAACATTGCTTCAACATTGTCCAAACAGGACCAAAATTGAAACATAAGTTCCTCATAAGACCTAATTACTTTTCCCAAGATAGAATTAAAAATATACTCAACCTTATTAGGCAAAACCTCTAGGGTTAATTCATAACCCAGGTCAGGGATGTTACAACACTCTTACTCCATCCCCCATTCACTGTGATGATTTTTCTACAGCTATGTCTTCACAGAACAATTGTTACACGTCACGTAGCAAATATGGTCCTACAGAGGCTCAAAGAAGGATACATTGTGGTTGTGGTTATCTGCTCATACTGACGAATTTTGGGAGGAAATGTTATGGTTGTCCAAAATTCATAAGCATGGACTCCCATACTATGATTTTTTTTCAGTGGGCTGATGTAGGCAATGTTCCTGATGATTCGACAAAAGAATTCATATAGCTTGAGGAAGAACAGTTGGACAAGATGAAGAAGAAAGAAGCCAGAGAAACTAGGAAATTTCATTGTTGTTTGATTTTCTGGGCGGTGTCCTGGATTGTATTGCTCTGTAAATGAATTGTGTGAGATGTCTTGATGAATCTATGTATGGTGTCATCTATGTATGGGATCAGTTTATATTATCATGAATGGGTTAATGAATCGTTATGTTTCCATAAATGAATCAATGTGTAATTGTTCTTCATTCCATGTTGGAAATTTGGTGCATAGTATCTTTACACTACTACAGAAAAAACATTCAGTGTCGCTTTTCTGGGCGTCGGTTATTAAGATAATCTGACGCCTATATTAGTCAACGTCGGATATTTAGGGAAACCGACGTCTATCATCGAAGACCATCCAGACACGGGTACCACTTTGTATTCAGCGTCGGTTGGATATAACAAACCGACGCCTAAAATCGCCCGCAAAATCCAAATTTCGAGTGAAAAAAATTTGCATCACATACAGCGTCGGTGTTTTAAATAATCACCGACGCCTATGCAAGAAGGATATTTCCGCAAAAAGTTTCGCTTTCGGTGTCGATCAATCCTTTGATAACCGACGCTGATAATAGTTCCCGCCAAATAAGATTATCTAATTTGGACGTTGGCTTTTTCCTATCAACCGACGCTTAAGATGAATCGGCGTCGGTTATCTACAGAACAACCGACACTGTTTGCTATGGCGTCAGTTTTGTGTAATGACCGACACCGATTGGTTACTTATTAGCACCAACGTGAAGAAGACTCTTCCCCTTTCGCTGTTTCATTGCAATCGAGCGTCGATTTTAGGTCTGGCGATTCCAGTGAGCAAGCACCCACCACCTCCGCCGTCGCCGCTCCTTCCCCCTACTTGCGCGCCACCACCTGGCGCTCCTATTGCAACGGTCGATTCTGGTGAGCAAGCACCCGTCGCCGCTGCCGCTCCTTCCCTCTGTTTGCTTTAGCGATTCCAGTGCCGACACTGTCTCCTGGTCGCCACCGACACTGCCTCCTAGTCGCCCGAGCGCTCACTGCCGACTCTACTCTCCTCACCGTCGCTGCTCTCTCATCACCGGCACTCTGCTCCTGGTAGCCCGCTCACCTGGTACCCTTCTTCTTCCTCTTCCTGCTTAGACAATAGGGTTTCTCCGGCTTGCTCTTTGATCCTGCTCCTGGCCCCCTACCCCTCTTCCTGCTTTTTCCCGCTCTTCTCATTTTTAATTGAGTTGTACATGCATCAAAATCGTTCCTACTTCATATAAGCTCTGTATGTATGTACTGCCACACCCATTTACATCTTTATGTATGAACTGCTTTATGTATGAACTGCTGTACCTACATTACATATTTATCATTTGCACATACATTGATGCTCTACTATGAACTCAACCACTAATATTTACTGATACATTATACTTGTACCTATACATACATTCATACCTTAGTTTTTCTTGTATTGTTATGCATTCAACTAATGTATTATCTATGTAGATGTACTTTGTAGTTTGCAATACATATAACGGTATAATGTACATATCATGTACTGCCTACTACTGTATAATGCATATTCTATACTATGTTTCAGGAATTAATTGATCATCTACTACTGCCCGCCGTCTCCCTGCTCACCTGCTTGCCTGCCTACTCGCCTACCCTCCGTCTCACCCTCTCTCCCTGCTGACGCCCGACTGGGCTCAAACAGAGGTAAACGTCCCCCAAAACCCTGATTAAAAGCAATCTTCACCCCGACAATTAGTGGCGGAGCCACATAGTGACATGGGTGGACAAGTACCCTACCCGTGCTTTGTAATTTATACAATATTTTAGATTTAAACTATACAATTTTTATTGAAATTCCATGCAATGCCCTACTAAGATCGGTTGTAAAATGCACGGTGCCCAACAACAGCAGAATTTCTGACTCCGCCACTGCCAACAATAAGAATATGTTATGTGTACATACAAACATATATCAAGATACAAATATGTATAGATTTGGACAAATTTTAGTCCATGTTAAATCAGCATAATTTACCTTCCCAAACCAAACTGAATTTGAACTTGTATTATCCAACAAGGTTAATATTCTGGATATTTTGTATTTCATATAACTATGCATCTCATACATGTATAAAGAAATTTACTTCAATCTTATACACCTATTAGGTTATTAGACTTGTTTGTATAATTGCATGTCATAAGTCATTAACTATGCCATCTCCTATATTTCTCCTGATAGAATCATATTAACCTTTTCTTTATTTTTTTCATTCTTCCTCAAAATGATCTGGACTTCCTGCTGGAAAATGTGGATGACAATCTCAGGTATTCTCAGCCTTCATTTTTCTGATTGTTCTGATCCTCCTAATATCAGATGTTGGCCTAATTCCCTCTAAATTTTGGGATTTACTACATTCACCCATCCCTTTGTCCCAGTGTACCTTGATAGCTATTATTTGTTGTTTGTTCTTCATTACAATATATATATATATATATATTACAATTCAATAATTTTGCTTTCATCCATATTGGATTACAACCCACATTAGGATTCAGTGTGTTGACTCGGATCTTGACTACAATTTTTCTATGAATATAGGTTACTTCAATTGAGTTCAATTTGTTTGTGTTTATCATTTGTGGTTTTTCATTGATGATTGTCCCATGATGGCTGAATCACAACTAGTTCTACATTTTTGTTTGTGTTGATCAAATTTTTTTATAACTCTCTAATTTGGGGTTTACTATAATCTCCCATCCCTTTGATGTCATTTTCTTGGTATAGACACTCTTTAATGTCTATTCTTTGTTATAATGGACATTGTTTGTAGGGTACGTACTACCACTAAAAATACAAATTGAGTTGATCATATCAGTTTGATCATCACCATTAACTTGCCCCATTTCCTACTTTTTTTTAATTTGATCTAATTTTGATCAAGTTAGATACGATTCGATCATTATCAGCACAAGGTATCAACATTGCTTATTTGTATATGTGTGTTATCTTATTAGGTTATGCATGTGTTACAGTTATTAGGTCATTACACTCGTTCATATAATTCTTACTCAAATGCCAATACACTTTGTTACAACAAAGCTCATATATAATGACCACCTTGTACTGACATGGTTGTGCCATTAACCTCCCTATGAGAGGATACTTTGTTGCTAGAAAACACCTATGTGACCACCGAAGTTGCATGTATTAATAACCATCCAAGTCAATGTTTTAAAATTACTATAAACACCACTCACTGTCATTATATATTGTAGCACCTACATGAGTATGTCTTCCGCAGACCCCAGGTTCCGTATTGTATGGTTGAAAGAGTCTGATGATGCTCTAGTTTCAGCATTGTGAAGGCAATATGACATAGGTAGGTGTATTGACGACAAGTTTACTAGGGACACTTGGAGGGAGACACTTCATGATTTGAAAAATAGGATGGGGAGGTCGGGTTGTACATTAGAGCAGTTCAAAACTCAGTGGAAGAACCTGAGGAATGACTATGCCAGATTGAAGCTTGTAACCAACAAGAGTGGCGTCAGATGGGTTGAGACTAGGAATAAGCCCAAGCTGCCTGACACCCCTAAGTGGAGGGAGAGCCTTGCAGTATGTACAATAATCATACCCTGACCCCAAAAATAATGTCCTATATTTACATATATATCTCGTAATAAAAACTTTTTTATACTTAGACAAACAAGGATCTTGCTAGGTTGATTAACCGACCCTTTCCCCACTACTACGACATCGAGTTGATGGTGGGGAGGAACATTGCTAGAGGACACCATGCAATGTCTTCTATGGATAGACAAATATCGTTCGATGTCACCTCTGAGGATGAAGTTGTTGTCGACTTAGATGCGTCTGATACACCCATGAACACAGAAACCCCCATAGGGGAATCGAACATAGGCGCACCTAGGATGCAGAATGAGGGTGATGCCGGGGGAGGTGGAACATATACACAAGGTGTTGGGGGAAGGACTCCTCCTATCCATAGGCACATGAAGTGACCATCAATGTCACAAGAGTGATGTGTGGTTTCTAATGAAGTGTTATCTGAATTCACATAGGTGTACGCAAAGGTACATGAGTTAGGCACATGTGTGGCCATCAGAGCCATTGAAAAAGAAGAGTTTGCAATGATTTTGCAGCATTTCAATGACACTTTCCCCGATGCCCCTAGCCTAGTATTTACAACTCTTATGAATGCCACAAAGGAGTCAACAAATCACAACATCTTCCTCAGCCTTACACATACCTCACACAAAACAACAATATGGTTGCAAGACCTTTGGGAAAGGTCCTAAGGCGATAGTGCAAAACCACTACCTTCAATGCCATCCTCTTTTGTGCCATCTCAGTAGGGATTTTATTCACAATACCCATCATAAAACTTCAACAACACATCAAGTATGCCATCTGTGTGGTATACATAAACCAAAAATGTTGGCCCAAGTGGGAATAATAGAGGCCCTTCAGCATAATAAGTTAGAGTTTGGTGACGGTTATGGTTTTCTTTCTAATTTCTTTTTGGTTGAGAACTTCAGAAATTTCTTTTGCCATTATGTTTTCTATGTTTGGGAGCATCATCAACAATTCACTTATTGTTGTAATAATTACTTCCTGGACAAACATTTTTTGGTCGTACCATTTAATTCATATCTAATGTTGATGTAGTTTTTTTTCTATCACATCTTTCATATTATGTTCAGGTTGTAATTCTTTTAATTTTAGGTATCATGTTAAGGTTTTTATCCTTTTAATTGTAGGCATCATGTCTGCTAGTGATCATACAGAAACAACAGACCTCGTTACAAAGAGTTTGGATATTGTGTCTAGTCCAACAAATTGCATTGATGATGCAATAGATAACTCAATAGTGAACTCCATCATGGACAACATTTCTAATGATGACGACATACCACCTACAATACCTAGGTCAGTTAGTATTAGGAGTGGCCATCAAAATGTGCTAGAAATCATAATTGACCATGAACAAAGAGCTTATGACCTATACAGAATGTGACCACATACTATAATATCCCTCGTGGACAAGCTTGAGAGTCGTGGCTTGTTACGAAGTAGTAGAGGCGTCTCATCAGTTGTGGCTGTATGCTACTTCCTACAGATGGTTGGCCATGGCCATACAATTCATGTTTTAACTGAGGACTACATTCACTCTGGTGAAACCATAAGTAGAAAGTTTAACAAAGTATTGGAGGAGGTGTGTGTGTTGTGTCATGACTATGTTGTCATGCAAACCACAAGCACAACAACACATCATCGTATATTGGAGAGTCCAAGGTTCTATCCTTACTTCAAGGTAATAGTTATCCCATACAATTTATAATCATTTTCAATTATTTTGTATGTTAAAACCTGATTTCGGTGTTGTAGAATACCGTCGGGGCAATTGACGGGACTGTAACACCTGAGCCCACTGCTCAAGGCTCTAGCATAGCTTTAGAAATGACAACTGGCCCCACAAGCCACCACTAGCACAACAACACATCATCGTATATTGGAGAGCCCAAGGTTCTATCCTTACTATGAAGTATTGGATGAGGTGTGTGTTTTGTGTCATGACTATGTTGTCATGCAAACCACAAGTACAACAACACATCATCGTATATTGGAGAGCCCAAGGTTCTATCCTTACTTCAAGGTAATAGTTATCCCATACAATTTATAATCATTTTCAATTATTTTGTATGTTAAAACCCAATTTCGGTGTTGTAGAATACCATCAGGGCAATTAACGAGATTGTAACACCCGGGCCCACTACTCAAGGCTCTAGCAGAGTTTTAGAAATGATAACTGGCCCCACAAACCACCACTAGCCTTAACTGCACACTTTTTCCTCACTCACGCGCAAGTCGGGGTCAACTTCCCGACTGGTCACCCATCCTAGTACTACTCCAAGTTGAGCATGCTTAACTATGGAGTTCTTTAGTGATGGGCTCCTTGAAAAGGAGGTGCACCTTGGTGATATGGGTAGTCCAATCATTCCTTTTAAAATCATACTATCCAAGGCCTCAAATCCTAGGATGTTACAATCTCCCCCACTTAGACTCTTGACGTCCTCGTCAAGGCTCAACTATATGGCCTCATAATCTGACCCCATTTCAGTGCAAACCCATAATGCCCATGGACACCCAGCTCCCGATCACGGAATACCAGTGCAAGGGTGTCTACGTCAACCATGGGCAGTCCTTTCGATGCCTGGACCACACAGCTCAAGATTGGCATGCCACATGCCCATGCGGGCCGCACCTAATGGAGGGGTTATGGCTTTGATACCATTTGTAACACCCGGGCCCACTGCTCAAGGATCTACAAGAGTTTTAGAAATGACAACTAGCCCCACAAACCACCACTAGCCTTAACTGCACACTTTTTCCTCAGTCACACGCAAGCCGGGGTCAACTTCCTGACTGGTCACCCATCCTAGTACTACTCCAAGATGAGCATGCTTAACTATGGAGTTCTTTAGTGATGGGCTCCCTGAAAAGGAGGTGCACCTTGGTGATATGGCTAGTCCAATCATTCCTTTTAAAATCATACTATTCAAGGCCTAAATCCTAGGATGTTACAGGGACACACATCTCAGTCTTGGTGAAACACGAAAAGTAAAATCATTACTGAGATAGAAAAGGAAACATCTCTCTGGATGTCATGGTTGTAGTAGACTTCTCAATGGAGTTTACATATATCCTGACTGGGTGGGAGGGACCGACAGCTGACCAAAAGGTCCTACAAGAAGCAACGACCACAGGTGGTTTCATAGTACTGCCAGGAAAGTTTTACCTTGTTGATGCAAGGTACGCCAACACTCGCCAGTTTCTTGCACCTTATCGCAGCACAACTTACCATATATCTGAGTACCGAGGAAATATACATTCATACAACAATAAGAAGGACATGTTCAACCACCGTTACGCTCAATTACATTGTAGAAAGAGCATTCAGTGTGTTGAAGAGGAGGTTTTCCTACCTTAAAAAAGGGGTTACGTATTCTATACATTTGCAAGGTTGCCTCGTAATGGCTTGTTGTATCCTCCATAATTTTATACGTTTCCAGAATGATGGTGACAGTATGATGGAGGAAATCCCAAAACATAGCTCAACATTTGCCTTCCCAGCCAATGGGGTCAACCTGAGTTTGCTACAACAAACAACTCCGACCGATACAAGGGAGGGTGATGTATTACGTGAAACAATTTCCAATTTCATTTGGGATACTCGTTGACCTTACTTTGTACTTGTCATAGTTTTTGTAGCGTATGAGAACCCATCTACCACTTGACTTAAAATATTTGTTTTATAAAATATTTTTATGTATCCTAATTAAAAATGTCGAATTATTTTTCATTAGGTTGTCTTAAAATGGAGAATGGAATGTCGTCGTGTCCATGTGGCCTCCAATGCACTGTATGAGTGTACATGGATGCCACAAATGCGACAAACAGATGATTTGAAGACAACAACCCCCACAAGCCATATTTTACATGTGGTAGGGGTCTTGTTCCAAACAGATGTTGTATGATGTTGCCTGCGCAGTGAGTACAACCTACTGTGTCCACCCTTACTGTAGTTAGGGATGCACTGGTAACATAACTTACTTATGCACGCAACGAACGCAAGCACTAGTCTACACAATGCGACTTTGTCTGTTCGACAAGGGCAGACACTGATAGGCTAGTAGCAATAATTTTGACTTTGAGGAAGAGGTGCCTATATCTTTGTGAACTACTTCACCTACTGACTGATAGTGACTCTTCAACAGAAGAAGATGGCTACAATACATCATAGTTTTAATATACTATGATATATCCAAATAAACTTCACTTGTATGTTAGAACAGTCAACTTGTCTTATCGAAATCTGTTTAAATTAGATTTGAAATCTATGTTCTGAACATTTTATTATGTTACTAACCAACAATCGTGTTTTATATGTCGATGAATCCATATGAAGTTTTGAGGCGTCATTGTGTTCTAGTTGTAGCCTTGCAGATTAACATAGAGGATGCAGGGTTATATGACTTTGGCATTTTGAGTGAAAGGCTGGACGAAATGTATTATATATATCCTATTAGTCAGGTGCGATAGTAAATCCATAAACAATCAGTTTCCCTTGTGTAGGTTGCACATTCGTTGTCATTAACTTAAACTTGGGAATACATTTTAGGGAAAAGACTGATGCAAATACTTCCATTGGGCAGTCGACCTCCCCCCCAACAACTAATTCTTTAAAGGCTGATATTATGATACAAACTGGTGAGTGCAAGTCAGTGTGGGGTCAGACGATGAACATGAAGGACTTTGTTGAAATCCATCACAACTCTGAAGATATATACACCTTCAAAAAGTACACGTATGAGGTTGTGCAAACCTCTGTTGACAAGTTGGAGGAAACTTGTAGTCTTGTTTTAGAAATTCCTTCACCTCCTATGATACCATAACGTTGAATGGTAGAGTTAGATTTAGATTGTCTATCATAGGATGTTATTAATATTATAAACTTTCTTAATTCATCCTCTGATATAAACATTGAATTACATTATAAGGTTGCTGATTTTTATCATAAATGTTGCTAAATGTTTTATATCTAGACCAGATAGAAGGGTGTATGTTATTAAAAAATGAGTAATCATGCATATTATGTCTGATTGTGATATACACCCTTACATATGAAATATATTACTTATAGAATATGAAATATGGTTGGGCATCCAATGAGCGTGTTTCCTTTATGGCATCCAGAGCACGATTAGATCCTACTTGATGCCATGAGAAGTCAGTATGACATGGGGAGATGTGTCTGTGGATTTTATACTCGAGAGGCTTGGATGGAGACATAGACTGATATTTGAAACATAACGAGGATGCATTTCATAGCTTTGAATCAGTTGAAAACCATTTGGAAGAACCTAAAGAAAGACTTTATCAAACAAAATTGTTTCCTCTTGGCACATATGTTTCCTCCTCATCCCTTAGTGAAATATGTGATTCTCCTAGGAGTTGCAAAATAATTAAACAATGTCGTAAACAATGCAAGAGTAGGTCGTGAGGGAAACGAATGAAGTGGCAAGAATACATCTTTTTACTACTTTGTGTATGCTCTGTTTTTACTTTCTATAATTGGACCCCTAAGTTTGATTGATGTTAATGCAACATCATAAGCTTGCTACTTTATGTATGATCTTTTTTTTATCATAATGATGGTTTTTTATTGCTTCAGCAAATTTATACACATTAAATATTTATATTTGAATTATCATATTATGTCTGCGTCATTGTACAATGAACCCTTACCATTTCAATATATTATCATTTAGATGTTGAAGTCATTTTCAAAGTCTCATTCAAAGTTCAAAAAAATGTTAATGTCGCATACACGGTTAGAGAAATATGTGAATGAAAAACTCATGTGCCGGTAGAAGTGTTGCGAGCCTTCCCAGTCTCATTCCCCAAATGCGAGCCCTAAACAAATCAACGACGGTGTGACTCACCCAGTTTTTCATCTACCACTGTTGTTTGATTGGCCAAAAGACAACATCAACGAACAAGCAAGGTAGTGCCACAAGAAGAGTGTCCCATGTCATGGGATGAGTACGACGAGGTCCAAGCTGGGCCAATTGGGACGGTCCCACCTGGGATAAAAAAACCTACCTCCGCACTGAAGAATGGACAACACAGTGGTTGGTCGCCATCTTAGACAGATCTAGGCAACTACAGGGCACACCATTCTTTTTTTAATCTCGTCTCTATTGAACAATGCCGCATTTGCCCAATATTTAGACATGATATTATCTTATTTTCAAAATTTTAGTTGTGATGTAACATATGTCATCTCAATTTCTGTAGAAAAATTACTTTTATATTTATGTAGAATAATTATTTTTATGCGTATCTCAATTAAAATACGAATCTGATATGTTTGGTTTACTTTAATACTGTTGGTTAAACAAAGTTGATAGTTATGAATATGATATGTTTGATTTAATACCCTTACTTTAAAATATGAATGTGATATGTTTGGTTTAATACTGTTGGTTTGATAGTTATTAATCTATGCTAGAGACGCTCTCGCACACAATGAATCATTTTAAATGGGATGACAAGTCAGATGCCACACTCAGCACCGTGTTGGGTCTTCATTGCTACTTGCGGCACTTACGTAGGCCTCATGTACGTCAAGGTTGGCGTGATGCCCTTGCAGAATTTCATACATTAACTGGGAGGACTGACATAAACATGGCTGCCTTTAAGGCAAGGTGGAAAGTGCTAAAAAATGTAGATGCAGTTCCGCGCGCATTCTGGACTTGTCCCCGTACTTACCCACTGGGAATATAACAACAACTTGATCAAGTGGGAAGATCTCAATCATGCACAAAAATCGATAATCAGAGAGACAAACAATCAACCTAATATTGTTCAAGTCAATAATGATGCAGAAAATGAGTGCAACGAATGCAATTAGTACATAGCGTTATTTGACCTTTTTATATTTCAAATTATGAAGACACTTATGTGTAATTTATGTTGTATTGTGTAACAGAATATTGTGTATTATGATAAATTTAAGTTCTCTGTCGTCAATTATTTTGTTACTTACCTATTTATACAATATTGCACAAGTATACATACATACAACAATGCATGTGTCATGCATTCACACAGTAGTGGTTAAAGTAATATTTACTTTAAATATACATATAAAAGTAATAATACTCAACTCATATTTAAAAAAGAAAAAATGCAAACATAATCAATCATGTATAAAATTGTATATTTATTGTAAATTTTAATCTTGTATTGCGCAGTCAACACAGTTCTGCGGTCATTATTTTTAAAATTGCTCTATAAGAACATGACAAACTGTTCTGTAAGAACATGACAGGATAGCCAGGATGATCCTGACTACGTTGTCAAACAAAATTAGACTGGATCCTAACTAGTAGCTAAACATAACCTGACTGAATCCTGACTCAATCGTGACCAACTGGCCAGAATCAGACTGAGTTGCCAAATAAAATATGGCTGGATCCAGACTATCCCAATCCAGATCTAACGACTAACCCCGACTAACCCAGACTATAGGCCCCTATTTGGAAACAGACTGGGATTTTGTAGTCTGGACTGGATTAGACGGGGTTAGTCAGGATTCAGTCTGATTCTGTTTGGCAACCTAGTCTGATTCTGTTTGGCAACACAGTCTGATTCTGGTCAGCTGGTCTGATTTGAGTCTGATTGCAGTCTGATTCTGTTTGGATACTAGGCTGGATTCAGTCTGATTTTGTTTGGCAACGTAGTCAGTATCTGTTGATTATGTCTTGATGTTGTAGAACTGTTTTAACAAGAGTAAGGAGTGTGTAGTTGTACTGCCGCTTAAGCGGAAGTTGGCCGAAGTGTAATATATACTAAATAACAAATAAATAATATATAAAATGCATAATTTATGCATTTCAATTAAATATTAGAAAACGTGCGTAGCATGTCTGCAGCAGAACTTAATACCACATAAAAAATAGATAATATTTTATTGGTTCCTGGGCAAATACATATGTAACATACAAACTGAAAGGAGAGGTCTGCCCTGGACCTAGACAAAGACAAAGATACACAATCTAAGTTGGTGAGCAAGCAACCAACTTCATGCCTCGTCATACTCGTCAGCCAACTTCATGGCCTCGTCGTACTCGTCCCACGACACAGGACATGCTTCGTCCAACAACTGCTTTGTTTCCTGTTTGTTGGCGTCTTTTGGCCACTCGAACATCAACGGCAGATGGTGAATAGGATGAGTAACACCCTTGGCTTGTTCGTCTCTCTCATTTGGGCCCTCATCGCGTGTAGTCTCGCAATATTTTTTCTTGCAAACAAGGTTTTCTTCTACATATTTTTTAATTATCGACAGAGACATTAATAATTTTTCAAATTTTGTCCTTGCCTTTGACCGTGACCGCGATGATGACATCTATAGTTAATAAATAAATATAAGTATTAGCAAATATCAATAATAGTAAGATAACTGTGACAATATTGAATACAAATAAATGCTCCAAACAAACTTAGCTACAAACAAGTAAGAACGTGATGTATGCCTTCAATACATAACAATAAAAGCTCCAAACAAACTTAGCTACATACAAATAAATGTTGGGAAGTAAACACAAACAACTACAAAGTCATGGAAATATATTACAAGTTTATGTGTTATTTTTTCCGTCTAACGTGGTTGTTTGATTCACTCATCAGTGTTAATAAGGTATTCAACAACCCCAGGTGGGTAAATGTGACGAGTCGTCATGAAGTTGCGTTGCACGACCAATGATGGGGGAGGCAATAAATCTCCCAAAATAAAAAGATTGTCTCTTATGAACTCTCTCCTTATGTGTTGTCATCTCATCTGCAACTCAGTCAAAGATATGTAAGGCCCCCCAGTTATGTTTCAGAAGTCACGCCATGCCTCCATCCAAGCCTGTGTAGTATATACTCCATTAACACATCTCCTCAACTCATATTTGTTTCTCATCATACCTTTGAGAACCATATCAAGCTCCGTACACTACATAAAAGAAGGCGTCCTTGAAGGCCCAGCCATATTTCAGATTCTGTAAGTAATATATTTTAGACGTAAGGGTGTATCACACAATTAAGGGAATATAAAATGCATATTCAGTGCTAACTAACATTTATCAACATCACGGTGAAAAAACATACACCCTCCATAAACATACACCAACATTATGAAAAATAACAAAAGCCTATTAATGTCGGCTGAATTCAGAAAGATTTAATGTTAAAAACATCAAATGGTGGACAAAGTAAATCGATACACCAAACTAAATGTATCTCTCTGCCATTAAACGTTATGGCGTCACCGTGGGTGAAGGAATGTCCAAAAAAAGACTACAATATTCCTCCAGACTGGCAACGTAGCGTTCTAGAACCTCATGCTCATACTTTTTTTGTGTGTATATATCATCGTAGTTGTGATGAATTTCAACAAAGTATTTCATGTTCATTGCCTGGCCCCACAGTGACTTGCACTCGACAGTCAGTAACATAATCTCAGCTTTCAAAGAATCAATTGTTGGAGGGAGATCGACTGCCCAATGAAAGTATCTGCACCTATCGTTTCCCTACAATGTATTATCAAGTTTAATGAATGACAAAGAATGAGCAGCATACACAACGACAACCTATTATATATGTATTTACTAGTGCACCTCATGAGAAGGACATATGTAATACATTTCGCCTGGCCTATCACTCAGAATGCCAAAATCATACAACCCTGCATCCTCTGTGTTAAGCCGCAAGGCTGCATCTAACCCACAATCACACCTCAAAACTTCTGATGGATTCATTGACATCTAAAACATGATTGCGGATTAGTAAAAATATTTTTGGATTCTGAACAAAGATTTCAAATACAAATTTCTAAACATAAAATAGGCCAAATAAGCCTAATTGCTTGTTCTACATCTATGATGTATTGTATCCATCCTCGTTTGAAGAGTCGTTATTGCTCGTGATGTGAAGTCGTTGGCGAAGATATTGACACCTCTTCCGTAGAGTGGAAATATCTTGTTGGACCCTATCAGTGTATGCTCTTGTCGAACTGACAAAGTCACATTGTTCAGACCATAGCTTGCGTTCCTTGCGTGCATATGCAAGTTGTGATAGCATTGCATCCCTAACTGCAGTAAGTGTGGCCACTGTGGGTTGAACACACTGCGCGGCCAACCTCATTTTACATGTGTTGGGCAACAGACCCCTACCACATGTAAAATACGGTCTGTGGGGATTGTTGTCTTCAAAACGTCCATTTTCCGCATCTGCGGCATCCATATACACACGTACAGTGCATTGAAGGCCGCATGTACAACAAGGCATTCCATTCTCCATTTGAAGACAACATACCCAAACAGAAATTGATGATTATGATTACAGAACAAAAAACAGTTCGTGAAACAAACAGTTCAAACAGTTTCACGTACAGTGCATTGAAGGGCTGCATGTACACACGTTATCATACAAGTTAAAAGTGTTTCACAAGTTCAACGCTAGAGGTCAACGAGTTTCCCAAAGGAGATTAGAAATGGTTTCACGTAAAACATCGCCCTCCCTTGAATTGGCCGGAGTTGTTTGTTGGAGGGAACTCAGGTCAACCCCAGAAGGGGGAACGGCAGACGTTGAACTGTCATATGCGAGTTCATCCATGATAGTGTCGCCATCTTGTTGGCGTCAGATATAATTGTGGAGGATACAACAAGCCATTACAAGGTGACACTGTGAATGAATAGGATATGTCGCCCCCTTTTTAAGGTAGGAAAACCGTCTCTTTAGCACCCCAAACGCTCTTTCAACAACATTGCGTAGTTGAGCGTGGCAGTGGTTGAAGATCTCCTTCTTGTTGGTGTAGGGGTGTCTGTTTCCTCGGTACATAGAAATATGGTAAGTTGTATTGCGATAGGGTGCTAGAAATTGATGAGTGTTGGCATACCCTACATCAACTAGGTAAAACTTTCCCGGGGGAACTTTAAACCCGACAGTGGTCGTTGCTGATTGTAGGACCCGTTGGTCAGCAGCCGACCCCTCCCACCCAGTTAGGACAAATGTAAACTCCATGGAGAAGTCTACTACAGCCATGACATTCAGAGAGAGATTTCCTTTTCTGTCTTGGTAGCGATTTTTCTTGTCTCGTTTGACCAAGACTGGGATGTGTGTTCCGTCAATTGCCTCGATGGCATTCTATAACACCAAAATAGGTTGTAGACATAAAGAATATTTGAAAAATAGTATAAATTTGTAGGGGCTAACTATTACCTTGAAGTAAGGGTAGAACCTTGAGGTCTCCAATATACGAGAATCTGTTGTCGTGCAAGTCGATGCGGTTTGCATGACAATATAGTCATGGGTCAACACACATATAGCGTCCAACACTTCATTGAACTTTCTACTTATGGTCTCACTAGAGTGAATGTAGTCCTCTGCCAAAGCACGATTTGTATGGCCATGGCCAACCATCTGTAGGAAGTAGCATACAACCTCAACTAAAGTGACGCCTCTAGTACTTCATAACAAGCCATGACTCTCAAGCTTGTCCACAAGGGCCATTATAGTATGTTGTCACATTCGGTATAGGTCATAAGCCCTTTGTTCATGATCGGTTAATATTTCTAAGACCTTTATGTGGCCACTCCTTATGCTAACTGTAACATCCCTGACCTGGGTTATGGCCTAACCCTGGAAGTTTTGCTTAAGTAAGTTGTTTAAAATTTTGTTTTAATCTTTTGAAAAGTAATTAAGACTCTTTTAGAGTTTAAATTTCAAGTTTGAGCTTATTTGCAAACTGTTTGTGCATTATATGATAGTTTGGGCATAAAGTACAATTTACCCAAGATAAGGGATTATATTGCAAAATGTCACATGTTGAATGTACCTCATGTGTTCTAACATCATAAGAAAGATAATGATGTTAAAGGATGGCTTGTGGAAAGCCTAAATTCCAAGTTGTAGCTTGTTTGAACAATGTAGGTGCATTGTGCACCAATTTTGGTACAAATTGCAATTTACCCAAAATGTGGGGTTAATATGCAAATGACCACCTCTAGAGTGTCCCTACTCCCTCCTAGAATCATGTATAGGAGAGAGAAATAATTATATACCATGTTTGAATCATTCATGAATGATGGTAATCTTGGTGATGAAATGACCAAGAAAAAGGGCTGAATTTGAAAGCTTAACTTGAGTTGTATCAAGTTGAAAAGCTTATATATGAGTGCCTATCGTCCATGGAGCCTAAGGAGGTGTCCCATATCGTTCTATGAACTTTTGGCAAAGGCCATATTGTGCAAAGCACCTCAAGGAGGTGAGTTGTGTCGGGTTGCAACTTCCTTAGCAAAATGGTGACGGGTTGTGCATAAAGTGATGAATTAATTAATATATATTATCCAAAAGGATATGTAATATAATGACGGGCGTAGACGGGAGAGCGGGGGGCGGCGGCGGCAAGGGCGACCTTCGGGTAACCCTAGAAGATGACGGGGGAGGATTGACGAGCAAGGGGAAAAATGAACAAAGGCGACCGCAAAAGAGCCGTTTTGAGAGTACAGCCATGCTCCAGAAAGTCAGACTAAATCTAAACTACAAAGGCATGCGTGGAGACAGCAGTTCTGGAGTTGCCGAAACCATAACAGCGATGGAAACCGACAAGGAGGAAGCTATCGATGGAGCGGACAACATGGACAGAGAGACCCCGCCTGAACCAGCCGGTACATCACCACGCCCAACACGATCGTTCAAACAGGTGATCACCGGCGCGGCGGGCGGGGAAGCAGCCGATCCCTATTTCATTGATGATGAACCAGAAGAATTGATAAATCCTGAAGATATAGAGCTCACGCACGAGAATGGATATCCGGAAATCTACGTGGGCCTAGATGCAGAAGAGATCATGAGCAGGCCGTTCAGATATGCGGTGAAAGTGAAACTCATCGACAGGCACGTCGGCTTCCTCACCATGGCCGAGAGGCTGAAGCTGCTGTGGAAACCAGGCAGACGTTTTGAACTGTATGAATTGGCAGAGCAGTATTACGTAGCAAAATTCGATAGCAGGCTGGATCAAGAACACGTGCTGATGAAAGGACCGTGGTCCCTGTTCGGCAGCTGCCTCATGGTATGGCCCTGGGATGGGTACTTCGAACCATCAAAAGGATTGCCACAACGCATCGTGACATGGATTAGAGTCATTGGACTTCCTATACACTATTATAATAAAGAAAAGTTCCACACAATTGGGCAGGCTGTGGGAAACCTCATACGTGTGGACGATCACTCCATGAATCGCACGAGAAGTAGATTTGCTCGCATTGCTGTTGAGATGGATACCACAAAGCCCATTCACCCAGCGATCATTATTAATGGCAGGGAGTACAAAATAGAATATGAATCATTGCCCAACATGTGTCTAAGCTGCGGAAAGCTGGGACACGATGTTGCTGACTGCAAAGGACCGAATGAAGAACCAATGAAGCAGACGGAGGAACAACAGAACGAAGATGCAGGAGTCAGATGGATTGAAGAAGAAGAAAAATGGCAGGTCTACTACGGAAAGAAAATGTTCACCAAGAGACAACAAAAGCCAAAAGATGCGGTAAAGAAGAACAACCAAAAAAACAGTAACAAGTTCCAGACGCTGCAAGAGGAAGCTGACGAAGAGCCGGACAAACAAACTAAGGAAAGTGAGGCTAATAAAGGGGAGCTTCCAAACGAAGACAGCAGGGGTGCAAAAATCTGGAGGAAGAAACAAAGAAGGAATGACGATACAGATGTATCCAAAACGGCCCACACAACATACCAAGTTGAACAACAGCAACAAGAGAAACAGGTACAACCAACTGAGAAGAACGATAAGAGGGAAGAACCACACACAGTGGTCGCACCCGTGGGGGATGAGATCATCTTGGGCAGGCCGAGTAAGGAAACTGAAGACCAAAGAATAGAGGATACGATCATTACAATTACATCAGAGAACACCACACAGAAGAATAAAGAACAACGTGAAAATGATGTTGCAAATGGGAGGAAAGTAAAGGAGAAGAAGGCTCCCCCTGCAGGCAGTCCACATAAAGGGCATGGATCCTTTACGAGGAGCAGAACTAAGAGGATAGTTGACGAACAAGAGGGGACGGCAGGGCCCCAAACAAATTAATTTGTTGTTGTTATGGTTAATACAATCATCTGGAATATACGAGGGGCTGGTAAGAAGAACGCCAGAAACTACCTCAAACATATCATTCACAATCTTAAAGTCCAGATAGTGTCTATTGTGGAACCACGCATCTCAGGTGATAATGCACTGGCGGCGATTAAAGACATCGGTTTCACGAGTTCACATAGAGTCGAAGCCAGAGGGTACTCGGGAGGTATATGGGTACTCTGGAACGAAGCTGTGTGCGATGTGCAAATATTACAAAGCCACAAATATTTTGTCCATTGTTGTGTTAATAGTAGCATGTATTACACCTTTGTGTACGCTTCGCCTAGGCCTGGGGAAAGGCCATGCCTCTGGGAACATCTTAACCTGCTCAGCGGAACGATTGATAAGCCATGGATTGCCATGGGCGATTTCAACTGCATGATGGACCCAGTCGAGAAGATAGGAAGCAATAGTTTCAACATAAATGAAGCCACTAGATTTAAAAGGGCTATGATGCAAGCGGGCCTGACGGACATTGGAAGCACAGGCTACAAATACACATACAAGAAGGGGATCCTCCATGAACGCCTGGATCGCATCCTTGCTAATGCGTTATGGATACAATGCTACCCGAGCTTCATATGCGAAAACCTTCCCAGAATTGGGTCGGACCACAATCCTATAGCTCTCCTGAATAACCACGGTGCAAAGCGGAAGAGAAGGTTCAAATCTAAAGCTAGTTGGCAGAATGATCGCACCTTCATCGATGTGTTGACCAACCGCTGGAATAAGGATGCCGACTTCCACGAAGCTCTCAAGAATGTCAGCCAGCCAATCATGGAGTGGGAGCGTCAGAAGAAAAAGAAGGATAATGCACAAAAGAACAGGCTTATGAAAGAACTGCAGCGTCTACAGAAAGATCTGGAACTTAAGTATGAGGTCTGGAAGGACAGAAGATGCACGTTGCTAGAAGCACAGCTGGAGAGAATACAACTCGAAGAGGAGGAAGACTGGAAGCAAATAAGTCACATAAAATGGCTTACACAAGGAGATAACAACACTGCCTTTTACCATGCGTATGTCAATAATAGAAGACGCACCAATACTATCCGCAGTCTCCAGGACAGGGATGGCAATTGGATATCCGAGCAGGCAAAGTTAAAGGAACTTGTTAACGAACATTTTAAAGAGTTGTTCACCACAAATTCCAAACCTTCTGGTACGGCCATGGATGCAATCCCTGGAAGCTTCAAGCATCTTACTGAGAAGCAACAAAGAGCTCTAGGTGCGACACCGACTGAGTATGAGCTCTGGAACATTATCAAGAACTCTGACCCATACAAAGCCGGAGGGCCCGACGGTACTGACATGATGTTTATTAAGAAGAACTGGAAAATTGTTCACACTTCTGTTCTAAAATCTGTCTGCAGCCTGCTCAATGGGGACCCGTTTCCTGATGGCATGGGAGATTCCTGTGTTGTGCTTATTCCAAAGACGAGGAATCCGGTGAACTGCAATCAACTACGACCTATATCACTGAACAATACTTGTATGAAGCTAGCATCGAAGGTGATAGTGCAAAGAATTCAGAAGTACATCTCGAGTTGGGTGTCCCCGACACAAACCAGCTTCATCCCGGGGAGGAATATATCTGATAACATCATCGTTGTTCAAGAAATTATTCACAACATGCAAAGCAAAGCTAGTGCACCACAAATGGCCATCAAGGTTGATCTGTCAAAGGCCTATGACCGTATGGCGTGGGACTTCGTTGATAACACTATAAGCAAGCTTTCTTTTCCTCTGAACATCAAGCAATACATCATGAATTCGCTGTCTGCGGGGCAGACAAACATACTGTTTAATGGTGAAGCACTCCCGGGTTTCAAAACATCACGAGGTCTGCGGCAAGGCGATCCACTGTCTCCGTACCTTTTTGTGTTGTGCATGGAGAGATTCACACAGCTAGTTAACAAAGCTATTACTGATGGCCAATGGAAGCCGGCTAAATTAGCCCAAAAGGGACCGACCATTTCTCACATCGCTTTTGCGGACGACATTGTTATCTTTGCGAGAGCTTCTCTACAGCAGATTAACACGATCAACAAATGTTTTCAGATGTTCGAGGCGGCGTCGGGACAACAAGTTTCTATCGACAAATCAAGAATTTTCTTCTCAGCTTCTGTCAACCGGAACATCAAGGCAAGCATCATTTCTACCTCCGCCATCCCTGAGACGGATGACCTTGGTAAGTACTTGGGTGTACCGCTTCTGCACAGCAAGGTGAACAAAACTACATACTCCTTTCTCATCAACGCCTTGGAGGCGAGAATCAATGGTTGGACTGCTAGAACCCTATCTTTAGCGGGACGACTATGCCTTGTTAAGGCAGTTCTCTCCGCTCTACCTTCTTATGTCATGCAAATGGCTAGAATTCCGGCAAGCATTTGTACGAAGATGGACAGGATCATCCGCTGTTTTCTATGGGGAGGCGGTCATAATGGCAAACCTTTGTCGCTGGTCTCTTGGAATCTGGTCTGTACTAGCATGGAGGTAGGAGGTTTAGGTGTGAAGTCCATGTCAGACTGGAACAAAGCACTCCTTTGGAAAAACTCTTGGAGATTTCTGAATAACAAACATTCGATATGGAGCACTGGTTTGCAAAATAAATATAAGAACTACTCCCCGCAGAGCAAAGGGAGGACCACACCGCTCTGGAGAGCTGTTCATTCGGGCATTGAGTTTGTCAAAGAGAATAGTATTAAAGCTATCAACAATGGCGAAACCACTATGGTGTGGGAGGACAGATGGGTACCTGGTTTTGAGAAGCTGGGCGACATATGCTTGACACGCATAGATAATAGTATTGCTGATCTCAAAGTGGCTAGTCTTGCTAATCTCACAGGTGAATGGGATACTGACTTCCTGAAAATTTACCTGCCTAAAGAATGTGTGGAGAGGGT
The DNA here is from genome assembly GCA_963693085.1 of Alisma plantago-aquatica. Classification (NCBI taxonomy): domain Eukaryota; kingdom Viridiplantae; phylum Streptophyta; class Magnoliopsida; order Alismatales; family Alismataceae; genus Alisma; species Alisma plantago-aquatica. The sequence goes on from OY856411.1 coordinate 1,099,462,872, forward strand.
CCTGCATCTACCTCCACCGGTTGCGGGATCCGGGAATGATACATGGAGCTGGACCGACGACAGTACAGGTAGATATTCAGTTGGGTCAGCTTACAACAAGATAAGGGGGAGTGCACAGGAACTGGAAACTAGTTTCTGGAGAAACATATGGTCACTACCTATACCAAGTAAGATCCGTATGTTCATCTGGTTGGCAGCACATGATGCTATCATGATCAATGCTAGAAGATCACAACGACGGCTCACTGAAGATGCTACCTGCCCCAGATGCGAGGCTATGGTGGAAATGACTATACATGCTCTATGGCAGTGCCCTTTTGCAAAGGAAGTCTGGAAGGAACTTAAAGTTGGAGAGGATCCACCTGAGACTACCGGAAGTGATTGTTTAGAATGGCTAAAGAACAACATTATGACCAAGGCGGCACATCCTGTCACTTTCACAACCACTTGTTGGACGATTTGGAAGGCAAGGAACAAGGTGGTTTTTGAAAACATTATTCTTCCTACTACTCGGCAGATTACCCAGATTAGATCTCTGAAGATGCTGCTCTCTAGTCAGACATCAAACTCTCTGGGTTGTACTTCTTGTATTTGGGAAGAGGAGGAGAAATGGACAGATCTAGAATCTGAGGAACATCTTGCTATTGTTGATGCTGCGGTACACAAGGACAGGGCTGTCATCGCCGTTGTTGTTCTGGACTGGAATGGGAGATGGCTAGGGGGACGAGCTCGCACCATAAAGACTTCTTCGGTGGTGGAAGCTGAGCTTAGAGCAATACTGTTCACTCTTCAAACATGCGACAGTAGACAAGGAAGGAAGATCACTATCCACTCGGATAGTAGCATAGCTGTCTCTGCAACCATGCAGATGGGGGATCTCAATCCGGGCCTCACCCCGTGGATTTCCAGGATTGATCATGCCAGAACGAGGTTCTCTGATGTGCAGATCGTGAAGGTTCCAAGAGGCAGGACTCACATTAGTGACTCTCTCGCCAAGCACCATATCCAAAACAACTGGGAGGAATGTGTTTATACACATCCCCCACTCGACCCTGTGGGTCATCCTCTATCTTTTCCTCTATGTAATGGTAGTAGTACTACCAAATTTAAATTTTTAGTAGGAACTGTTGTAACAAATTCTACTTTACCTGCACGAGGAGGGCGGGATGAATAAGAAACACCTCCTGACTTTCCTAAAAAAAAAAGGATATGTAATGGCCGAATCTTTATCTCCAAATGATCCTCAACTGTTTTTCATGTCAATATAAATGTTTATGCATGCATGTACATGTGTCACCCATGCATGGACACGTGGCACCTACTAGCTCAAAATGTTGACACCTCATTTTTACCTTTCTTCATGTGCAACAAGTATATATACCCCTAGTTTCATCCTTAAGTGAAAATTTTCGACCCTTACCACCCTCCTACCTTGTGGTATCGTAAATGGGGCTCTTGTATCGTGCAGGAGAGCAAGCATATCGTGCATAGGCCCTTGGATATTGCCCATAGCCAAAGCATATCGGCCAAGTAGGTGAAATTGGCCATATAAGTTGATATCGGCCAATAGGGTGAAGAGTTGAGTGCCATATCGTGCAAGTGAGTGCCATATCGTGCAAGAGGGTTGTCATATTGTGCAAGGGCACACGGGTATCATACATAGGCCTTGGGTATGGGCCATAACAAGTGTATCGGCCATATCATGTTGATATTGTCCATAGCAAGTTGATATCGGCCAATTGAAGTGATTTTAGCCACAAGTGAGGGGGTATCGGCCACAAGCAAGGTTGTGTCGGCCAAGAGGAAGTTCATATCGCCCAAGAGTGGTGGGGTGTCGGCCAAGGAGCTAAGGAAATCAAAACGTAACCCTAAGGTGAGGCAATGACCATCTTCAACATTGGATTGAAGCCTGAATTTAGGGTTTTGATCTTCTTTTCTTTTTTCTTCACCAATTGCTTATCCATGGTGATTCTTTGCATATAGAGGAGTTTTGAAGTTCATCTTCAACCTTAGGAACGTGGAGCTTTGGAGATTGGAGCTTTGAAGTTGTTCTTAAGGTGGGTTATATAACTTGAACCCAATTATGTTATTATGCACCTTCAATTTTGCCATACTTGTTGAACTACTTGCAATTCATTTTCTCTTGAATAATTGCTGAACCTTTGAGTTATAAAAGCTTCATAGGACTGTGGTCCATGAATTAGAACAGTAAGAACAAGGATCTTGAGGTTGATAATGATGACATCATCAGTATCGTGCAAAAGCACACAAGCACACACCTTCATCCCGATATGGAAAAGTAGCTCTAGTTTACTTGGGAAATCGATAGTGATGTGCATTGGTTTGTACTTTGGGTTAATAGTGGTTCAAACAGTTGTCTAGCCTGTAACTTAACCCATGGTAAAGGGAAGGTTGTGGCCATAAAAGTTTGAAGAGGTCAAGCATTCAACCACACACCTTCAACCCGATATGGGCTAAGTTAGCATACATATATCTCTAAAACGATATGGTGTGGAAGTACCTTAAATTGCAATATACTTGATGGAGAAACACATGGAGTGTTTTATATCAAGTCATACATTGAGTAGTATGGAGTTTAATGATTAATGATTAAGTAGGCTAATGTACCTTAAAGGAAAGGCTGAGCCAACTTAATAAAGTGTGAAGTGATCAACATCCTAGAGAGGATGAGAGAGAAACTCATACTTGTGAACCAAATATGTAATGTGCATTTATTAATGTTTCTAATATGTGTAAAGTATGAATTAGGGTTTGATCCTTGATAATGTGATCTTGAAACCCTAATCAATAAATAATGGGAAACCCTAACCCTAATAAGGGAATAGTGGTGTTACCCTTGTTTTGCATGGTGTTGATATGTAATAAAGATGGATGTTATCATGTATACTAACCATGCAGGTATCACGAGATGATGAGCATATCTAGATATGAGCTATAATGGTTATTTGATAAAGATTTTTAATGGGCCTTTTGAGCCATGTGAGATGCTTGTGTAACAAGTATCATGTATACCTTGGTCAGATGACCCAGGGGTGTTAGTTACCTAGTAAGTGGTAAATATGTTCTGTGATGAACTAAGGGTTTGAATACCTAGATTTGGTAATCATGATGATGATAATGTCAAGGGATGAGAATTCCCAGTAATGAAATAAGGGATTGCGATCCTAAATGTTATATATGTTTTAAAGATTTGAAAAGTACTTGATACATGTATTACATCTTTCTTTGTAGCATTTGTCATAATAAATGTTTGAAAACTTGACTGATGCTAAAAGAATATGGTAATGCACTTAATTAAGCAAGTGGAATCTTATCATGTAGATCCATGACCATAGATCCATCAACGTCAGTAAACTGCTGAATGGTGAAATAGGTTTTCCTACTAGATCTCTTGGAGATCGCATATTTTTGAATATGTGGGGGTGATGGGTGAAAATATCCGTACGCCCCGAATGAAGATTGATGGTAGATAAACATGAAATCTCTCAATACTTCATTATTGGTTGGGATTCGATGTAGATAAACACGAAATCTAAACGACCCTTCCTCAGGTTGATGGTAGATAAACACGAGATCTCTCAATCCTGACGAGAGTGCAGCTGACCCTGCAACTCTATAGCGAAGTTTCCAGTATACCCTGGAAAGCTATTTAGCAGTTGACATAGTCCGGCTCATTTTCTCACACTGACCGAGACAGTATGAGGTTATGGTAGCCGACTCTTCCATTGACCTTGTATGGTACCGATTTTGACTTCGCAGTGGACGGTTGGAGTATGAGTGGTATACCTCATCTCCTCAGGGCATAAGTGTGATTGTAAAATGTAATCATCCGTGTAGTACATTTGCTTAAGGATTGAATACAGAAATCATTGGTTGATGATACATTACTTTTATACATCTTAAATGGATAGATGTTATCCATGTTCTTCATATTCCTCATAAAATGAATACATGAATTACTACTTTATCATACATGGCTGCAATACTTTAAAAGATGATATTGCTCTATTCTATTTAAACAATGATTAATCCTGCTTATTAATATAAAAGAATCCTCTGTTCAGTTTATTACTATTTATCTGCAATGATAATATGATCGGCGGAGAGTTATATCTCTCGCTGGGACAATTACAATTGTCTCACCCCCGTGGAATCCAAAATTTTTTGTTGGACGCAGACGAGGAGGTAGAAACTATACAACAGAGGGAGGACAGCAACATCAGGAGCAACAATAACATCTCAGGTTGAGTTACTGTCTGTTGTGTCATGTAGATATGAGTCCTATGTGTCGTCTCTGTACTCTCAGATCCTTGGAGTCAGTACTTAGTGGTTTTATGATCGATCTGAGATTTTGGCTTGTATGCCTCGAGGTTTTATGTTGCTCGTGTATAGTTGGGTAAAGCAACTGTTGTATATATTCCTCGAGATGAGATGGTACATGGTGTGAACAATGTGAACCTTAATGTATGCAGTACTTTGGTTCTCTTCTTATGAGTTTTCTGGAAATGGAACTCCTTGCAAATGGTTTTAATTTTTAGTGATTTTTGTTAATCCACTGCTTATAGTAATTCTACAATTATTTACTGGTGATGATTTGATTTGTGGTCAGATCGTCACAAAGTTTTGGTATCAGATTCTAAGGTTCGCTGAGTCTACATAGACATAGGATTAAGGTCGTTGAGTCAATTCTAGTGTCTTCCAGTTTATCTGATAGTGACTTCTGCTCATATAGGAGAAGAAGTAAAGCTTAAAGATGGCTGGATCACACGAAGAACATGTTGCTGAAAGCAGTGTTGCTGCACCAGGAAGAGGTGTAAGGGATCAAGCTAGAGAGGAGCTAGTACCTGAGAATACCCAGCTTAACCAAGCTTCGATAGAAAACCCAACTTTTCATGCTCTGTTTGGACAGTTCTTGAACACAATGACACATATGGATGATCGGATGCCAGCACCAGCACTTAGGGCACCGGCTTCCAATGAAGGGCATGGATCTGGTAAGACCTTTGAGCGGTTACGTCGGGTAGGAGCCACCGAATATGCCGGTACAGCTGACCCAACAGACGTAGATTCATGGCTTACCGAGTTGGAGAAAGCCTTTAGAATCCTCAGTATTCTAGAAACTGAGAAGATTAAGCATATTGTGTACCTGTTGAAAGGGAGTGCTGGCCACTGGTGGGCCATTGAGGAAGAGAAACGACCAGGAGTTGAGGTCGAATGGAGAGAGTTTCGAAGAGAGTTTGTTAGTAGATACTTTCCCAAGACTTATCTAAATGAGAAAATCTCTCAGTTTGAGCATATTAAGCAAGGATCAATGAACATTAGTGAGTATGAAGCTAAGTTTATGGAGCTTCTACGGTTTTGTCCACACATGACTGCTACAGATGAGGAGAGAATTCGACATTTTGAGAAAGGTTTGAATGCTGAATTGACAACACATGTATCTGCTCTAGAGAATAGAGAGAGGTTTGCCACCTTTGTGGAGTCAGTTAGGCGGATAGAAAGGGCTGTGACTGAGAAACTTCAAGCCAATAGTAATAAAGTGTATACACAGTTCCAGGGACAAAGGTCTGAAAGTTTTAAGAAGCCAAGGTTTTCTGCACCAATAGCACCATTGAGGTTCAATACTCAGACACAGTGGACGTCCAACAAGGGTAAAGGCCGTATTTTACCGCCAACTGGAGCCCATAGTTCGGTGTCGATGTCAGTAACAGGACCACCTAAGCTGAGTTGGGAAAACCACAGTTGTTACCAATGTGGAAAGCTTGGACACATGATGAGAGATTGTCCTGATAGAAGTAGGAAGATGATCCAACCACCAAGGCAGAGTCAACAAGGCTCTCAGAGGCAACAGTTTAGCAGTGGCACATGAGGACGTGGACATTCATCCCAAGCCGGTTCATCTGCACCCAACAACAGGACGCGTGGTCAGCAACCAACAATGGTAAGATTATATGCTATGAATCAGCCAGAGGCAGTGGTCAACCCACGAGTCGTGACAGGTCAGATGGAATTATTTCATTCTGATATGTCTTCATCCTACTTTGTATCTGTTTTGATTGATCTGGGTGCTACGCATTCTTGTATCACTCGAGAAGTGAGTCATGACTGCAATATGACCGTCAATCGTAGAACGGATAATCTGTTATTAGAAACTCCATTAGTCGGATCTGCGGTTTTGCGGGAGGTATGTTCTCCCTGTGTTCTTTCCTTTTCAGAACACAACATTCAGGTGGATCTTATACCACTTGAGATGCATGGGTTTGACATAATTCTTGGAATGGACACCCTAGAAAAGTATAAGGTTGTCTTGGATTGTGGTTCCAAGCAAGCTATGTTTACAGACTATGGTGAGACATGGGTCTTTCAGGGGGACAGGAAGATTCTTCCAACCTGTCTAATGTCAGCTATGGTAGCAGAAAAGTTGATGAGACAAGGATGCTTCACATTCTTGGCATATGTGGTAGATACCAAAGTAGAGAGTCCTAATCTTTTTGGAGTTCTGGTTGTTAGGGAGTTTGAGGATGTGTTTCCTGAAGAACTTCTAGATGTTCCTCTACCTCGAGAGATTGATTTTGAGATTAATCTAATCCCGGGTATGCAACCTATAGCTCAAACACCTTATAGGATGGCGCCAGCTAAGATGGCAGAACTTAAGAAACAGTTACAGGAGTTGCTTGAGAAAGGTTTGATTCGACCAAGTACTTCTCCGTGGGGTGCTCCGATTCTTTTTGTTAAAAAGAAAGATGGGTCTATGAGATTATGCATAGACTATAGACAGCTCAACAGGGTAACAATTAAGAACAAATATCCTTTGCCAAGGATAGATGATCTATTTGACCAGTTGTGTGGTGCAATAGTATTCTCTAAGATAGATCTAAGGTCAGGATATCATCAATTACGTATCAAGGAGAGTGACATACCTAAGTCAGCCTTTGGGACAAGGTATGGCCATTATGAGTTTGTAGTTATGTCGTTTGGACTAACTAATGCACCAGCTACATTCATGGAGCTGATGAATAGAATCTTACGGCCATTCCTTGATTAGTTTGTAGTAGTCTTCATAGAAAACATCCTGATATACATTAGAGATGGTCAACAAAATGAACAACACCTTCGTCAAGCCTTGACATTGTTGAGACAGCACAAGCTATATGCTAAGTTTAGCAAGTGCGAGTTTTGGTTGTCAGAAGTGTCTTTTCTTGGACACGTTATATCTGCTTCAGGTATTCGTGTTGATCCACAAAAAGTGGAATCTATGTTAGAGTGGGAACAACCCAAGACACCGACTAAGATTCGTAGTTTCTTAGGCCTGGCAGGTTATTACATAAATTTTATTAAAGACTTCAGTTCTATAGCCTTACCCCTAACAAAGTTGACTAGGAAGGAAGTTCCTTTTGTCTGGAATGACAAGTGTCAGCATTCTTTCCAGTTGTTGAAAGAAAAGTTGACCAGTGCACATGTGTTAACTTTACCTGAGCAGGGAAAGGGATACGTTATTTTCTGTGATGCCTCCAAGAATGGTCTAGGATGTGTGCTGATGCAGAGTGATCATGTAGTTTCTTTTGCTTCCCGACAACTTAAGAAACACGAGGAGAATTATCCGACACATGATCTAGAATTAGCTGTAGTAGTTCATGCGCTGAAGATCTGGAGACATTATCTCTATGGAGAAACATTCCAGATTTTTACAGACCATAAGAACTTAAAGTACATCTTCTCACAACACGAGTTGAATATGAGACAACGCCGCTGGATGGAGCTAATCAAGGACTACGATTGTACAATTGATTATCATCCAGGAAAAGCTAATGTAGTGGCAGATGCATTAAGTAGAAAATCATCACCAACCTTAGATAAAGCACAGTTGAACTCTTTAGTGTGCTTTAAACGAGACATGCTTGTCTCATTGAGGCAAAACAATGTACATCTCAAAGTATCTTAGTTAGCTGGATTGTTAGCTGAGATGCAAGTGAAACCTACTCTAAAACAACAGATCAAAGAGGCACAACATGCTGATACTATGATTCAGCAGATCAGGTCAGAGTATGGTAGTGAGAAACGGGACGGTTTTCATGAGTCAGAGGATGAGGTAGTTTGTTACCATGGTAGGATGGTAGTACCTGATGCCAATGACTTAAGGAAGCTAGTCATGGAGGAAGCTCATTCGTCCATGTATGCAATGCATCCAGGGAGTACCAAAATGTATCATAACTTAAAAGATATGTATTGGTGGCCTGGTTTGAAGAAAGATGTAGCTGAGTTTGTTATGCGGTGTCCAGTGTGTCAGCAGGTTAAAGATGAACATCAGAAGCCCGCAGGAACAATGCAACCTCTACCTATACCATAATGGAAATGTGATCATGTGACCATGGACTTTGTGGTTGGTTTACCTAGAACAACTAAAAGTCATGATTCCATTTGGGTGATAGTTGATAGGTTGACTAAGTAGACACATTTTCTTCCTGTCAAAACAACCTATACTGCTGAAAAACTTGCACAGATCTATATAGATGAGATAGTGCGATTACATGGGGTTCCAGCTACAATTGTATCAGATAGAGGTCCCCAGTTTACAAGTCATTTTTGGGAACGACTACATAAAGCTTTGGGTACTCAGTTGAAGTTTAGCACAACTTTCCACCCTCAGACAGATGGGAAATCTGAGAGAACAATACAGACATTGGAAGATTTGCTTAGAGCATGTGTTCTTTAGTTTGTAGGAAGTTGGGACATACACTTGAGCTTGATAGAATTTGCTTATAACAACAGTTACCAGACTAGTATTGATATGGCACCATATGAAGCCTTATATGGTAGACGTTGTAGATCTCCATTATGCTGGTATGAAATAGGGGAATACCAACTTTTGGGTCCTGAGTTAGTACAACAGACAACTGAGAAGATTAAAGTAATACAACAACAGTTGAAAGCCGCCCAGGATAGACAGAAGTCTTATGCTGATAAGCGTCGTAGACCCTTAGAATTCCAAGTTGGATACAAGGTGTACCTCAAAGTCTCTCCTTGGAAAGGTGTTCTCAGATTTGGGAAAAAGGGTAAATTAGCTCCTAGATTTATGGGACCTTATCCAGTGATAGCACAGATTGGAAAGGTAGCTTATAGGTTGGAGTTGCCACCTGAGCTATATAAACTACATTCAGTGTTCCACGTATCTATGCTGAGAAAATGTCATCCCGATACAGAGTTGGTGTTACAACCTGTAGAGGTAGAATTGAATGAAGATATATCCTATGTGGAAGGTCCCATGATGATTCTTGACAGAAGGATCAAGAAATTGAAAAAGAAAGACATAGTTCTTGTGAAAGTTCTATGGCATCACCGTGGCATTGAAGAAGCCACATGGGAGCTAGAGGAAGAGATGAGGAGGAAGTACCCTTCTCTTTTCTCTTGAGATTTCGGGGACGAAATCCTTGTTAGGGGTTGATAGTTGTAACATCCCTGACCTGGGTTATGGCCTAACCCTAGAAGTTTTTCTTAAGTAAGTTGTTTACAAATTTTTTATAATCTTTTTAAAAGTAATTAAGACTCTTGTAGAGTTTAAATTTCAAGTTTGAGCTTATTTACAAACTGTTTGTGCATTATATGATAGTTTGGGCATAAAGTGCAATTTACCCAAGATAAGGGGTTATATTGCAAAATGTCACATGTTGAATGTACCTCATGTGTTCTAACATCATAACAAAGATAATTATGTTAAAGGATGGCTTGTGGAAAGCCTAAATTCCAAGTTGTAGCTTGTTTGAACAATGTAGGTGCATTGTGCACCAATTTTGGTACAAATTGCAATTTACCCAAAATGTGGGGTTAATATGCAAATTACCACCTATAGAGTGTCCCTACTCCCTCCTAGAATCATGTAGAGGAGAGAGAAATAATTATATACCATGTTTGAATCATTCATGAATGATGGTAATCTTGGTGATGACATGACCAAGGAAAAGGGCTGAATTTGAAAGCTTAACTTGAGTTGTATCAAGTTGAAAAGCTTATATATGAGTGCCTATCAGCCATGGAGCCTAAGGAGGTGTCCCATATCGTTCTATGAACTTTTGTCAAAGGCCATATCATGCAAAGCACCTCAAGGAGGTGAGTTGTGTCGGGTTGTAACTTCCTTAGCAAAATGGTGACAGGTTGTGCATAAAGTGATGAATTAATTAATATATATTATCCAAAAGGATATGTAATGGCCGAATCTTTATCTCCAAATGATCCTCAACTGTTTTTCATGTCAATATAAATGTTTATGCATGCATGTACACGTGTCACCCATGCATGGACACGTGGCACCTACTAGCTCAAAATGTTGACACCTCATTTTTACCTTTCTTCATGTGCAACAAGTATATATACCCCTAGTTTCATCCTTAAGTGAAATTTTTCGACCCTTACCACCCTCCTACCTTGTGGTATCGTGCATGGGGCTCTTGTATCGTGCAGGAGAGAAAGCATATCGTGCATAGGCCCTTGGATATTGCCCATAGCAAAAGCATATCGGCCAAGTAGGTGAAATTGGCCATATAAGTTGATATCGGCCAATAGGGTGAAGAGTTGAGTGCCATATCGTGCAAGTGAGTGCCATATCGTGCAAGAGGGTTGTCATATCATGCAAGGGAACAAGGGTATCGTGCATAGGCCTTGGGTATGGGCCATAACAAGTGTATCGGCCATACCATGTTGATATTGTCCATAGCAAGTTGATATCGGCCAATTGAAGTGATTTTGGCCACAAGTGAGGGGGTATCGGCCACAAGCAAGGTTGTGTTGGCCAAGAGGAAGTTCATATCACCCAAGAGTGGTGGGGTGTCGGCCAAGGAGCTAAGGAACTCAAAACTTAACCCTAAGGTGAGGCAATGATCATCTTCAACATTGGATTGAAGCATGAATTTAGGGTTTTGATCTTCTTTTCTTTTTTCTTCACCAATTGCTTATCCATGGTGATTCTTTGCATATAGAGGAGTTGTGAAGTTCATATTAAACCTTAGGAAGTGGAGCTTTGGATCTTGGAGATTTGAAGTTGTTCTTAAGGCGGGTTATATAACTTGAACCCAATTATGTTATTATGCACCTTCAATTTGCCATACTTGTTGAACTACTTGCAATTCATTTTCTCTTGAATAATTGCTGAACCTTTGAGTTATAAAAGCTTCATAGGACTGTGATCCATGACTTAGAACAGTAAGAACAAGGATCTTGAGTTTGATAATGATGACATCATCAGTATCGTGCAAAAAGCACACAAGCACACACCTTCATCCCGATATGGAAAAGTAGCTCTAGTTTACTTGGGAAATCGATAGTGATGTGCATTGGTTTGTACTTTGGGTTAATAGTGGTTCAAATAGTTGTCTAGCCTGTCACTTAACCCATGGTAAAGGGAAGGTCGTGGCCATAAAAGTTTGAAGAGGTCAAGCACTCAACCACACACCTTTAACCCGATATGGGCTAAGTTAGCATACATATACCTCTAAAACGATATGGTGTGGAAGTACCTTAAATTGCAATATACTTGATGGAGAAACACATGGAGTGTTTTATATCAAGTCATACATTGAGTAGTTTAGAGTTTAATGATTAATGATTAAGTAGGCTAATGTACCTTAAAGGAAAGGCTGAGCCAACTTAATAAAGTGTGAAGTGATCAACATCCTAGAGAGGATGAGAGAGAAACTCATACTTGTGAACCAAATATGTAATGTGCATTTATTAATGTTTCTAATATGTATAAAGTATGAATGAGGGTTTGATCCTTGATAATGTGATCTTGAAACCCTAATCAATAAAGAATGGGAAACCCTAACCCTAATAAGGGAATAGTGGTGTTACCCTTGTTTTGCATGGTGTTGATATGTAATAAAGATGGATGTTATCATGTATACTAACCATGCAGGTATCATGATATGATGAGCATAGCTAGATATGAGCTATAATGGTTATTTGATAAAGATGTTTAATGGGCCTTTTGAGCCATGTGAGATGCTTGTGTAACAAGTATCATGTATACCTTGGTCAGATGACCCAGGGGTGTTAGTTACCTAGTAAGTGGTAACTGTGTTCTGTGATGAACTAAGGGTTTGAATACCCAGATTTGGTAATCATGATGATGACAATGTCAAGGGATGAGAATTCCCAGTAATGAAATAAGGGATTGAGATCCTAAATGTTATATATGTTTTAAAGATTTGAAAAGCACTTGATACATGTATTACATCTTTCTTTGTAGCATTTGTCATAATAAATGTTTGAAAACTTAACTGATGCTAAAAGAATATGGTAATGCACTTAATTAAACAAGTGGAATCTTATCATGTAGAGCCCTGACCATAGATCCATCAACGTCAGTAAACTACTGAATGGTGAAATAGGTTTTCCTACGGGATCTCTCAGAGATCGCATATTTTTGAATATGTGGGGGTGATGGGCGAAAATATCTGTACACCCGAATGAAGATTGATGGTAGATAAACATGAAATCTCTCAATACTTCATTATTGGTTGGGATTCTATGTAGATAAACACGAAATCTAATCGACCCTTCCTCAGGTTGATGGTAGATAAACACGAGATCTCTTAATCCTGATGAGAGTGCAGCTGACCCTGCAACTCTATAGCGAAGTTGTCAGTATACCCTGGAAAGCTATTTAACAGTTGACATAGTCCTGCTCGTTTTCTCGCACTAACCGAGACGGTATGAGGTTATGGTAGCCGGCTCTTCCATTGACCTTGTATGGTATCGATTTTGACTTTGCAGTGGTCGGTTGGAGTATGAGCGGTATACCTCATCTCCTCAGGGCATAAGTGTGATTGTAAAATGTAATCAGCCGTGTAGTACATTTGCTTAAGGATTGAATACATAAATCATTGGTTGATGATACATTACTTTTATACATCTTAAATGGATAGATGTTATCCATGTTCTTCATATTCCTCATAAAATGAATAGATGAATTACTGCTTTATCATACATTGTTGCAATAATTTAAAAGATGATATTGCTCTATTCTATTTAAACATTGATTAATCCTGCTTATTAATATAAAAGAATCCTCTGTTCAGTTTATTACTGTTTATCTGCAATGATAATATGATCGGCGGAGAGTTATATCTCTCGCTGGGACAATTACAATTGTCTCACCCCCGTGGAATCCAAAATTTTTAGGTGGACGCGGACGAGGAGGTAGGAACTATACAACAGAGGGAGGACAACAACATCAGGAGCAACAATATCATCTCAGGTTGAGTTACTGTCTATCATGTCATGTAGATATGAGTCATATGTGTCGTCTCTGTACTCTCAGGTCCTTGGAGTCAGTACTTAGTGGTTTTATGATCGATCTGAGATTTTGGCTTGTATGCCTCGAGGTTTTATGTTGCTCGTGTATAGTTGGGTAAAGCAACTGTTGTATATATTCCTCGAGATGAGATGGTACATGGTGTGAACAATGTGAACCTTAATGTATGCAATACTTTGGTTCTCTTCTTAAGAGTTTTCTGGAAATGGAACTCCTTGCAAATGGTTTTAATTTTTAGTGATTTTTGTTAATCCGCTGCTTATAGTAATTCTACAATTATTTACTGGTGATGATTTGATTTGTGGTCGGATCGTCACACTAACTGACCTAGGTATTGTGGGTGGTATGTCAGCATCAACAGAAATATTGTCTATGATCGAGTTCGCAATCGACTCAGCAATTGCATCGGCAATTTGATTTGATGGACCAGACAAGGTATCTAAAATATGTGTGAGGAGGTCAGGTGATTGTGTTTGGTCACTGGCAAACATGATGCCTGCAAGTGAAACGATATTAACAAGATAATAAGTTCTTGAACATAATATAAACCGGTTGACATGTGAAATAACGGCTTGAAGGCTACAAACAAATTACATTGTACGGTAAAGCAATTATTACAAAATTGAAGCAAATTTAAATGTCTGGAAGTAATTATTACAATAGTTATGCTAATATAAATTGATGGTAAGCAAACATAATGGAAAAAGGTAGTTCCCACTTATGATCCCGAAGGGCCAGCATCATTGGATGGAGTATACCACATCGAAGGTATGCTCGATGTGCTGTTGAAGTTTGGTGGTGGGGTGTGCGACACAAATGGTTGCTGAGATGGCACAAAATAGGATGGCATTGAAGGCATTGTTGTTGCATTGCCAACTTGGGTCCTTTCCCAAAGGTCTTGTAACCATATTGTTATCTTTTGAGGGGTGTGTTGAAGGCTGAGGTAGATGTTGCGGTTTGTTGAGTCCTTTATGACATTCACAAGTGTTGTAAAAACAGCAGTGGGGGCATCGGGGAAAGTGTCATTGAAATGTTGTAAAATGGTTGCAAACTCTTCTTTTTCAAAGGCTCTGGTTGCCACACCCGTGCCTAATTCGTGAACCTTTGCGTACACCTGTGTGAATTTAGATAACACTTCATTGGAAATCACACATCGCTCCTACGGCATTGATGGTTGCTTCCTGCGCCTATGGGCAGGAGGAGTCCTCCCCCCAACACTCGGGGTATCCGTTCCGCCTCCCCCGATGTCACCCTCACTTTGCATCCCAGATGAGCGTATGTTCGGTTCCCCTGATGCGGTTTCTGTGTGCATGGGTGTAGCAGGCGCATCTAAGTCGACAGTAACATCATCCTCAGAGGCAACGTCAGAAGGGATTTGTGTGTCTGTGGAAGACATTGCATGGTGTCCTCTAGCAATGTTCCTCCCTGCCATCATCTCGATGTCGTAGTAGTGGGGAAAGGGGCGCCTAAGCAACCTAGCAAGGTCCTTATTTGCCTGAGTATTAAAAAACAATTGTATTAGGAATGTAAGTGTCGATGTATGATGTTACTTTGTTGGGGTTAAGGGTGTCATTACTGTACATACCGCAATGCTCTGCCTCCACTCAGGGGTGTCAGGTAGTGTGGGCATGTGCCTTGTGTCATCCCATCCAATGCCACTCTTGTTGGTCACAAGCTTCAAAGCGGCATAGTCCTTCCTCAGATTTTTCCACCGAGTTTTGAACTGGTCTAACTTACCTGCGTCCTTCCCCATCCTATTATGCACATCAGAAGTTACCTCCCTCCAAGAGTCCTTAGTAAAATGGTCGTCAATACACCTTCCTAAGTCATATTGTCTCCGCAATGTTGTTACTAGAGCGGCATCAGACTCTCTTGACCAAACAATTCGGTGCTTTGGGTCTACGTAAGACATACTTGTGTAGGTGCTACGGTATATAATGACAATCAGCGGTGTTTACAATGATAAGAATACATGTCCTTAAAATTTTGTAGGATAGACAATAAACACACAACCAGACTGCAAAGACACAAACACATATTCGAAATAAAAGTGTAACATTCATATATAGGGAGTTCAATCAGCAACTGAGCAAGATCATAAACGCAAGGAAACAACTGAAAAAATAAAATAAGAAATATATATAGGTAGCACCACATGTGGTCTGTTGTATAGGGTTACTAGCAGAAGACATGTGCTAAGCATTTGTATAGATAAATATTCAACTACATGTATATATAGGTAGCACCACAGTTGCTCTGTTGTGAATTAGTACAATTCTATTTAAAATAATCAACTAGATGTGAATTAGTACAATTTAACAAAGAAGATATAAAACATAGACTAATGTGTTTAATTAAATGATAGTAAAACATATTGAGCTGTGGGTTTCACCTAACCACATATGTCATGGTAAAATAGCACACAATAAACAAAATATTCATTTGTATAGTGAAATAACTTTTCCAGACATCACTGTGTAGATACAGGGAGTAACCTAACCTAGACCTCACACTGATTTAGTTAGACAAGTTTTAAATCTGCAGTTTTTTCCCCTATTAACCTAACCACTACCATATGATAGATTCATATCTTGCATTCAAATTTACTTATTCATCCATGTACGATCTTTTTTATGATTAATTGGTGGTTTACATGAACGAAAACAATTTAACAAATAATATATAAAACATAGACTAAGCTTGATCTTTTTTATGAGGAGTAAAATGTTGCTAAGCTTGATCTTTTTTATGATTAATTGATGGTTTACATGAACAAAAACAATTTAACAAATAATATATAAAACATAGACTAATGTGTTTAATTAAATGACAGTAAAACATATTGAGCTGTGGGTTTCACCTAACCGCATATCTCATGGTAAAATACCACACAATAAACAAAATATTCATTTGTATAGTGAAATAACTTTTCCAGGCATCACTGTGTAGATATAGGGATTCACCTAACCTAGACCTCCTCACACTGATTTAGTTAGACAAGTTTTAAATCTGTTGTTGTTTCCCCTATTAACCTAACCACTACCATATGATAGAGTAACATTTATTAGATATATCATTTAATTCATTAAAAGCTCATCATAAGCATGAAATAACAATGACTGCTCCCGCAATGACAAATCAAACATAGTACCTACTCATGGTGAGCTAATGTAGGCAAAAATTAGGTTCATCCATGGTATATATTGTAGGATTAATAATGGATACTCTAAATGCAACATAGAGAGGAAAGTTGACTGTAAAATCAATGAAAGCTGAAATCCATAGCTGAAATCAATGAATGATCTTTCCCAGAATACCAATTTCTATATCCAATTTCCAGATTCATATCCACTTTGAAACCACGTGAGCATATTATATATGTAATACCAACACAGGCATACATGAATCATATGAATGGCATAAATTTTATTTCATTTTATTAAAAATCATTGGGATAAAAACAAATACGAGTCCTAATTTGTATATGCAACATTGACAATAACATCCTTTTCACTTGATAAAATCATAAAATAAAACTAAATAAGTACTATAAGTCAAGCTAGCTTTCAATATAGAACCAAAAAAATGTGTACAATTATGTCATGTTGGGTTCACTTGTTATTTCCAAAAATCATATGCAATTGATGCTACTATTATGATATCATAATAGTATCACAAAAAACATAACATCAAAATACAGAACATTAAAACTAAACAAAAAACAGAACATTCATAAATATGGCAAACAGATATGTCCAACACATTAACGACGCCCAATCATGTTAAAAAATAAAGACAAAGTCACAGAAACCAGAAACCAACAGAGGATGAAACGACCATTACTACCCAATCATGTTGGAAAAACAAAGACAAAGTCACACAAACCAGAAAGCAGAGGATGAAAAACAAATGACAGAAAAGGAAATGTAGGACAACACTACTCTATGGTCTACTAACACATATCGATATCCTCAAAATAACCTAGCTGGGAAAAATCTCGAAAATCAGGCATGCTAGTTGCTTTTATTTGCTTTACTACTATAACTTAGCACACAGACACACATAATAGCGGTAAATTGATGCATTTCTAAATAAAAGTAGTAGTTAGAAGTATAATAAATCAGTGTCATACACAACGACTCAAATGTTTACAGGTATTGTCGGCTCATTTTCTACTTAATCGATACACAGGCCTGATTGTTGTAATTCTACCCTAATCGACCTCACAAACAAAGCACCGTCTACCCTAATTCGTGACCAACCTGAGCAGAAGGGGGCGAGAACGACGACAGAGTGCGGAATCGTAGGTCTGGGCAGGGCCGCCGGAGCACGATTGAGGAGCACGATTCAGCAACAAAGGACGACGACCAGCTTCTGTGAACAACTCCTCCAAAAGGCGTATGTGGAAGTGTAGAACCTCGCAACAGAAGGAGAGGAATAAGAAGGCACACAGACACTTGCTAGGGTTTCTTGTTGCCTTGGGCGATGTAGGGTTTCTTCTATGCGTCGACAAGACAATTCAATGTCAGAGCAGGGCAGGGCATGGGTACCTTGCTTTTGAGGGAGCTAGCCGCCTAGGTAGACTGGCGGTGGCATGCGGCAACATTGATGCTCCGCGCAGACGCTCCACCCGACGATCGGTGGACTCCATATGCGACCTCGAGCAGCCTTCGCTTTTACTTCTCACGGACAAACAGTTGTGAAGATGCGTCGAGAGGAGAAGGTTAGGGCGAGAGATCAGGGAGAAGGTTGACAAGAGGGAGAGGGAGGGTTGCGGGGTTGTGAGGGATCATGGAGGGTTGTCGGGCCAAACCGGATTGGAAATCCCAATCCTGCCTCGATGGAGACTGTCTTAAACCAGATAATGGGATTCCGTTATCCCAAAACAGGGATCAAAATGAATTGGTAGCCAAACGTGTTTTTTGACCAAGCCGGACCGAATTGGGCCGTCGTGGAGCTACACGACAAGCCCTAATCCTGGTCCCGTCCGTTTCCAAAGAGGGGCTAGAATCCCCGTCCTGAAACAAACTGGGGGCATTGAGAAAAATGAAAAAGAGACGTGGAAGTGGAACTTCGTGAGATACGAAAAAAAAAGGGCGAAAATATCCACTTGGCTCGCGAAACTGTGTGGATGGATGACATTCTTAGATCATAGTCCACTTACGGACCGCCTCGTGGCATCGCCTGCGCCTCGCTAAGATTTCCCTCCACGGAGCCGTTGGACATGGCATCTCCTTCTTCTCGTTGCAATTCCGCCAACGTGGCCGTTTCGAGTCCACTATTAGCTGCCCATATGTCCGAAGCACCTTCCGTGCCCCTCTTTCCGGCGTCATCCCCCGACGCAGAAGCTCTGACGTCGTTACGGTGAAATTACGCTCGTTGCCTCGGTGCCACCACATTTTTTTTATCCGCTGAGGGTGTGTTGTAACAGTACCATCTCCGGTCGCCATTGTTCGCAGCGGCAGCTCCGCTTTGGTTACTCGCTCGAATCCACCTTCATTCAACACCGAAGCATAGGATCGGAGCAATGGAGGTTTTCCTGTCTAGCTCAAAGCCTCCGCAGCAGCTTTTCCACTCGCGATTTCCGACCCCAACAACATCCAACTCGCGCTCCGTCCGGATCTCCGCTGCAGGCTCACTGTCGTCCTCATCGGCGCCGTCCGTACAGAAGAAGCCGCGCCTGATTCTCCAGCTCCAGGAGGACGGGCCAGATGACTGGCGCGGCGTCAGCGGCTCGGAAGAGCTCCTCGTGGCACGAAGACCCGCGATGGATGTGCTTCCCTCGTCGCCGGACGAACGAGTGGAGGAAGAGGAGGGGAAAGGGGAGAGGCTGAACGATGGCCCGCTACTAGATAGCTATCAAGACTCCTCCTCGTCTGACGCATCTTCTGGAATCATCGATTCCGGCTTGAGCACCCTGGCCCGAAGGATGCCGGCGTTCGAGCCGTCAGAGAGAGTGGACAGCCGGGGCCCCGAGGAGCAGCCCCTGCCCATCAACCTCGAGCTGTGGCTGTACCGTGCCAAGGTCCTCGCAAGGGCGTTCCGGTACAAGGATGCCGAGGCCATCCTCAACAAGGTACACACGTGTTGCTGAAACCCATTCGAACTAGCTGACAACCGCCACAATAGAAACAAGGAGCTAGAATACCAACTTTATTGATCCATGAATGCGTTTCACTTGATGACTCAAATGTGGTATTCTTCCTGCAACAGTGCGTGTACTTCTGGCCCGAGGATGGCCGCGCCTACGTCGCCCTAGGAAAGTCCCTGGCGAAGCAGTCCCGCCACGACGAGGCACGCGCCGTGTACGAGCGCGGGTGCCAGGCGATGCAGGGTGAGAACGCCTACGTCTGGCAGTGCTGGGCGGTTCTGGAGAGCAAGCTCGGTAACGGCCGCCGTGCACGGGAGCTGTTCGACGCCGCCACCGCGGCGGACGCCAAGCACGTGGCGGCCTGGCACGGGTGGGCCGTGCTGGAGATCAAAGAAGGGAACGTATCCAAGGCAAGGAACCTGCTCGGGAAGGGACTCAAGCACTGCGGCGGGAACGAGTACATTTACCAGACGCTAGCATTGCTGGAGTCCAAGGCCGGGAGGGTGGATCGCGCCAGGTTCCTGTTCCAGAAAGCCACCGGGTGTAATCCCAAGAGCTGCGCCAGCTGGCTCGTAAGTATCTTCAACTGGCCGCTGAGCCTCCATTCATCCACTTGAGCAACAAAGATTGAGAAGTTTTCTTGTTCTGCTCCAGGCTTGGGCGCAGATGGAGGTACAACAGGAGAACCCCCTCATGGCAGGGACGCTATTCGAGAAGGCCATCAAGGCCAGCCCCAAGAATAGGTTCGCGTGGCACGTGTGGGCAATCTTTGAGGCCAGCCAGGGCGACATCTCCAAGGCCAGGAAGCTGCTCAAGATTGGGCACGCACTCAACCCCCGAGACCCCGTCTTGCTCCAGTCCCTTGCCCTGCTTGAGTACCGCCATGCATCTGCCAACCTTGCCCGTAGGCTCTTCCGCAGGGCGGCGGAGCTCGATACCAGGCACCAGCCCGTCTGGATGGTATGCTCTTATAGCTATTAGCTCGCCCTTAAACTGTTTTTCTACAAACTTTAATATGTTTTATTTTTAAACTGTCTTGGAATCTAAGCCCAATCTGACAAGATATTGAAATGAAATCGCTGTACAAGGCATAGCCGGAACATGTATTTCTTGTTTGTTCCCCAGATATACACAGCTGTAACATCTCAGTTCTATCTGCACCTGAGTGGAAGTTGAACTCTGGAATAAGTTAGATTTTTTTATCCTTCTCTGAATAAGTATATATTAATTTCAGAGACCACCTCGTGAAGCATTAGCATTAGTTAGTCTTTGTTTGTGACTGTTAAAGTTGGAATCTAATATGAAGTAGGCTTCTGAATTCTTTGTTTAAGTAATGAACATTTTGTGGCACTTTTGACTAGCAGTCATCTCTTCTCGGACCTTTCTGCAACCTCTATTCTTTCTGCTTGATGAGCAATCCAATCCACATTCTTATTCAATTTGCACTATTTGTATATACAAAATTGGCTGGTTCAAGATTATATTCCATTCCACTGCTGCTTTTCTTGTGTATCATGGTATATCCTGATATCATAGCTTGTACACAGGCTTGGGGATGGATGGAATGGAAAGAAGGCAACATTGACACTGCAAGACAACTCTATCAGAAAACATTATCTATCGACTCCACAACCGATACGGCGGCCCGCTGTCTTCAGGTAAAGGGTTATTCCTAATTCACTTGTCTAGATTAAGCACATGCCCTGTTATGGGTTGTTTCCGCTATATTTTCTTTAGAACTGAGGCAAGGCAAGATGGCTATGACATATTGATATTACATCCATTGCTCCTACTTTTATGAATGAAGCAGTTATGTTCTGACAGCGCAATACTTCCTCTAAATTGAATATGAACTATGATACTAAAATTGCATTCTAGATAAGAAAAACTGAACTCCACAGTTGTCTTCTTGGTTTAGAATCAAAGAGAACATCAAAGTATTAGTTTTTCATGCTAATCGGTGCCCCCTTTCTACAGGCTTGGGGTGTCTTGGAACAGAGACTTGGCAATCTCTCAGCAGCTAGAAGATTGTTTAGGTCCTCATTAAACATAAACTCCCAAAGTTACATCACTTGGATGACATGGGCGTCATTGGAGGAAGAGCAAGGGAATGCAGTCCGAGCAGACGAAATCAGGAACCGCTACTTCCAGCAGGTTTCATTCTCTCTGAGAAGTATAATCAGCTTTTTTAGTAGTAATGATTTGCTTAATATGGCTTTCATTGGTATTTTTCATTGTCTTCAACTATATTGAAATTTGTTGAAGACTATGCTAGACTGGAGGAGTTTCATCAATAGAGATATGCAAGAAACATTACTTAATATAATTTTGTCGTATTAAATGTATAAGACATCAATAGAGATATGCAAGAAACATTACTTAATATAATTTTGTTGTATTAAATGTATAAGACATCAATAGAGATATGCAAGAAACATTACTTAATATAATGGTAAGGTAGAGGGAATTTAGATGAAATCGATAAATATGGAAAAAAATAGTTTGTAGCATACAATATACAAATATGCATTCTGTATCTAGGATATAGACGTTTCACACCGCAAAATTTATGTATGATGATTTTTTCCCCTTCCCTTCCCTATGCTAAAGAAAGCACTATAATAATCGTCCCTTCTCCCTTTTCTTCCATTCCCCTCCCCTTCATTCATGGTGTATGAAACATAGTGTTAGATCGAGTAGTAAACCATTAGCATAGTGTGGAGGCAACAATTTAGAATTAGAAGTTGCACCTCAATTTTGAGTTGACACTAGAAAATACTCATTAGCAACCACTTTCTGATGCGGTGGCAGATGTTCGCCAATGCATATCCTTTCCACCTTATGGATGATGGAAATATTCCAATGACAAAAGACTCCATACCTACTACACACAGCTTGTCGTGCAAGTGTTCATTTTTATTTTCATGTTCTCACTCAATGAACAACAAACTTATACATATACATGTACTACAACTAAACTACAGGATCTTAAGACAATAGGTCCACATGTACATCAGCTCACTACACAACTCTCAACTATCCTGGATCTTCAAGAACACATGTCCACAACCTAAAAAAAGATTACATGTGGTACACGTCAGCACAATATTCAAGAATATTGTACTGAGTACGCCTACGTGTCTTTTATATACCTCTCATCATATCTTGACAATAAGAATAGGACTCCAGCCCATGTTGGGAAAAAGAATAGGACTCCAGCCCATGCCTAATTGGATTTTGACTTGAGTAGGAGTTGGCTTGTGCTACCAATCCCAATAGGAGTCAAATCTAAAAGGGAAGGAAGATGGCTCCCTACGTGCAACATGGAGTTGGACTCAGAGTTGGACAAGGATTCATAGTTGCAACCGCATGTCATGGAGACCTATAAATAGAGGTCCTAGGGGAGGCCATTGAGACATCCCACCGGTTGAGGTGTGATCCCTCCAGTTGCTTGTTGGTGCCTTATGTGGTAGAGGGTGTCAGATAACAAGAACAATTGGAGGAGCTCTCTTGGTTGAATAAGAGAGGGTCAGTGAGTTTATCTTGAAGCGAAATAGCAGTTGACAGTCGGTGACACATTGGGTGCACTGACAGATCATCTCTCTTGGTTGATAAGAGAGGGTCAACGACTTTGCTTTGAAGCAAAGTAGTGGTTGGCAGTTACAGACACAGTGTTGCCATAGTGCCAAAGGTCCGACCCAGTCAGCGGTCACAGCGGCATCAAGCAGTCCCCAGCAATGACAGCGACCTCGTAAGGAGATCAAGTAAAGGAGGTTTTGTACACACTGGGTGTGATTCTCTTCTTCCTCGTCTTTGTGCTCGTGTGGGGAGAGTTACTTGGATTTAGGGGGTAATTACATCTAGGCAGTATGAGTTGTAATCTTAATTACATAGTGCTTGTTGGTCGGTATTGTCCCGTGATTTTTCTCTCCTTATCTTGGGGAGAGTTTTCCACGTTAAATCTGGCGTTTCTTCTTTGAGTTTATACGCTTGTCGGTAACGCTTCCGCAATAAGTTTTCGTCACATCTGGAACCGTATCGGTACAACATCCCCAACAGGTAATATTATGATGTCCCCATCTTGGACTTGTAACTGAATTTCTCCTGATATATAATGAACCTCATATGTTTTCTTTTGGGTCTCAAGGAATCTGCTCAGTATGATGAATTAAGAATAAAGTTTACCATCAAACTCCATTCTCTAGGAAAATATTATCTCCTCCCCGTGTCTTGTCAGGCTGTAGTAGAGGGGTGAGGTTAGATGGAGAAGAGGTGAAAAGGTATTTGGTGCAAGAAAGTGAAGGTCGAATTCATCAATCAAGCATAGTAATGTATGCTTCAGAATCTCCTAAAATTCGGGTCACATTGCTAACTGTGCCAAATGCTAGACCGTATTAGATCATATGCTCCATCTACATGCATATTAAAAACTAAATTCATTTGTATTTATAGGTTCAGTAAGCTCCCTATTGAGAATTTACAGGTTATATAACAGTGGTACTTGCAAAAGTTTTATGGCTTCGCTGAAAATTGGAAGACAAATCCAGATCCTATCTTATTTACTTGTCACTATGCTGCAATGAAGTTTAATTTTATCATCAGTTCAGTGGCTTCAGATTGTTTGTTAGTCGTGGCATTAAATATCACACATATATCTGTCGTCTATCTGTATTACAATAGCTTAATGAAATTTACTTCTAATTGTCCACATTGATTTTGCAGCGCATGGAGGTTGTGGATGATGCATCATGGGTGATGGGCTTTCTGGACATCATTGACCCTGCGGTGGACAGTATAAAACGGCTCTTGAACTTGGACCAAAATATGGATATTAAGGAGCAGATTGCTTCAGGCAGCATAAAGAATATGCGTAGAGAATTATCCAAGGATATAACTGAGCAAACTAATTCCGGTAACTCACAGAAATTAGTTAGTCAAGCCACTCAATACTCAAGTCAATCATCTGCAAATTCCACCAAGGACATTCAGGGAAGCGAAGAAGTTTCAAGTAAATCTATTGCAGATGCAAATGGACAAGAAACCTCTCCAAAAAGGACTGCATTCGACTTGGATGCTTTTGTGAGAGATAAGCTATCAATTGATCCATCAGAACTAGATCTACTGATGGATAGGCCTCCTACAAAGAGAGTAGCTTCGTTTAGGAAAAAATGGAGACCAGAAAACAGGAAAATTTCTGCTCAGTCGTGATGTATATCAGAATCTCGGAAATCATGCAGTCATCTCATGCCTTACTGTTGATATGATTAGATAGATAATTCTTCAAATTGAACATCACTAAGCACTTTTGGTGTAATCTCATCAGATGGTTGCATAACAATGGTACCGTGCCATTACTCACCTGTAAATACATACTGGCAGTTTCCCCAAACAGTATAGTTGACCTTCCGAAAAATATGCCTTGGTTGTTTACCTATGGGTACCTGTAGCTGTAATTGCATCTCCATTAATAAAGAAAATCAAAATTATTATGTTATTTATTCACCAGGAGATATGCATAAAAGCGCTACACCATAATAATCACTTTACTCAAGCTCACCCTATGTGCCGAGAGGATTACCGACCTCAATTTAAGTCTCTGGTTAGAAATGGTCTGATAAGTAGTGGCCGTCCTCTAATGCTGCTCTGTTTCTGCTCTTTTGACAAATATATATAAATCGACGACTATACAACATGCGTCGTCTATAGGGAATCCTTGTCAATATACACTGCAAAATACGAAACCATTATTTTCAGCGGGTAATATACTAGGCAGTATAATCAGTTTGATAATTATCAAACTGCAGATAAAAAGACTTACTAGTTGAGCCACAAGTGTATGGTTAATATGGCTTGTATTGCTTCATTTTCCCTTGTACGATGAAATTTCTTTAGGGGGCATTCGGCCCCTAACTTCACAAATCCCAGTAATCTTGTGCATAATAAGCTTTTGATATAAGAGCATTCCTTCCGTGAGCGGTGAAGTCCTACGGCACGGAACAGCAAAACGGCATACATGGCGCGATTCATAATCCTGCCAATTTATTCGGATAAGTACCGATCAGAGTACAGATAAAATGGCCAATGATCAAATTAAAGATCTATTTACATATAAGTACAAGGTAATTTATGAAGTTGGGGGGCGAACGGCCCCTTAGTGTAGTGTGATTTCCTACTTTTTTGATTTTTTTTTTTTATGGTGGGGTTTTTAGCCTCTTTTCATAAAAGAAGGGGGAGGAACAACCGATAACAACCGCAAGGGCATTTATTTCCTTCTTAACACCTATGCTTCACAAGCAATAGGCTAAACCGGTTGAGCTAGCCGGTAAGTACGATTTTTTTTAAAATGTTATGAGGAAATATTTATGTATTCATATTTTTCTTATCAAACATACACATGAGAGAACGTTGTTATACGATTGAAAATCTCTCACACAAATTCATATAAATATTTTTCTTGGTGCAAGGTAAACACAATGTAATAACGAAGTTTCAACCCTTACATTCAATTATATTAGTCATTATATGCTCTTTTTAAAATTGGAACGAGAGTTTCCATCTTGTGATGCTTATATTGATAAAATGTGTCATAGTAATGTGGATGTCAAATATAATTATACTAACTTATTCACAAAATAAACCATATTTTCCTAAATTACTTGTAGTCAAAATGTTTTCATCAATTTATATATAGCTTAAGAATTAATGAAAGTGAATAGGAACAACGGACCATATTAGGATGTGAACCTTTTTTCACATGATAGATATATTCGACAGGAACCAAATCATTAATTTGGCAAGTTTCAGATCTAG
Source organism: Alisma plantago-aquatica (assembly GCA_963693085.1). Lineage (NCBI taxonomy): Eukaryota > Viridiplantae > Streptophyta > Magnoliopsida > Alismatales > Alismataceae > Alisma > Alisma plantago-aquatica. The sequence continues at coordinate 1,099,489,100 of OY856411.1, forward strand.
AGCTTACATTTTTACATTTTCTTGAGTATAGTCAAAGAAAATGCATCAAAGTCACTGTAAAATTTTAGCTTTTTCTCAGCCACTTTTCCTGGCCCTTAAACCATAAAACGATTGATTGAGTATTTGGCATAGAAGTCATTAGGTTGACTAACTCATAAATCCGAACAGTTTGTTGGATCTTGATCCCAAGGTCTCAAGTGACCACAACATTAAAGTTCAAATGGCCAAGTTGACATTGTCTACCTTTGGAATAGGCATAATAGTAGCCATCACTACTAACATGGGTTCATGCAAGGAATGGAGTTGTCCAATCAGCTTGTTGGTGCTACCATTAGTTGTGCCACCTTAATATGTGGTCAACCATTCCTTACTCATTGCCTAGGGGTCTTGAAATTGTTGGCCTACCTCACAATGTGGATTCCTTCTCCATTGTTGAGTGCTGCCACCTCTATACTTCACCCTAAACCTTCACGCTAAACTATTTTTAGCTAGGAAGCTTCAAATCCCTTCTATTTCTACCTTATTTATAGTCTCATCATTCCCATTGGTAATTTCCTTTTCACTCTTATTAAAATAGAACCAATCTTGACATTATACCAATTTGTGTTGGTTGTTCTCAACATGCTAAGAATTTTTGATACATATTTGACCATTTTGTCTGTATAGGAGTAAAAAATGAATTGACTCTGTGACTAAGGAAATGATTGCATGATAAAATATGTGATAGACTCTTAGCCCATGGGAAAACCAAGTCTTCCATGATTCTCCTTGTATCAATATTCTTGAACACATAAGAACCAACTGAGTCACCCTCTTCCAAACTACTTTGAAATAATATCTCTGACATTTCATGCCAATGATACCATCCCATCCTTCAGAGAATGATTTCACGTGCTCAAACATCTCAAATGCCTCCATGTTCAAATGTTGTCTCTAAAGGACATATATCGTGGTTGCTAGCTTGTGACATGCCATATCTATATAGATATCAGAAGAGATCTTGAATGAATCCCTCTTAGCCTTAACATGATGAGTATGAGATTAGATGGAAAACCATCTTCCATATCTCGAGCATGTACTCGTGTTTGAGAATAATTATCAAGTACCCGAAAGTCTATAAATTTCACCCCATTGAGCATGTAGTTCTAAAATTCTAATTTCAATACAAGTTTTAATTATATTTTTTAGTTGAAATACATAAGAAATTATATAAACTAGTCATTTATTGAAAACCTATAATATTGAAGAGGCCTTTCATTAAACTCAATACCATATTTTTCTTTTAATCGACCACACAATTGGTCAGGCATCATTCCCAATAATAAAATCAAACGTGACTATTAGGGGTGGTCCCAAGGTGGTAAGGATATACCCAAACAATCATGCAAAATTATTAACCAAAATCAAACAATAACACACAAAAAATGGCATAAGTGATTGGAATCAACATTCATATGGTCAAGGGAACGAGAAATATCACAAACTACTGTTTACAATTTTTGTCCATAAACACATAATATTATCCTAGACAACATATAAGATCACATAAGTTTTATTATACAACCAAATCATATCCACAATACTTCTGAAGCCCAATACATGAACTTCTATACATATAATGGGAAACTAACTTCACCTACATGTGAATTCACTCGAATCATCTACTAGATTGTGTTACAGAAGACTCGACTTCATGACCTAAAATATTATTCAATGAATTACTAGACATTGTCTAAGTAAGCAAATAATACATAAGAATAAGTAAATACAATTATATATCCTAGTTAATTAGGGTAAGAAAACTTCAAGGCAAGTACAAAGAATGAAATCTATTCAATGTTAGGAATTTACTTGGCAATATTAAAGTTACAATAACAAACAAGAAAAAATACAAGTGGCTACCATATACAAATATATGCCTTTTCTTTTTTAGTTATTGACCTAAAACTACGTGGCTTGTACCTAACCAAGTAGAAGAAATCACTATATGCTCATTTGCAAGAGTCACTATTTACGCCTTAGGGTTTAGTTGCCCCCTTGAATCAACTAACTTTTCTATGGTACACCATAGGGCTAGGTAGGACCCTCTAGAATATCTACCTTCTCATTCAGACACCTTGGTATAAGGTTGGTTTAACCTCATAACATTTCTAATTTCAAATGGCATATCTTGCTTCTTAATCAACTCACATATCTACTAGGATTGGGGTCTCTATCCAACTCATTTGGTTTCCCCTAATCCTTTTCCTTACAATAAGGGAATTGGGGTCAATCTCCCACATGTGTGGGTCACCCTAACTCCACCATAGATTACTCCTAAAAATAAAATCCACTAATAGCTAGATTGCAAGCCACTATAATCTTGACACATGTTTCCTTCCCAACATAGATATTAGGGAAGGTTCACATGTTTAAGATTCCTAGCTAGGTTAGATTAGGTTTTCTCTTCTTATATTAAGCATGTTATCCATATTAAGGAATTACAAAAATTTAGTATTATGATATAACTCACATGGATGAAAATTACTCTATCTAAGGGGAGATCAACAAGATAAAGCATGTGTTATACAATACCCTTAACTATGGATACAATGAGAAATTAAAAATGTTTCTTATCTATGGATTTTTGTTAGAATTTATATTGTTTTGAATATTTATTAGAAGTGTGAAATGCAAACTAACCGAGGAGAAGTGCGAAGAGAAGAAGTGGAATAACAAATATATCAATGAATACCCATGAAACCTTCAACAATTGCATGTCATAATAAACTATATGAAAATACACACACAAGTATGATCATGGTTTTAAATGTATATAAGATGAATAAGAGGCTATATTTAAAAATAAAAATATGAATTATTCTATGTAATTGACATAAATTATTAAAATTTCCCTAAGGTTTGTACTGCAGATATGAAATAGATTTTGTAGTGGTGACCATAATACTATGAAATGAATTTCTAGATGTGTGTCCCTAAATTTTAAAGGTTAGACCACCAAGATTTAGGGATGCATGATGTGGCGTGTTCTTGATATATGAATAAATCACATAGACACTTTCCTAGGGTGAATTTCCTAGGTGTTATTCTAACTATGTATACAAAAATCCCACTCACAAGTGGATACTTATTACATTATAGTTTAGGATCAAACTAAAAGGAAAATACATTTAAGAAGTAATATAATCAAAGTAACCACACAAGAACTCGTAGTTGACACAAAAATTAGATTGATTTGTTTGATTAAACTAAGTTCAAAAATAACAAATAACTGAATTAAGGTTGTATTTATCAATGGATGGAATCACTATGGTGGATGGGTTTCACCACTGCTTCCAATTATTCACTCTCTCACTACATCATAAATAGCATTGACATACATATATTGAGTCTAGATAGATCTCCCTCTTGGTGTTAGGATTAATATCGGACAAATATTACTCTAAGCTTGTTGTCATGTTACCTAGAGTTCATTTACCTATCACATATGAAAATACGTATCTAAAGTTTGAATCAAGGGTTTAACATGAAACAAATGATGTCCTAGATATTAGGTTTGGATTTCTCTACATACAAGATCTAATAAGCATGCAAATAGTTAGCCAAACAAGATTTATAAGCATAAAATTTTTACTCCATAACATAGAATGGTTCATACAAAAGTAGATGTAAAAAAGAGAATGAGAATAGGCAGTGGTGCTAATCCATGTACCTGAACAATAGGAATACTTGCTCATTGTAGCAATAACAAGATTAACTATGGAAGAAGGGAAGAAATTCATTGTCACTGTAACATCCCTGACCTGGGTTATGAGTTAACCGTAGATGATTTTCCTAATAAGGTTGATTAGATGCTTAATATTATCTTGTGAAAAGTAATTAGGGCTCATGAGGAACCTATGTTTCAATTTTGGTCCTGTTTGGACAATGTTGAAGCAATGTTTGCTTATTTTGGACTAAAGTGCAAATTACCCAAGTTTAGGGGTCAAATTGCAAATGTTGCATGATAAGATGTTCCTCTGATGTTGAGACATCATAAGAATGAATTTGATGAAGTGGTAAGGTTTCTACAAGCCTGGACACCAAGATAGAGCTTGACTGACAATGTTGTGCATTAAAACCTAGTTTTGGTATAAAGTGCAATTTACCCAAAACCTAGGGTTCAATATGCAAATTACCACTTCAATAAGGTCCCTAATAATCTTTGGCATCATGTAGAGCAAAGAAAATGAGAAGGGCACCTCATTTGAATTATCTTGGAGGAGAGGGAATCTTGATATTAAAATAATCAAGATTTAAGCCCAATTGAAACCCTAATTCAAATTAATGCAAAAATAAATAAAATAATTGAAGGGTACTTCAACCAAAATTAATTTGGTTGGATTCTGATGTGTGTGTGGACGTCCTTGAGCTTGCAAGGATAAAAAATATCCTAAGGAGGTGAAATTCCACACCTTATTATAAGGAAAAGAATTCCCACTCAAAAAGATATATTATTATTATAATGGATTAAGGTGCTTAATTTCTTTTCCATTAATTCTTGGATAATGAAGAGCTTTTACGAAAGTTTGAAGGTGGTTTCGTGATCAAGTAATGGAGGAGGATTTGGGGGAAATTAGTATGGAATTTAAAGAAAATGATTTCATTTTCTCTTTCATAAAAGACACATATACATATTCTTTATATATACCTTATTTCAATAACACATAAGGAACGAACCCTTAGTCTTTTCCTCCTCATTCTTGCTTTGGCCGACCTAGGGAGAGTCCAGGAGCAGGATAAGGACGAACACCACCTGTAGGTAACGGTTTGATCATCTTCAACCTTGGATTCATGGTGAAAACCCTAAATCAATGCTTGATTCTAGGTTATCTTCACTCGATTTCCATTTCTAGCCATCCATTCCATCCAAAAGCTCAAGGACGAACCTTGGATAGTTTCTGGAGCTCCATCCACCATTAAAGCCACGGAGCTTGAAGCTTGGTGATCATATTTGAGGCGGGTTTTATAACTCAAACCCTTAAACATTGCTATTGCATCAATTCTCTATGCTTTGTTGATTGATTTCTTCAATTTGATACACTCTTGTTTATTTGCTGCAATTTCCATCAAGAACGGTTGTTGTTCTTGGTTGTTAGAAGGAAGGGGATGATGAAATCATCCTAGATGCTTATCCAAAGAAAATTACCAAGCAAAAACGTTTTGATAGCTACTCCAAATCGTTTTAATTTGATTGGCTATGCGGTTTCAGCAAACCGTTTAAGGGCAAACGGTTTGAGACCGTTTGGGAGAAAACGGTCTCAAGACCGTTTGAGATGGTTGACCAAGCATTGACCGTTTGGGAATGTAGTTCCTAATTATGTAGACTAATGACCCTCCAAATTTGAGGGGTTAACGCCAAAGGAATCATAGGTTGAAGGCCAATCAATTAGGCAAATCGAACTGAATTAAGTGCTGATTTTCAACCTGATTAACTTGACCTGTTTGGGAAAACGGTCTCAAGACCGTTTGAGATGGTTGACCAAGCGTTGACCGTTTGGGATTACTGTTAATAATTATGTTGGTTGATTATCCCCCAAATTTGAGGGATTAACTCCCAAGTAATCGTGAGTTGAAGGCTAATCAATTAGGGAAACCTAATTGGATTAAGTGCTGATTATCAATCTGATTTAATTGAACGTTTTGGGAAAACGGTCTCAAGACCGTTTGAGTGCGTTGACCAAGCGTTGACCGTTTGGGATTACTGTTCCTAATGATGTTTGTTAATGACCCTCCAAATTTGATGGGTTAACTCAAAAGGGATCATGAGTTGAAGGCTAATCAATTAGGCAAACCCTAATTGAAAATAGTGCTGAAATTCCAATGAGTTAAGTTGAGATTTTGGGTTGATTAGCCCAAACGGTCTCAAGACCATTTGGGGATCACCCCAAGACTGTTTGGAGGTCTGTGGTCAAGTATAGTTGACCAATTGAAGGTCCAAAGGTACCAAATCATACTGCAACTAAATGCTGATTTGTTGATCAACTCGATAGACCAATCCATGATGATTTTTCACTAAAGTCCAAAGGTTGGATGGGCCAAACGGTCTCAAGACCGTTTGTAGCTCATCCAAACGGTCTCAAGACCGTTTGGTGGTCACCCAAGACCGTTTGGAGGTCTAGGGTTGAGTATAGTTCAGTGGTTGAAGGTCTAAAGATATCAAGTTGATCTGCAATAGATTGCTGATTTGGTGAGCACTTCAATGAACCAAACCCTAATTAGATTGCTTGGATTTGAGTGATATGATGGGAAAACGGTCTCAAGACCGTTTGGTGGTCACCCAAGACCGTTTGGAGGTCTAGGGTTGAGTATGGTTAGGTGTTTGAAGGTCTAAAGGTACCAAGATGTTATACAATGCAATATTGATTTGGT